>CM071608.1:1717014-2161555 GCA_036365135.1 Miichthys miiuy
GCGGGGATAACAAAACCACCACTAGAGCCGCCGACAGGCCCACTGACCCAGATGCAGCCCCGAACTGCCCTGTTCCCCCTACGGCCGACTCTCCGTGTTTGTTTCGCGGCGGTGGCCGCGACAATAACCCGATTTTCGACTCGGACGACGAACAAATGGAGCTCAGAGTTCTTTCGACAGCCGCATTTTGTGAAATTCGGTGCTATTTGGCGCTGTCAGGTACCGTTAATGCCGCGTTCAAGTTGTTGGGTAGAGCTTGTTATTGTTGCTCTCAGACAGCTGCAGCCCTGTTATGGGCATACGCAGTGACGTCGGCGGAAATTCCTTCACGTCTTTTGCGCGGGCTGCGTCACCGATAGGGGGCGCTGCCTCCTCTGTGTTCAGGTTTGCCCTGAGTTTTAAAGTCAAACTTAAAGTTCACCTATTAGAATCATGCTGACTGACTGTCGTTCATTCGTGCATTTCATTTCTTCTTTTTTTACTGCCTGTTTACTAAAACATATAGTTCCACCTGAGGCCCAGTCCTGTTTTTATTGCTGCAGTAATATTTAGATAGATGGTAAATGGACTGTACTTATATATCTCTCTTCTGACCACTCAAAGCGCTTTACAGGACATATTTCATTCACCCATTCACACACTGATGGCATTAGCTGCCATGCAAGGTGCCAACTACTCATCAGTTTGAGGAGCTAACCGATGGCACAGCCTACAGGAGCAATTTGGGATTATATATATATATATATATATATATATATATATATATATATATATATATATATATATATATAGAGAGAGAGAGAGAGAGAGAGAGAGAGAGTAAGAGTACTTTATTTATCCCCAAAGGGAAATTCTTTCGTTGCAGCAGCATTATAAAATATACATAAGAAATATATACATATGGACTTGTGCAATAACTTGTGCAAAATATGTCCATCAGCTCAACTGTTCCAGAATGAGTCTCCTCTTTCTGCACAGAGGGACTCATTATACAGTTGTACAGTTGGTAGGAATGACCTCCTGTAGCAGTCTTTCTTACAGTGGAGCTGCAGGAGTCTGACTGAAACTGCTCTGTTGTTTGAGCAGGAGGTCATGTAGTGGATGGTAGTTGTTGTCCATAATACTGAGCAGTTTGTGGAGCATCCTTCTTTCCACAACCAGCTGCAGGGGCTCCAGAGCAGTCCCCAGCACAGAGCCAGCATTCTTGATCAGATTGTTCAGTTTCTTTGTGTCGCTGGCTCTTATGCTGCTGCTCCAACAGATGGCTGCAAAGAAGATTGCACTCGCAACAACAGACTGGTGGAACATCTGCAACATCTTACTGCACACATTAAAAGACCTGAGCTTCCTCAGGAAGTAGAGTCTGCTCTGTCCCTTCCTGTAGACAGCCTCAGTGTTGCATCTCCAGTCCAGTCTGTTATCCAGGTGCACACCCAAGTAGGCCTACTTGTAGTCCTGCACTACCTCCACCTCCTCACCCATGATGGAAACTGTGCTCAGGTCAGACCTAGTCCTCCTGAAGTCCACAATCATCTCCCTTGTTTTGGCCACATATTTAGAAGGAGAAGATGAATTCAAATCCAATCCAATCAAATTTTATTTGTATAGACAAGTTGTGCTGGAGGCTTAACGTTCATAGACTGGCTTCTCTGTATCTCTGTAAAGTGTGCGTCTGTTAGAACGCAGTCCATAAAGTTCCCCCAAGACTTGAATAGGAATAAAGAAGCAGGAAACAGTCGATCCTTTATGGCACTTTAATCCAGTACACGGCTGTACATGTGTGTGAATACTTGTGTGGCTCTGGAATAAACAAAAACAATAACAGCCATCAATAAACAGCTCACAATATGCTTGATTACAGCACACAATCTGAAATAATAATCAGGCATCATTAGCATGAAAATATATAACATCATATACAAAGGGAATATACATGATATAGCACATATTTAACTGACAGCAGGGAAAACGGGCAGTGGCATAAATAACATAAATTGCCCTTTAAGCCATAAGCAATGATAGCTAACACTGCTAGAAATGCACACTGTAACAGCAGAGCCAACTTTAGCTAGCAGACTTATAACAGATAAAATAGCAACAACGAAAATGCATCCAACAACTACACAATGTAACTTACATTTCTCTGGACGCACACTGAACCCTAAACAGCTGATCAACCGCTACACTGTATCGGCCGTGACCTCTTCTGCCGAACATGCACGTCTCACCGGTGTCAGTCTCTTCTCCTCTCACCAGCGGCGCTCTGCCCAATGGAGCGCGACAGCGCCCCCTTGTGGCTGAATCCGCTTAAAGCACCCGTTCCGTCTTACAGCCTTCAGGACACAAGTTCTTCTGGAAGCAGTGCGCTGTAGTTGTGCAGTAATCATGACACTGACACGCTTCTTTGTTAGATTTTTTTTAATCAAGTTACATAATGATGACAAACAACTGAAATGAAAGAGGGCACACTGACTGAAAAAAATCTTCAACTTAAAAACCAAGATAGGGATCAACTGCTCAGAACAGGCTAAGTAGACCTACAGCATGTCTAATTCAAACCACAAAACTGAGAGGATGAATCAAAGTTCGGAATCAAATTCAAAAAAGCTGAACGGTAACAACAACTAGAACCACGCGACTGAATCATTTCATTGCCTCTTGATGCCATCAGCTGGCCCTGCTGGCGTGGGCTCTCCAGATGGCATTTTAGTGTTCTTGTGTTGGTACTTAGCTCAAAAAAATCTGTTGTGACCAAAACCTGGAATCATGACACATTATTCAAAGTGCTATTTTGTTCCCAAGCCTGAGATTCTTTTACAATACAAATCAGGAAACAGCCGTGGTCCATGTTTTGGCTTTTACATGAAAACCATTCCTTTATCATTGGCACTTCACATCTGTGTAAGAAAAACAATGTCCCTGTCATCTCCAATAAATAAATCTGACCAATAAACACAGTCTGAACGCTATGTACATTGAGGACACAGCCCTCTATCCCTTTCTTTAAATAGAACAAAACACGTGCGTTATAATATAAAAATACGAATTAAAGGGGAAGGAGTGATTGAACCTTTCCTCAAGAGAGGAGAGTGTCAGGTTTGTAGAAGAAGAAACTATTGTATGATCTGAAATATGTGCCACCAGAAACTGAATTTGAATCATTTATATTTGAATTTGAATTGCTTAACTTGAATAATTGCATTAAAAAACTGATTCATTTTGAATCATTGCATTGAAAAACTGAATCTGAATTGTAATTTGAAACTGAATTTATTAGTTTGGAACTGAACATTCAGTTCTCACGATTCAAATTCAATTTTCTGTGACAAACATCCGGGTAGTTGAGGCCATTTCAATCAGCACCTACGTTTCTGAGCACGTAACATAGTGGTCATTTGTTGCCACCCACCATGAAACGGAGGAAGAACTGCTTTATGGCGTTATATTTGAGTCTAGTGTTGCCATTCGTCCCGTTTTCCCAGAATTGTTCTCTTTTTCATCAGCTGTCCCGGGAAAAATCTCTCCGGGACACAGTTTGTCCCGTTTTTGGGAAATGTCAAAACTTTATTTGGTTTCCTTCGTTCTGTAGTCCAGAAAGGTTCCCATGCTTCTGTAGCTATTTAACCGTCTGGGGACGGATTGGGCGGATCTGCCTAATCCGCCTCGTAAATTTTACATATCTATGAATATAATAGAGATATGTTATTTTGCACTTCCTGAGATTCCGCTGAAGACAGAGATGTGTGGTTTGTGTCTGTCCCACACTTCCTTGTTGCGTAAAAGACCAATCGAAAAATAGATGTTCGGCTGACTGAAAGCGCAGTCAACGATGGACAAACGTTACTAGGCGGGATATTTTCTTTTTAAACCAATCAGTGGATGTATCTATGACGTATCTAGCCAATCAAATGACTGTGGGGTCTTTTGGGGAGGGACAACAGAGAGCGAGAGCTCTGTGCGTAGAACAGAGTGCAGGGTCAGGAGCACACAGAGCAGAGTGTCAGAGGGCCCAATGTGACTGCAGAGTGACAGAATAACTTCAGAAATACTATTTCTATTGAATGACAGGTTCCCCTCAACTTTCTGGAGGGTCTTCGCTAAGTGGTAAGGCAAAATGCATGGGACCTTTTGTATATTTTATTGCTCTTCACATATTTGGTTGAAAAACTGATATTTCCATTCAAAAACTCTTCACTAGTACTGTTTGAGGTGTGATTTTGAGTAAAAATGACAAATCTACTTTTGTTTCTGAAATTCTTTAGTGTGTTGTAGATTTTTCACTCATGCTTCCTTTATAAGCACAATACATGGATGCTTATGATAGCCTAGGTTCTTCTGAATCTATAGATACCAAACACATGGTGTTCCATATACATTAAGTATTGTTTATAAGCCCACCGTTTCAGAGATATTCACAGATATGTAAAACTTACAGGCGGATTAGGCAGAACCGCCCAATCCGTCCCCAGACGGTTAAATAGCTACAGAAGCATGGGAACCTTTCTGGACTACAGAACGAAGGAAACCAAATAAAGTTTTGACATTTTCCCCAAAAAACGGGACAAACTGTGTCCCAGGAGAGATTTTTTGCCGGGACAGCTGATGAAAAAGAGAACAATTCTGGGAAAAACGGGACGGATGGCAACACTAGACTCAAATATAACGCCATAAAGCAGTTCTTCCTCCGTTTCATGGCGGGTGGCAACAAATGACCACTATGTTACGTGCTCAGAAACGTAGGTGCTGATTGGCCAGATTCAGTTTTTCAATGCAATGATTCAAATTGAACAATACAAATTCTATTCAAGTTAAGCAATTCAAATTCAAATATAAATGATTCAAATTCAGTTTCTGGTGGCACATATTTCAGCCCATACTATTGCACTTTCATCCCATCCTACAGAGACACTAGTAGGCTTTACAATCAGCAGAGGAAAGAGCAGTGGCTCTTGAAATACTCCCCAAACACACACATACACAGTACAACTGCTTCCTGCCAGGTGGGTGTGCTCATTCTCAGTCTCTGCTGTCATGTCAAGCATTGTACATCCAAAAGAAACATTTAAGGAAGTAGTGTCAGAGGTTCCCCAAGAGGCAATCAAATTTGGTGTGTTGTCACAAGCAAATGACTAAAAGAAGCACAGTGATGGGCTTCAATCCCTGCTGTGAGCAGGCTGGCTAGTCAGACCCTGTTCACTATTTCACCATACCATGTTTGACAGTGTACTTATTGATTTTGGTGTCAAGCCTTTAAACTTTACTTCCACCATGGCTAAAGGGACAAGGATGACTCAGGTGGAGGTGAGACCGGCTGAAGCTGTGGGAGGACATGTCCTCTTAAACAGGATTTCTGCCTGCACCCATATGATTTTTGACCACAGATGTTAACACATTAGTATATGCAGAACCCTGTGTATACACATCTGTGTCCATTTTGAATAATGCAGCCATTTCCACGACCAAGCAAGTGGAGAATAGACTTCAGGCCAGAATTCACCAGAAAGTGACACCCCATTTCTACCTTGTATTAACATGAGCTCTGTTCTGGATACCTTATCTGGATCAGTGAGAGCACACCGTGTAAATGCACAAATGATCTACATCTGGAGGCTCACGTTGTGATCACATCTTAGCCAGGTTTAAATAACATCTGTATAGTAAAAAGCTACAGGTAGTATCCAACATGTCTTCCAAGTTATTCAAAATGGATTACAGCACCATCAAAAACAAACTGTAAACTTGCTACACAAAGTTGGCTGGCTTGTCTACCTTGTCCAGATACAGATCACGTTATTAGCAGGTGGAAGTGGGGTTGATCCAAATCTAATGCAAACAACATAGAAAGGCTGCAATAAGTTCAACATTATCATATATCCTTTTCTCTATTTTAAATTCTTCTTTTTCCACACCACCATGCAGTTAAAGGGAGATTCCAGTTTATTTTTTCAACCTTGTAACCACCAAGGTGTCACAGTGACATCACTAAAACACGAGTAGTCAGACATTCATACAGGTTAGACAGAAACAAACAGGTAAATCTGATTATTTAAACTCCTTTATGTGGAGACTAACCGCAGACTAACCTGTTGGTTTCAGCTACAAAAATAAAACCCAAGTTATAATAAACTGGAATGATCCTTTCATAGCAGTGTGAAATCTTCCCTGTCTGTAGAGGGCCATGAAATCCTTCAGCTAAATGAAAACATTGTGATCGCAGCTGTGATAGGCACTTCCATCAATTCACAATCAGTGTCCACTGCCATGTGTGTTTGTGGACATTGTCACCTGTCCCTCTCCTGAAGCACACGGCACACATGTCTGTTATCCTTCACGTTCAGATAGCTCTGAGGCACAGAAAGGTCCATAAGCCAGTGGTGTAGTGTGCTGCCCAAACTTGAGGAGCAGAGAGGAGAACACAGCGCCTCCCGGGTCAGAATCGAGAAGAAGAAATACTTTGACTGTGGAAAAATACACGATGAGTAATGCACACAGCAGCAGGTGGGAGATCAGTCTGTGTCACTTCTCATTTGTCCATTTCTAAATCCAAATCCTCTTCCTCATTAGAGTCAATCAGACTCATGTACATGGAAGTATTGTGTAAATGAGGTCCAAAATCTTGTGTGTGTGTGTGTGTGGACAATATTTTCTTTTTTATCTGAGAGTCATCAATTGTTGTATACTGTTGTAAGTCAAATCTGTTTTGCACATGACACTGAATGCAACATGGACTGTTCTGATAGCTCAGTGGTTCTGGAGATCTTTGTTGTGTATCATACACCTCTCTCTGTCCTCATTTCCTGTCTTCATACTGTCTGCTGTCAAATAAAGATTTGGGGCACTTTTAAATTGATCATGTTTTGTGCAAAATGTTTTTATGGCATTGTTTATAGGGCCACAAAATACACCACAAGGAAGCTGCTAAAACAGATTTATCATATTATATTTTGAGTGAGCTGCAGCAGAGGCTGAAGGTCTGACAGCATTGAGAGACTGTCATAGTGGCTGAGACTGTTGGAGGAGCCGGCTCAGACCACTTTTTGTCACAGTGAAGAAATTCTACAGCTGACTCCACATTTCAGTCACTACATTTACATGATGGTTGGGGCAGAATATTCTGGGGCACCTTGACAAATAAAACCAAAACTATCTGCATGATGACATGCTGAGACTATGTGGATTTTGTTTGTTTTTAAGGGGATATTAATGGACCATTTAATCACATTCAATTTCAAGTCACTATCACCCAACAAGTGGGTTATGTTTTGATCCAGTTCATCTGTTTGTTTGTCAGTTAGCAGGATATCTCAGGCTTGATTTACATTTAGTGAAACATTAAGTAACTGCAAGAAAGTGCATTTTTTAACTAACTTAAGTATCTGCACAAAGTGTGGCCATCACTCCCTGAGGTGACATGATGACACTTTACCTCGATTTTGCCTTTATATAGTCTGATCATCCATCACACACTTGATGTGATTGCTATGCAGTGTGTGTGTGTGTGTGTGTGTGTGTGTGTGTGTGTTTTTCCTTAGCTGTCCACCACCTGGTGTGGCAGAGTGACAGAGGAGCCGTTGATAAATGAGCCTTGTTTGTCTCTTCCCTTCAGAAAATATGTGAGCAGTTCCCCTTTCCCCTTCACAAAGATGGGCCCCCTCCTCACAAAGCGGAAGCCGTACTCCTTCAGGATGTTGTAGCAGTCCTCTACCACCTGGGGGCAACACACACACAAACACACATACACAATATACACAAGGCTTTCAGAAAAAAAAACAGAAAGAAACTGATGCAGCTCTGAGGAGACGATGAGCATTGGAAGAAGTACCTGCATTGAATCTATGCTACATTATTATTCAATGGTTAAATTAGAAAGCCATAGTGTTACGATGTGCTGTGGAGTCAGTATGTCAGTATCATCCTTTGTGGACACCTGCTGTAGCTTTGCCCAACAAGAAATGTCTGTTCTAAAACTCTATATAAAGTTTTTATATGGTCTTACTATGGATGATTTCTAAATACTGGGAACAGTGGTGAATCGAAATCATCAACAACTCATCCGGGAACTCACAAACGAACATCTAAGGAACTGCAGGCCTTGTTTGCCTCAGTGAATGTCAGTGTTCATGATTCCACCAGAGAGACTGGGCAAAGATGGCATCCATGGGAGAGTCGCAAGGTGAACACCACTGCTGACCAAGACAAACAGAAAGGGAAATAACCCCCAAAACATTCAGGGATCATGGAAGGCATGGGCAGTGTCCCCTCACAGCAGAAGGTTCCTGGTTTGAACCTCAGCTGGGGCCTTTCTGTGTGGAGTTTGCATGTTCTCTCTGTGTCTGTGTGGGTTCTCTCCAGCTTCCTCCCACAGTCCAAAGACATGAACCTTAACAGGTTAATTGGCGACTCTAAATTGGCCGTAGGTGTGAATGTGAATGGTTGTTTGTCTCTATGTGTCCTGTGATAAGCTGGTGACTTGTCCAGGGTGTACCCCGCCTCTCACCCAAAGTCAGCTGGGATAGGCTCCAGCCCACGTGACCCTGATGAGGATAAGTGGTTACAGATGATGGATGGATGGAGTCCTGTTACATGTGATGTAAACCAACACCATACCAACATCATACCAGTAGTGTATAAATATGCTGGTGGTACTGAACACCAGAATCAAAAATTCTGCTCTCTACAAGACCTTCTGAGGGAGGAAGTCTGGCCATCAGTCCGTGATCTGAAGTCTGACTCAGTTTGGTTTTGCAGCAAGACAACGATGTGTCTGTCAAGTCCTGTCAACTCCCGTCTGGATAAACTACATGGAGGTTTTGGAATGGGCCGAAACAATTCATTGTGACAAAACACAGAGCTGTGAGAAAGTATTTGAGCACTTCCTGGTTTCTTCAACGAGTAGAAATGCAAAGTTGGATATTCTGCCCACTGAGGTTACAGAGACATACAGAGACATTTCCTCTTGATCATGTTTCAAGATTTTAGACAAAAAAACAATGAAATGAAATGTATCACAGAAGCATGTGAAACATAGTGAGGTGAACACTTGTGTAAGTTATTATACAAAGAGAACGTCCCTTCAAGAACACATTCTGCCTGAAACTAACTTAAAAAACCCTAAAATAACCTAAAATAAATCAATTTGTTGCAATGCTTTGAACCCTCTCTCAACAGTATTCATTTTGAGCTGCAGTAAAGCCCAACACTGTACCTGGATGTTTCCCATCACTCCTGTGGACTCCATGCGACTGGCCACGTTCACAGTGTTGCCCCAGATGTCGTAGTGGGGTTTTCGGGCACCGATCACTCCTGCTAACACTCCACCCTTATTCAGACCTGCAGGAGAGTGTTGGCACATGTGACATGTAAGATCAAGACTGTTCAGACTGCACTTATGAGAACCTGGCTCATCATTTAGCCCACCTGATCCCAAACCTTAGTCTTCATTTCAGTTAATGGAACACATTTAGCAGTTTTACAGCTGAATGTTACAGCTGTGATGTAGGGAGGCAGTTACATCACATGGACGGCTGTGAATTGGAGGTAGAGGGGGTCATCCACTAATCAGATGATCAGCGATTCGATGACGCTCCTGTAGGCTGCGCCATCAGTGTGTGAATGTGTATGAATGGTTAGCTCCTAAAACTGATGAGCAGTTGGCACCTTGTATGGCAGCTAATGCCATCAGTGTATGAATGTGTGTGAATGGTCAGAAGACTAGAAAGGAGATATAAGTACAGTCCATTTACCATTTACATCAGTGGCCATAGTTTAATCACAAAGTCCAGGAGAATGAGCAACTCCAGCCTAACAGACATTGATTTTGATGTTTTATAGTTTTTACTGTGTACTTCATATCACAGCAACATCAGATGATATGAATATCAATGAGTGGAACCCTGAAACATGCTAACACTGTTTAGATGCACACTAAACTGCAACTCAGGCAGAAAAAAAACAACAAAAAAACAAAAACAAATGTTCACTGTGATGGATTCTAAAAGTCCAGTGGGAGTCAGCTACTTGATTTTCAATAAGAAAGGGAGGGAAAAATTAAAGATCCTTTGGGTTTATTTGATGCATGCGATTTTACATATGACAAAATGGATCACTTCCTGTTTGGAGGATCACCTGTGTCTAACCACACTGACAGCAGGAAGTGAATCCCACACAGAGAAGTGTGTGAAGAAGACGTACCGATGCGGAGCATGAAGTTGTTGAATGACTGGTAGTTGATGTTCATGAGTGTGACCTTCATGGCCAGAGCAAAGTCTGCCAGGTCTGCCAGGTGCTGCCAGCGCTCTCTGTCAGACTGCTCCTCCTTCTGTCAGACAGACAGACAACAGACAAACAGTACCATCATCAGCACCACCAGCAAAAACAGCCACCGACCACATGCCGATGTCTATGATTATTATTATTATGCAACTTATTTGATTATGGGTTTATAACATTTTCATGTTAGTTCAATCAGTGAAGTCACGTGACCATGCTGACCTTCATGTAGGTGTAGCCGTTGCTGACGTCTGGGGTGACACCTGATGCTGCCATGTAGGTGCTGCCGATGGTCTTGATTTTTGTAATGCAGCGGAACTGAGGCTCATCTAGCAGCTGACAGGGACACAGGCCAAAGGTTAGCTTTACACAGACTCAAAAACAGCTCCTGGACTTTTAGTCAAGAGGAAATCCAAATACTCAGCAGATGTTCTGGCTCATGTTGACCCATACATCTACTCAAACACATAGAGGAACAAGAGTGAGGAAGGCAGTTTACACTGTCAAAGTCTGAGATGATCTCATTGAGGAAGCGTAAGCATTCGATCCCTCCATTATTGATGCTCTCCTCTGTGTAGAAGTCAGAGAAGTTGGGGATTGAGGCAAACATAACTCCAATCTCATCGTAGGACTGGCTGTACAGTTCCTGGAACAGATCAACAAGATGGAGAGACATCAGACATCAGAAATATTAACATGATTTTAAAGGATACAACTGTGACAAGCAAACAAGCTGGGTTTCCTAAGAATTCACAGGAAAGAACATCCTGACTATTGTAGCAGTGTAACAGAAAAGTGAAGTCACACACAGACTGAAGTCAGGGCTGACCTGCTCTGGTCTGTCTGTGGATGTGAGGATCTTACCTCGTCCCTTTTCTTGGAACCCAGGAAGTGTCGGGCAACATGTTCGGGCAGCATGTTGGTCACCAGTGCTTCATTCCAGCGTCTCATCTCATAAACTTTCTCCTTCTGTTCATGGACCTCAATCTTCCACAGGAACAGGGTGCGGGCCAGCTTCTCCACCTTCGCACAACAACAGGGTCGAATGTTAGCATTTGACCAGTACATGGACTTATAAGTCTATCAGAAGAGCATTAACTTTTGTAAATACCAAGGAGAAATATATAAAATACAATACATACACAATACATGAACTTACATGTCGGGAGAAATAATAGAAGCTGACCATCATAATGAAGATCATAATTGTCATTGTGAACTTGGAGGGCACCAGGTATGACCTGCAAAGAACAATATTGATACTAGTGTTTGAATGCTGCAGTTAAAGTACTGAACACATGACAATGTGAAACTAAGAGCCAAATACTTGAGCTTGACTGTAGGCTTTTATTTATTCCTTCACAGGGTTTGGGCGTGAAGGTGCTACAGGATGTGGAATGACCTCACCTGTAGTCCTGGAAGCGGGCCATGTCGTAGCGGTCAAATATGTCCCTCCAGCTGTAGATGTTAACAATGCCGGTGGCCACGGTGATGAGCAGCATCAGTGTGAGCTTGACCATGTGACTGACCTGAACCAGCATGGTGGTGGCCATCAGTGCCAGCACAGCAATGTAGCTGTAATATTTGGGGTTGTCCCGGCAACCATCGGGGCCAGACCAGGAGGAGGAGGAGGGAGCAGCTGTGGGGCTGCCTGAGTCTGGGACTCGAGGCACACAACTCAGCTACACAATGGAGCAACAGAGTCATGAGGGAAGATTTATTATCAAACTGCATCAGCTGACCTTCAGCAGCAACATCCACAACTTACATTAATTTATGTCTCAGTTTCTTTTTCAGCACACAGGTAGTGAGACAAAAATACAAACTCACCATATCCATGATGTCCGCCATGGTGAGGATAAAAATGGCTGCCATGGCCCAGGTATTACGAGCCCAGCGGGTGTGGTCAATCCAAGTGGAGAAAGACACCAGCTTCTTGGGAAAGACCTAACACAAACACCAACAGCACATTACTTGTAGTAGTCCAGTACAGCCCATCAATCAAATCATTTCATTTCATTCTAAAGCCCTGTGGATGCATTTGAAAACATTTTATCAAATTCAAATGCACATACTGAAACCTTTCTGATTGTCTGAGAAGGTAGATATAGTTAGTTATAATAAGTCAAAAGGTTCTGATTCAACTTGTTCATGTGAAATAGACAGAAACTTAAAAGTTACAGTTTGCTGCCATGAGATTGACTCAGTAGAACTGCTTCTGTTAAAGCATTCATAATATTACATTTTGTTTTATTTATTGGTGAAAACATTTCATCATTGTTCATTTGATTTAGTGGTTGTTTAATTCTCATTGTTAAAAAAATTGTTGACAAAAGGTTTTTTTTTGTTTGCACGACGTTACATTATTTTTCAAGTCAGATGTTTTTGGAAATAACACCATCAAACATGTGCATATATATCCACACATATACTGTATGTGATATCACAGAGTACCAGCACAGAAGCAAAGCAATGTTCTGCTGTAGATGGTAGACTACTAGAACTATTTTAGCCACCTTAAAAAATTCTCAAAGCCACCAGACTCCTTTGACAAAAACATCATTTTACCAAAATATTTTCACATCTAACTCTGTGAAATGAGGACATTTTTAATTCCTCTGTACATATTGTAATCCTATGCAAATGTTTAATTTTGCTACACATTCCTCTGTACATATTTAACTTTAGATTTATCTCAGGTCAATTTTAACGTATGGTTACTGTGTTATAGGTCAATTCTTTTTTCTTTTTTTAAAATAACTTTTTATTTGTTTTTTCTTAATAACATACACATATGTGCCAATTGGGCACAAAAACATACAACATAACATAAACACAACATGACAAGGGGAGGATTGTGCATTATGTAAAACAGCAGAGTCAAAATAAGCACATCATTCATAAAAATAGAAGGATGCTGCTCGAAAATAGGGGAAAGATTAAAAATAAAATCTTGATGGAGGGTTTGATCTTATCTTTGCGATCTGTATGAAATCAGGTCTTACAGTTAACACCTAGCTGAGCCATTTTGACCAGTTCTCTTCAAAAATCATATGATATCTGAATCATATGAAAACCATTTAAACATTTCAGTTCCTCTCCTCAGTTGATATTTTTTAGTTATTTCACCCCATGCTTTCAAAGAGCCAATTATCCATGGGTTATTGGGGTCCGAGAGGTGACTAATTAATGAGGGATCTCCATCTAAATGATTAATTGGTAGTCTCTTTCCCATTGCCACTTCTAATTCTTTCCATTTCGATCTATAATTTGGAGTACACCATCCCAGTAACGGCCGAATTTGAGCTGCTCTATAATAATTTCTCAAACAGGGGAGGGCTAGTCCACCTTTCTCCTTTGGTAATTGTAAAGTTTTATATTTTATTCTTGGCTTCTTCCCTGCCCATATAAATCTGGAAAGAATTTTGTCCCACTCTCGAAAATACAATTCTGGTTTCTCTATTGGTATTGAGTGAAATAGATATAAAAGTCTTGGTAGAATGTTCATTTTAACAGAATCTATACGAGAACTGATATTCAAATAAGGGATTATATTCCATCTATTGATATCCGCTATAATTTCTTTTTTGAGGGGGCTATAATTAATTTCTTCTAGTTTTGATATGTCTAAAGGCAGGAGAATTCCCAAATATTTTATAAAACTTTTGTCCCAGTCTAGATGGTACCTGAAGCGGAGATATTGAGGGGGATCAAAATGAAAACTAAGGACCTGAGTTTTTTTCTTATTTAATTTATAACCTGAGTATGACCCATATTCATCTAAAATAGACATCAACTCCGGCAGAGACTCTATTGGGTTTGAAAGGCTAACGAGCACGTCAGCGAACATTTAGGGGACAGCCCTGTCTTGTTGATCTCTCCAGCAAGAATGAGTCTGTGAGCTCCCCGGTGATTTTTAGTTTAGCTGATGGTTTATCATAGGTCGAGTCGAAAGCCTTTTTGGCGTCTAAAATAACCACCATAACCAACCACATGGCCTGTATTTTATTTTGATTTGTATGTCTGATAATTTGTAGGGACTTTCTAAAATTGTCATGTGTCTGACTTGTTAAGACAAAGCCTGTTTGATCCATATTGATTATTCGGGGTAGAATTTTCTCAAGTCTCTTTGTGATAATTGAAGTAAATAATTTGTAATCCACATCAAGTACACTAATTGGTCTGTAGATTGCGCAGTCTAATTTGTCCTTGCTTCCCTTAGGTATAACTGATATAATTGCTTCTGTCCATGATGTCGGGTTTCCTTTTGTCAGGACCCAGTTGAAAGTTTTTAGTAAAATAGGTGTCAGAACCTCCTTCAGTTTCTTATACCACTCTGCGCTGAATCCATCCGCGCCTGGGGATTTACTAGCTTTGAGTCTTGAGATAGCTGAGTAGATTTCTACTTTTGAAATTTGAGAAGCTAATAATTTATTTTCTTCCTCCGTGAGTTTTGGTAGATTTAAGGATTCGAGTAGTGACTCCATTTTCTGGTCGGTATTGACTTGAGGTTGTAAATATAGTTTTTCATAATATGCTTCAAAACAGTCTTTAATTTCCTGAAATTGGTGATAAATGATCTTGGTTTTCGGGTCTCTTATCTTGTATATTGCATTGTCTGCCTGTTGTTTTATCAGTTTATATGCCAATAGTCTTGAATATTTACTGCCCCCTTCGTAATATTTTTGTTTTGTGTATATCAATTTCTTTTGAATCTCTTGAGAGTATAACTCTTCAATCTGGTTTCTTTTCTTTTTTATTTCTATTTTAACCTTTGGGTCTGGTGATTCGTTATGTTCAGATTCTAGGTTTTTGAGTTCAGTCTGGAGAGTCTTAATTTTAGTTTCTCTTTGTTTCTTAAGAAAAGATGTCACTGCAATCACCCTCCCTCTCATTACTACCTTGCAGGCATCCCAGAGTATGGGTGGAGAAACCTCTCCATTATCATTGAACTCCAAATATTCTTTAATTTCTTTCGCAAACTGTTCTGTCCTGTTGTTGTTGAATACACTAGGATTTAGTTTCCAGTGTGTAAGCTTCCTCCTACAGGTCATTTTTAGGGACAGATAGAGTGGCCAGTGATATGGCAGTCTTGTAATATGTTTGGTGTGGGGATGAATAGAAGGTATAGTCTTAACAGTAGACAAATGTTGTATGTCACCCTTCCTGAGATTAGTATTACTACTCCCCTAGTATGCTTAGATCTATTTGAGGAGGAGAAGGCATATTTAAACCCCTGTCTTTTGAGTTTTTCATGTTCAGCTTCCATCAGGTGGGTTTCCTGCAAAAATGCAATATCTATATTTTCTCTTTTTAGTTTAAGAAGGATTTTGCTCTGCTTGACTGGGCTACGAAGCCCAGTCCATCCGTGTCCGCAGCTCCCGTGTAGCTTGATGTGCATCCTCGTAGGTCCATGGGCCGGTGCTCCAGTGGATCCGGATCCTCGTGAAAGGAGTTTGGAAACGAATGCCCTTTTCTTTCAGCTCTTTTTTAATTCCCCCGTAGGCTCTGCGTTTTTCCATGACTTTGTGTCCATAATCATGGTCAAAGAAAATCGGTATGTTGTTAAGATTAATTTTCTTTTTCCAGGCCAATTTCAGTACCGTTTTCTTGACATCATGCTGCTGAAAGTTTATCACAATAGACCGAGGTGTAGCATCAGGTCCCGGCTTGCGGGTCAAAGCTCTATGAGCCCGCTGAATCTGCAGAGACATACCGTCGGAGAGTCAGCTCCGTGGTCAGCAGGTTTTCCATAAACTTTATCATCGAGTGGCCCTCCGAGCCCTCCGGTACACCGTAAACTCGGATGTTGTTTCTTCTGGACCTACTTTCCAAATCGCCGACTTTTTCCCACAGCCTGCGTTGCTCTCTCAACAGGCTCAGCAGAGCATCTTTCATTGCAGGGCCGCTTGTTTCCATATCCGTTTCTCTGCATCGGTGATCGCCTGGTCGTGGCCCTGGAGCCTGGTCCCGACTTCAGTTAGCTTCTCATTTAGCTTGTGTCTCAGTGTCGCTAGCTCGTCCTTGAAGTCTTTCTTTAAATCTCCCTTAAGTTCGGAGATGGCTAGGTGAACGTCATTTTTGAAGTCATGGATACTGTTCGAGATAGTTGACAGTTCCCGAAACAGCTTGTCTGTAGATTCACCTCCATCTTTGCTAGCTAGAAGATCGCCATTTCCTTTGTCAGTCGGCTCCATTTGTTTTTTGTTGGGAGTTACCTTCCCTCTCCAGATCATATCGTCCCTTTTTTGTTTCCCCCCACTCATGCCTTGTTTTCACGTTAAAGTTTTCGAGTTTTATCTATCTATCTATCTATCTATCTATCTATCTATCTATCTATCTATCTATCTATCTATCTATCTATCTATCTATCTATCTATCTATCTATCTATCTATCTTGACAGTATTTTGTTGAGCACAATTTTTATTTAGAGTCAGAATATTAGCCGATATCACAACATTTCCATAGGGTCTTTTAGAAATGAAAGCCATGCTTGGCAGCTTGAAGACTTCTTTAGAGTGTTTTAACATCCAGCAATAAGCAAAATCTTGGCAAATTTTAATTATTAATCTCACACTTTTGGGGCTTATTCCCAAATCCAAATCTAAAGTATCTCTGGTGCATTTTGGTAAGCAGTGAGCCAACTGGATACGACGACAACGATGATTGATATTGTATTTGTATTTCAGTTTGGTGATTCTTTCAAACATCTAAAGAGTTGCTAATACGTTGATCTGTTTGATTGACAGGTGCTGTATTCTTTTAGTCTAGTCCTCTCTCTTGGTTTTGCAATTCAAGGCAGTGTCCCCGAGAGAAAGACACACTCGCCATCCTTCAGAATCTCGTTGAATGTGTGTGTACTGTAGTCTGTTCTTCAGGTGTCAAATTGCTTCTACTGACTCAACGTCTCTTAAGTCAAATCTGAGAAGAAGGGGATCTTCATATTGTAATATGTAGGATGTTTCTTAGTGGCCAGCCTGGGGAATATGTTCAAAGACTGTGGGTAGTGTAGCCTTGCGATGAAGGGTCTTGGAGGTGCTCTGTCACCTGACCTGGTTGAGAGGGCCCTGTGTCTACCCTGGAACTACATTTGAAAGTTTGCCCATAGTAGATGAGAGTTATTGATTTGATGAGAGTGAAATGTTTAAAATGTTTTGGACTTTCTGACTGCTTGACTATTTGAAGTTTAGGAAAGGTCTGAGGAAACTGTGGATAAATGAAGAATAGCACATCTCTTCCATCTTGAGTCTAGCTGTGTCCACACATTTGTGATTGCATCATCTGACTGTGCTCATTAGTGCTGGTGAATATGTCAAACCTATAGGCCTTCCTTCAGCAGAGATTTTGCCTCGACTCTGCAGGAAAAAGCACAGGTAGACCTAATGACATGAATGAGGGCTCCATTCCATGTGGGTGCCTCAGTATTCTTACACCACACCTGGGACACCTACATGGAACTGAGCCATCATTCATGTTATTAGTTACACCTGAAGCTTCCTTCTGTGACATGGTGGTGTGGTAAGTACTCTAGATCCCTGAGCATTATTTACAGTGACTCTGCATATTGTCAGTCCATGTGATGGAGCGCCTGACTGTGTGCATGTTGCTGACTGACTGACCTGATCTGATCTGAGTGCAGCATGTGAGTCAGTCAATACTGGCCTGCCTGCTGGTTATCAATACATCTGAATTTCCATGACGAGGTGGAATCAGAAGTACTGTTCCAAAACACACACACACACACACACACACACACACACACACACACACACACACACACACACACACACACACACACACACACACACACACACACACAATAAAGCCTGGTTATCCAAGCTAATGTAGTGCTGCTGCCTTCCGTATGACAAAGCATAAAGGAGGAACCTGACGTTGAATATGTCTCTAGACACATGACGGCCTCAGAACAGACTCCTCACAGTGTTCAGCCTCTTAATACTGATGTGGACCTTGTCAGAGCAATAATTACTGCTGTGCAAGGAAATCCTGAGCTTGTAGAAAAGTCAGAATTTAAGCATATGGTGGTGCTTGAGGCCCACTACAGTGTGCCTTCATGTGAACATTCCAATCGGTTCATTGTGCTGTTCTGTATAAACGCGTTCCAGGTGCAGTTGTTCGGAAAGAACCTCATCTTGATTCCACATCCATACTTAACACACAGGCACAATATTATCTCACCCTTGAAAGGAAAGGGAGACATATCTCTAATACCATAACTCAAGAGACATTTGTGAGAGGTAGGAGGACAAGTCATGTTTCCAGCAGTAAAATGGATACACACTGGGATTTGACCCAGATGACCTGACACAGTTGTTGGCAGTCACCACGTAAGGAAAAGGTGCTTCTATCTGATACCTGGTCCTACTAGGTAGTGGAAACACAGTAGTTAAAACATGACATGTAAAGGCATAAAAATGTGTTGGAACTCACTCGAGGGAAGATGGCGGCCAGAGAACAGATTGTCAGGATGAGCAGCAGGACTTCTCCCACTGCAAACGTGATGTAGTTTGCAATCAGCCTGCTCCACAACAATAAACATACAGTAAAACCTCGAGAGAACTATACAGCCCTTCAACTTGTCCAGATTTAATATCCAAATCCAGACTCTCTAACATCTGTACAGCTTCAGGCAGACAGCAATATTACTGTGCAAACTGTGCTCATTGGAGATAAATAAGTTGCATTACAGTGAATTCAAAATGTTTGAGATTAAATAAGCTTGTGAACTGACCAGGGGTCTATAAGGGCCTCCATAGCTGCAGTGAAGAGCAGAACCACACAGGAGCAGCAGAATGCAGCTCCACTCTGTTTCTCCTTCTCCACTGAGTAACGAGTCTCAAGGTCTGGATCCACAAACCTCAGGGAGAGCCTATTGGTGTGTTTCCCCTTTAGACTGATGACACAAGACGACGTCAGCACTCACATCAAATGTAAAACGTCAGTATTACATTATCTACAGTTTACCTGTGAAACATTTTTATATTTAACAAGGTTGTGTAACATAATAAGTATCATTTCAGTTTGGTGCCAAACAGTCAGGTCTATAAATATTGGGACATTGACACAGTTCTAATCTTTTTGGCTCTATACACCACCACAATGGATTCGAAATAAAACGAACAAGATGTGCTTTAAGTGCAGACTTTCAGCTTTAATTTGAGGGTATTTACATCCAAATCAGGTGAACAGTGTAGGAATTACAACAGTTTGTATATGTGCCTCCCACTTTTTAAGGGACCAAAAGTAATGGGACAATTGGCTGCTCAGCTGTTCCATGGCCAGGTGTGTGTTATTCCCTCATTATCCCATTTACAAGGAGCAGATAAAAGGTCTAGAGTTCATTTCAAGCGTGCTATTTGCATTTGGAATCTGTTGCTGTCAACTCTCAATATGAGATCCAGAGAGCTGTCACTATCAGTGAAGCAAGCCATCATTAGAAAAATCAAACAAACCCATAAATAGCAAAAACATTAGGTGTGGCCAAATCAACTGTTTGGAACATTCTTAAAAAGCAAGAACACACCGGTGAGCTCAGCAACACCAAAAGACCCGGAAGACCAAGGAAAACAACTGTGGTGGATGACCAAAGAATTCTTTCCCTGGTGAAGAGTGAAAAGTTGGCCAGATCAAGAACACTCTCCAGGAGGTAGGTGTATGTGTGTCAAAGTCAACAATCAAGAGAAGACTTCACCAGAGTGAATACAGAGCGTTCACCACAAGATGTAAACCATTGGTGAGCCTCAAAAACAGGAAGGCCAGATTAGAGTTTTCAAACAACATCTAAAAAAAGCCTTCACAGTTCTGGAACAACATCCTATGGACAGATGAGACAAAGATCAGCTTTTACCAGAGTGATGGGAAGAGAAGAGTATGGAGAAGGAAAGGAACTGCTGATCCAAAACATACCACCTCATCAGTGAAGCATGGCGGTGGTAGTGTCATGGCGTGGGCATGTATGGCTGCCAATGGAGCTGGTTCCCTTGTATTTATTGATGATGTGACTGCTTACTAAAGCAGCAGGATGAATTCTGAAGTGTTTAAGATAATATTATCTGCTCATATTCAGCCAAATGCTTCAGAACTCATTGGACGGCACTTCACAGTGCAGATGGACAATGACCCGAAGCATACTGCGAAAGCAACCAAAGAGTTTTTTAAGGCAAAGAAGTGGAATGTTATGCAATGGCCAAGTCAATCACCTGACCTGAATCCGAGTGAGCATGCATTTCACTTGCTGAAGACAAAACTGAAGGGAAAATGCCCCAAGAACAAGCAGGAACTGAAGACAGTTGCAGTAGAGGCCTGGCAGAGCATCACCAGGGATGAAACCCAGCGTCTGGTGATGTCTATGCGTTCCAGACTTCAGGTTGTAACTGACTGCAAAGGATTTGCAACCAAGTATTAAAAAGAGAAAGTTTGATTTATTATTGTTAATTTGTCCCATTACTTTTGGTCGATGTCCCAATATTTATGGACCTGACTGTATATGCACAAGGAGAGGGCCATTTCCATGAAACAAAAGTTGATTCTGGCGACCCCTGTGGACAAAAGTGGTAGTGTTTCCACCACCTCATTTGTTTCATTTCAAGGAGAATCAGAGTGAATCCGACCCAGTGGCAGGCATCCAGAATTACTGTACAGAAATACATTTCTTGCTGAAGGTTGTGTTTGTTTATGCAGGTCATATGGAGACAGAGATAAAGGCTTGTTGTACATACATGTTGCTCAGGAAAATATATTTGCTCAATTTGGAAATATTTTTTTGAGATATAAGTTACCAACTGTTTCCAGCATGGTCTCAGTTATTTATGTCATTAGTGTATGCGAATGTGTCATATCTGACAACAAGGAGAGTGGTGATCCAGGTTCAGAGTGCCAGGTATTCTGAAGATAAGCGTGAAGGAAGCAGCATCAAGAAGAAGAAGTTCAAACAGTGAGGATGTTGACTCACGCTTGGACTGTCTCTCTCTCCAGCAGAGCCTCATTGAGCAGTTTGTTGAGCTCCTGTTCGTTCTCCTGAGCATCGATCACCCTTTCAGCCAAGTCCCGCAGCCGCAACCTTCTGCGGGGGTTAGGAAAAGATGGATTCACCACCTGAAAGAGAATGGAACACCCAAATATTCCATTTCTATATCTGATATTTACTATATCAATGCCATGACCATATCAACTAACTAATCAGTCAGGTAGTGAAGTTAAGCTTCATGCAGCTCTGCATCATCTCCAAACTCTGATCAGTATTCTGTACTTCTGACATGGAGAAAGTACATCACAGAAATCCTGTCCCCACATCACACTGTGAGAGAACACACTGTGAAGATCATCTGACCAAAGAGTCCCAACATCCACAAAGTGTTATGGAGACAGAGTGCATAAAGAGCGATATAAATAAAGTTGATTTGAGAGGTGAGTCCAGTGTTTTTGTGGTCTGCAGATGATGACCCTAACTCTTTGGAACTTTATTTTGGACGAGCAAAATGTCATGACTGAGCACAAAATGATCTCATAGTCTAACACAATGATAGTATGCTGATAGTACGACTCAGGAACAGATAGTGTGTCATGAAATGCATTGTGGGAGAGAATTCCACTTTGAACTTATTCAGGTCCAAAGTTTCACTCCTGTGAATGCTGTTGTTAGCAGAGCTTGAGATGAGCTACATTTTCAGTATCAATATAAAGTCTTGACAGCCTGTCACTCAGTGTGACTCTTTCCTTTCTAATCTAGGTGATGATTTCTTTGTTACCCTTGTGTCCAGTTCTTCTGGTTCCTCCGGTGTGGTGCAGGCTGTATTAACACTCCCGTTACACTCTGTGGTGTTGATCAGCAGTGGGGAGTTTCCATTGGAAGAGGTCACAGACAGCTTCTAATGTGACACAAGCAAAGTACTGCGTGAACACGATACAAGGTTGACAGCCTTTTCTTCCTTCCCTTTTACATTTCTGAACATATCCATGTGTTTTGAATGCTGAACATGCTGTAGACTTTCTTACTTTTTAAAAAGATATTCAAATGTAGTTTGAAGTAACACGAAGAATTTAAATGTGACTTTTCATCTAACATGTCATCACTCTCCCTGTGCTAAATAAGCTGTCTAAATATGAGAGCAACATTTGATTAGCCAAATATTTGCAGTGTGGGTGTGTGGCAGGTTTGACTCACGACACCATTGATGCCATTCTTTCCTACAGGTCCTTTAGGAACAACCACCAGGTAGGTCTCGATACCGCGCTCCCTCAGGTAGTCACAGCGCTCCCCTCCATTCCCTGGCTCCACATCAAACTCACCATGAAGACACTCCATGGTGCTCTGTGAGATGTGGACGCGACTGGTCCACACAGACAAGACACACAGACACAGACACAGACACAGACAGACACACACACAGGGGTTGAGGATTAGGCAGGTCATAGTGAATGGGCTGTATGCATTCAGTCAATTTAAAATTATAATAATAATAATAATACTCAGAGTGATGAATTACAACAGTAGACTACAGGACAACATGAAGTGAAAATGTTTGGTTCTTTTTAGAGATTTATTTATTCTCAGTGCAAAATGTGTGCTGATCAACCCACAGAGGGATCTACATAACCTTTAGCCTATTTTATTGTTTCGGCTGTCCTCTTGGATCACCGGCTGGCAGCTGTTTTCAGTGTACATGTGCTGCTCAGGAGCCGACAGACAGTTAGAGACTAGCTGGTGGACATGGTGAACGAATGAGTGAGTGAGTGAACATTGGTGCTAGATTCATTGACACCACTCCAAATGAGTGCTAATGTTAGTCTGTGTCTGCTGGAGGTGTACACAGAATACGTTTGTGGTGCTCACAGCTTGTTGTGGCCAAATTTTAAAGCTGTAAATGTAGGTACATAGACATAAACATTGCACCAACAGTGGACTGAAGGAGTTACTGTCTGTTCTTACCCCGGTATCCCCCCAGCCTCCATTTTGTTGGCCACAGTGACGTCTGTGGACCAGACGTCGTACTGCCAGCGTTTCTGACCCAGCACTCCCCCCAGGACTGTACCACTGTGCACTCCAACCCGCATGTCAACATCCGTCTGGGTTTTCTCTCGGACGTACCTGTGGTTTGTTCATAAAGCAACCACATGAAAAGCAGCAAGAGACACAGCTAACTTCTGTTGTTACAATCATCACCTGTTTCAGAACACACAAACACACCAGAAGTAAAGTAAAATTGAATCCATCCATGCACACGTGTCTGGAGTCTGATCAAATGTTGCATTAGAATTGATTTGAGCCTCATGACCTCTCATTGTCAGCCACCATTCAATTCACTTGATTTCACAGCTGTAGTCCACAGAAAGTCAGTAACAGTCAATCAGAGTGATCAATTCCACACTGAGGACCAAGTGACTAACCCACTGCATCATATTGTACACAGCTGACACTAACTGAACAGGCCAGCATCATCCTGACCCCCTGTCCCTGTACTCACGAGATGGCCTCCACCATGGCCAGACCCATCATGATGGAGCAGGCAGCGTGGTCCTCCCTGTAGTCTGGTAACCCACAGATACAGTAGTAGCAGTCTCCTAGGATCTTGATCCTCAGCTGATGATATTTCTGATGGGGTAGATAAGGTTTAGTCAAAGAGATGGACCTAAGAACCAAAGAAACACACTGGAATATCTGAATCCTTATCTATATCTTATCCTTTATCTTATATTTTAGCAGTTACAGAAAATGAAAGAATGGGTAATGCATAGATCCTCTTGGGCTGTGATTAAAATTAGGAATCTTGTCATCACCGTGAGGTTGCAAGGCCAACCATCCAATAGAGAAGTGCCTACACCCAGCTGTTGTTTGGCATAGAAGTTGCCATGAAACCACAACTTGTCATTTTTACATTTTCTGTCTCTGGATTAAACAAATCACATAGGACATGTAAGTGTTTTTGAAATTTGGACAGGGGACTCGTTTCTCACTGCTTCTTAGCCTTATGCTAAGCTAAGTTAATTATCTCCCAAAGACACGACGGTCTGAACCAAAAATCTCAAATTTGACTCTTTAGACCAAAGTCCAGATTTCCACTGGCCTAATGTCCATTCCTTGTGTTTCTTGGTCAAAGAAGTTATTAAATTCTTCTTCTTGTTCGTCCTCTTCCTCAGTTTTGGTTTCTTTGCAGCAGTTCGACCATGAAGGTCTGATTCACACAGTCTCCTCTGAACAAATGATGTTGAGATGTGTCTGGTACTTGAACTCTGTGAAGCAGTTATGAGGTGCTGTTAATTGTTGGTTTCTGAGGCTGGTAGCTGTATTGAACTTCTCTGCAGCAGAGCTAACGCTTGGTCTTCCTTTCAAATATTGTGGACTGACTGACCTTCATGTCTTAAAGTGATGATGGACTGTTGTTTCTTTACTTAGTTGATCAGTTCTTGTCATAATATGGATTACTACAGAAGTTGGATAGAGATATTTACTGTATGACAACACTACCCCTGAACAACACAACTGATGATCTCAGACTTATTAAGAGGGCAAGAGAATTCCACTAATTAACTTTGACAATATTAATTACAAATCATTCCAGGTGACGACCTCATCAATCTGAGAGAGTGTACCAAGCTGCCATTAAAACAAAAGGTGGCTACTATGAATCTATAATATAAAACATAATTTGTTTTGTTTACCACATAATTCATATGATTTATTTCATAGTTTTCATGTCTTCGGTGTTAAGTATAAAAATAAAGAAAAAACATTGAATGAGAAGGTGTCCAAACTTTTGACTGGTACCGTATGTAAAATCTTAATATAATTCTTTATGATTAGGTTAGTCCTAACCCCGGAGGAAGAAAGGACAAATACAACAAAATGGACATGGATCAGAAGATCATTTGTTTTTATGTAACTGACTAAATGACTTCAAATGACCCCAAATCATTTCAATGAAAGACAAGTATAAATTCTACATGTCCAGAAAATCTTGATCATCATCTTTACATCTTTAATTCATACATGTATATGACTGGAACAAGTAAATGTCATGGATCACTGTTGTTGAGTAACAGTGTGAAACTCACTGCAGCCAGTTTGTCAAAGCGAGCAAAGAGCTCGTTGAGCAGTTTGACGAGCTCCTGAGCGCTGCAGGAAGACGACAGCTGGGTGAAGCCCACAATGTCTGCAAATAAAATACTGCACAACAACAAAAGACAGACACGTTAGTACTGACATCACTCAGCTGCGCTCATATAAACAGTGTCCTCCATGCACATTTTCACTGTTTCAACATCCACACTGTGGAGGGTATTGTTTTCACGTTGTGTGTGTGTGTGTGTGTGTGTGTCCTGGAGACGCCTTCTGTAGCAGGAACTACCACTGAGTCCACTTTCAGTACTTTGGCTGGTGTTTATATGTCCGTCCGTCCGTCACTGTCGTGTCACTCACAAAACTGTACAGGTGTGTGCAGTTGAGATTAAAATGAAGGTCGAGCTCTAAGATAGGTGTGGTCTGACCCATGAGTACTCATGTAATGTTGTAAGGACTGCTGAGTGTCAACATAGGGTGCTTATCAGTTACTTCCCAGAAAAGTGTGAGTCCTGAATCTCTCATTTATGATGCTGCTGTTTAGTTTACCACTTCCCTGATCATAATACTTACAGCGAGAAGCTGAAGTCTGTGAATGGACTGTTTGTATGAGCTCAGGGTCTGACTTCTCTCATGTGTTATTAACACTGCTAATAGTGGGCTGTTTGAGCACCTCCCTGCTTGTTCTTCAATGCATGCTCTGTTGAATGGCGATGCTTCAGGTAACTGTTCCTGTCCACAACAGCTCTTTATGTTTAAGGCTGTCTTGAGTCACTTTCTCAACCACACTACATTCATGTTTCAAATGAACACATGGCTAAAAACAAAGCTGTTCTGGTGCTGAAACAGATCTGACACACACACACACAGAACCCTGAATGTAGCATGTTACCTGACGTTTTCATGTCTGTACATGTACATGGTGTTGAACTGCTGCATCTCTTTCTGACTGGGCTCCTTCTTCATGTCCTGAAGCATCTCATCAGCTATGTGCTTTGGAAGGATGGAGAGCAGCAGACGTTCCTGTGAGGGACACACAGACACACAGAGGACATCATCACACACAGCTACTGATAATAAACAGGGAGCATATGTCAATTAAAGTTCTAATGTCCTGTCAGGATCACTGATGTCATCAAGTTTTGGTTCTAGTGCCGATCCAAAGGCCAACAATAAGAAAGAGATCAAGAGAGAAAAGATCAACAAGTTGACGGTGTGTCGCCTGCATGCTCGTGTACCTGTGCATGACATGTAAACAAAACGGACCTGACCACTGTGCAAAACTTGTAGGATATCTTCACACAGTTACAAGAGATTACTGTCATCACTATTACTATTGCATTTCTGAAGAAGTTTCTCTGTCTGTCTTTTGTTCCAACCCTCACCTGTTTGCTCATGACTGAAAGGATGAGATCACAGGCTGGGCTCACTGTGAGGGACGCGGTGAGGCACACAATTCAACATTTTCTGCCCCAACACAGATGACTTAGCTATGACTTTGCAATGAAAAACAGTTGAGGATGTCTCCAGGATGAAGGGATTATGGAGGTATTTCTGGTACGTCCAACTAGAGGAGTGGACACGCTAGAAGAGCTACTCTGTTTAGTCTGCTGGCTTGAAGACCAGGAGACAGGTACAGTATGGTGTACAGTCCTTTAGAAGGAGAATCTGAACCTAGCAACAATTATTACACAAGAGGCACAAGAATATAGAGATGAAGAAGGTACACATGGTGTACACAGCTGTCTATGTGGAGAGTTTTGTTTACAGGAAGCTGAATGGCCTCAAACTGTCAGTCAGTGCGGCTGCACACGGTGACCCAGACCTGCACACACATACACACACATACACACACGCACACACTTTCTTTAAGTGTGAACACATATTTAAAAACAGGTCTTCACACATACATACAGTGTGTATGGGTGGGGGTGGGTGGGGAGAGTGCCAGCTTTCTATATTCTTATCAAAACCTGACAGAGAGGCAGAGAAGCAACAAATGGCTGAGCGGGTTGGCTCTGTGATTACAGCTGACACCATCTCAGGAGGCCGGTTGCCATGGTACCCAGCAGCGACCGGATGCTCCTTGATTGGTTGGCGGGCCCTTGTATCCCAGCAGCCCGTGCTTCTCCATTAGTATTCTGGGAGTTTCTACCACTCTTGGTTTATCAGCCCTCTTGCTGTCTTTTTCCCTCTCTATCACTTCTCACGACACCTTCTCTCTCTGTATTCCGCTCCATAATCAGCCCTATCTGCTCTCCCTCTCACTCTCCCTCTCTCTCACCCCCTCTCTCTCTGCTATCTTTTTTCTTACTCCCTCGCTCTCTGTGCTGCAAACCATCTGTTCCATAAATAGTAGTGAGATGAAGAATGCCCAGTGGCCACAGATGTGAGGAGAGGAGGGGAGGTGACTGCTGACACAGTATGAGCTGAACAGGCATAAGACAGCCACACACACACACACACACACACACACACACACACACACTTGAATAAATCAGGCTTATTTTTAATAAGTCTCATAAAGGAAACATAAATCAAATAAATCTCACCCACGTTACCTCGGAAACATATCCCTTCAGACCAAAGCACACGGCAAATTTAATGGCTACCATGCTTACTTCAAAGTTTAGCATGTTAGCATGCTAACATTTGCTTATTAGCACTTAACACAAAGTACAGCTGAGGCTGATGGGAATGTAGTTTTGCAGGTATTTGGTCACAAATCAAAGTATTGGACAAATGAACATTTTGACCTGAGGATGGTGTGGACATTCCTCTGCTTGGTTTTTAGACTCATGTTTCCATGTCTGCCTTCGGGGATCAATAAAATCTGTACTGTCTGTCTGTCTGTCTGTCTGTCTGTCTATGTGTAATTCTGTACTGAACACACTGACATGATGATGTCTTTTTTTTTTGACATGATGACTGATGCCAAAGATCCTGTCTCTGACTCTGGACCTAAAAGTGAGAGTGAAACAGAATGTTGTGCTGTCTGACCTGTTGCTGGCTCTGCTCCTCAAGGTTGAGTTTAACCTCCAGTGACTGTCTTGCCTCCAGAAAGGCCTTCCGATGCTTCCTGTCGGCCATGTAGTATGACATGACACCCACAGTGATGGCACAAATATAGATCACAATGTTGGCCAGCAGCTTGAAAACAAAAGAGAAACAATATTTAATTGACACATGCATAACAAAGGCATAACACTACAGAAGGTTTGAACAGAAATCTCTCCCATATTTACAAAGTTAATAAAATGTCCATAAAAGCATCAAGAGGAAATGTAAATGAATGTTTGTTTCTATCCATGTTATGTGAATATCAAGAGTTGGTTCATGGAAATAAACAGTTGGTGGCTCTAACTAGACAGCTAAACAAGATGACGTCAATTCAAAGAGCTCCAAATCATTTAATAATTATAATAATTTAATAATTAACGTGAGGAAGGTAACGCCTTGGTTCTACAGCTCTGTGATGTCACATCCACAACGCTGGTCTGTCCACACAACTTTTACCCCACAAGGCATGTTTTGCCTGCCACACTTTGTCAACTTGCTTAAATTTGGTCATTTTTTCTTGATTTTTGTGCTTTAAGTTAAATTGTTTCCCTTTTGTCTGTTTTTAAGATGCGTCAAGCAGCACAGAGCAGATCGAGCAGACAGGAAGTCAGACACAGAAGTGACAGAGAGATTTCTATAGAGAGTCAATTTTCAAAATAAAACAACCTGTGCAATCTTCTGATCGTAACTGTGGAACTATTTAAAGCAAACAAGAAATACAGTTTCCTCTCCCAGGTTAAAGTGAATCATCTGACCATGGAAAGTCTGGCTTCATCAGTATGGAGAATGAAAAGTAAGAGGTAACAGGTTTTACAATAAAAACACTGGATGCAAACATGTTATCTGACTCCCTCCTTTAAACACTGTACCCTGAATTCTAATGTGTGCATGTGAGCATTTTGATGGTTGCTCATTTTGATCTTCTGACTGTAGAAGGGTCCAAAAAAGTCTGAATGTCTGCATGTGTCTTACATAAGTTTGTTGCCAAAATTGCTCCTGCTATCTGTATGTGTAAATCTTAAATGTGGGTAAACTATTTGTCATTTTAAAAGGTAGTTACACCCACTGTGGCTAGCACTAGTACTAGCGCCTAGTTTTATTGTAAGATCACATTGATCATAGACTGTAGAATGAGTGTTTTTCTGTGGGTAACGTAACTTAAATGTTTATATTACGTAATAATAATATAAGTTGTGTTCAGCTTTATTAAACATTAAGACATAATGACTATTTGTCATTGTAGACATTTTGTATCAGGTTTAGCAGCAAGGGTATAGGTCTGCATTTGCCTGAATATGTTGACTGTGATGCTCAGGTTGGTTATTTGTAAAATAAAGATTTTTTTTTCATTCGGTGGAGACAAAAATGTGAACTGACGCAATCAGTTTTCACACTTAAACAGAGCTCAAAGACTTTGCTGACCGTAAGAATAAGTTTGATTTGTATTGAAATGTATGTATTATGAGAAAAACATTGAAACCATTTTTCTGTCTTTTGCAGATGAATCATTCCACAAACTTATTATAAATATATAAATAACTGTTATAAATGCTATTGAGGCTCGTTCTGTACATAACAGGCTATTTGAAGAAAATAAATACGCCCTCCATGTATACCAGCCTGTATAGTTAAAATATTGAATATCTATATATCTTCTAAAGATCTTCTGGTTTACAGGAGGCTACGAGTAGGCTAGAGACATCAGCTTCTTGTCATATCAAATACACATAGTTATCAGTTTTATATTCAATTCATTTGACTGAAGTAAAAGTGTGTATGGTTTTGAGAAAGACAGGCTTAAGCTGCAATTGTTCAATCAACAAGCTTTATGTTTTTTATGAACTGATGGCGCTCAGCTATATGGACAGAGTTTATGTCCTATTCTGACAAATAATTGTGTGTACATATGACAGCTGTTACTATTTGAAGTATTGAATGGTATAGATACTGATGTTACGTATTAAGCTGACAGAACAGGCAAAATCAATGTGCTGCATGTTTTGTTTTTTTTAGATAAAAAGAGGTTTATAAATCACAATTAGACAGAGTATTATTTATTAAGGTGCTTTTATACAGTGAACAGTTTTTACCACGACTTCAATTGTTTTCAGTGTTTCTATTGAAGATCCTTTAAGACTCCAAAGCAAACAGTAACACTCTGTCCATCTCTCAACAGTAAGCTGACATGAAAACGGACCTTCTTGGGTTCTGATCCAACAATAAAAACCTCATTAACATTTTTAATAAAAAATAGAACCCCCATTTCATTTTTAGCATTTAGCAAACACAATTTCCCATGAGTGTTAGATATCATGGGTTAAACAGCAGCAGAGACCAGTCATTTGTTGGGGACTATTTTCAGTGGTGGTGCTTTAGTGAGAATTTGGGGCAGCAGGACGGTGTGTGTGGGACTGAGTCAAAATAAACTACAGTGTGTATTATGGTAATGAAGGAACATGGTCTTATGTACTTTTCTTCATTACCTATTCACTATCATTATAATTACTTATACACGTACATTAATATTACGATTCGTTCCCACTTTCTTATTTACTCACATCTCTTCCATCATTAGGATTGGCTTGGTTTTGCTGCTTTGGTCCAGTGTGCAAACTTTATTTTGATTCAAAAGAGACAGGAAGCAGCACTCTGATGGTAACCCTTTATGAGCAGCTGCTACAATCCTCTCAGTTCTGTCTGTAGCACATGTAGCATTAGCAGATAGCATCACAGCTTAGCAGACATTGGTGCAGAGTTAGTGCTGTCTACACAGTGAGTTTTAACTAGTTTGTGAAATACATTTTGGAAAGTAAGTAAACAATAACTCCACCATTTTCACTTCATTAGAAGTCTAATATGATCCTGTTCCTGAGAACCGTCATGTCACTCATGCTGATCACATCTGTTTGCTGTGTGAGTGAGGCAGCTAAGCCAGCTAGTACATACAGTAAAGTAGAGGAAGCATGAAGCCTTGTTTTGAACCGCTCCCATCTGCCCTATGAAAGTTACTCCATTACACTGTTAATACAAACTCAACACTTCAAATCAAAAGCCCTCTAGTGTTTCAGTGGACAGAAACTCCATTTCTTAGCAAGACTTTAATTGTCAAACATGTTGTGGAAAGCTCATTCATGGCTCTCATTATGAGTCGTGTCTAGATGGTAATCATAATCACAAGCAACTCTTGTGAGATTTGTACCCAGTTCTGCATATGGAAGTATGCTTTCAAGGCTTTGAGTGAGAAAGCGACTGTTTGTGTCCTGTGTGAAACCAAAACTCAAACATGACTTATCACTTGAACCCAAAACCAGAATCTTTTCCTCAAACTAACCAAATTGCTTTGGTGCCTAGTATCTCATCTGACCTCCTAAAGGCTAACTGGTATAAATCCCACAAAAGTTTTCCAATTCTAGGGTTACCATGTAGACATGAACTGATTACATTAGGTATTACTGATCCAGTCCTTGGCTTAAAATCAAACTAGTTTAAAAATTACTCTCTATTACTCTCTACTCTCTAAATTAACCTCTCTATCTCTCTCTATTTAATATTATAAAGAGTACGGTCTAGACCTGCTCTGTGTGAAAAGTGTCATGAGATAACTTTTGTTATGATATGGCGCTATATAAATAAAATTGAATTGAATTGAATTGAATTACATAACAGGCTAAATCATTCCAGGTGACAACCTCATGAATCTGACTGAGACCAAGAGTGTGCCAAGCTGTCATCAAAGCAAAAGAATATAAAATATATTTTGTTTACACTTTTGTTTGTTTACTACAAAACTTGTTTACAGTGTTAATCTAAAGAAAAAACACTGAATGAATGAAATGGACTGCACTTATATATCTCCTTTCTAGTCTTCAGACCACTCAAAGCGCTTTACAGTACGCATCTCATTCACCATTCACACACATTCATACACTGATGGCATTAGCTGCTGTGCAAGGTGCCAACTGCTCATCAGTTTGAGGAGCTAACCATTCATACACAGTCACACACTGATGGCACAGCCTTCAGGAGCAATTTGGGGTTCAGTATCTTGCCCAAGGACACTTCAACATGCAGACTGGGGGGGATCGAACCGCCGATCTTCTGATTAGTGGACGACCCGCTCTGCCTCCGAGCCACAGCCGGAGAGAAGCTATGTAAAAACTTTTGACTGCTACTGTGTGTCAGGCTTTACATATGTATGCATATCACTGTACAGATACGTTATTTTGAAATGTGCTGTATAAATAAAGTGTATTATATTCTTGTAAAGCTTAATACAATGACTTTTCCAATGTTAAATATTATTAATTAATATATAATACGTGAATAATTTATTATTAACCTTGTATATATGAGCTACTGTGACAAGTGAATTTACCTGGTGTGGGATCACTAAAGTCTATCTTATTTATCTTATTTCCCCATTTAAAGAGTCAATCAATTAATCAATCATTTATTGAATTATGTATCATAAAACTGAAAGAAGTGACTGAAATGAGGAATCAAAAACCGTATTGATGAATGTATGATAATGGTCCAAGTCCAAGAGTGTAGAGTAAGTAAGTGAACTTTGAGTAGGCATGTTTTTCAGGGTTTCATAGTCAAGAATTCAACATGGATGGTGCTCAGAATCAAACTACATCTGCTGATGAAGATCATATGAGATAGTTGAAAGCACGTAAGTGGCTGTGAGTTTAGGCTGTTTTAGTATAAGTACCAAACCATCAGTCTGCAGCTCTAAATGTGACCTTTAGAAATGCTGATGCAGCAGTGTGAAATCATGAAATCTGGAAAGTGGAAGCAGCTGTGGTGGGCTTCTGCATCTGTGAAGCTACTTTTGTGCTCAAAGTCCTGGACCAGACTTCTGTAAACTTGGCGAGGTCTGGCTACAGCTCATCACATGCACATAAATAAATAATGCATTTCAAGACAACCATCTACTTGCTCCACCCCACCTCTCTTTTTTTCTTTTAACTCTTACCTGTCTGCCGAGTGCTGCCCCCTGGATGTCCTCCTGCTGCTGCTGGGCGATAGTGACACCCAGAACCAGGGTGTGGACACCGCAGGATACAGTAGTGATGAGCACGATGGGTGTCAGTCTCAGAGGCAGCGTCAGGAAAAAGGAGAAGCTGAAGAAAGCCTGCCAGCCCACTGTGTCACTGGCCTGGTGGAAGCGAGCATAGTTCAGACCCAGGTAGCAGAATATCTGAGCTGCTATGAGCACCCACAGGGCGTAGGGCACCACCCGTCTCGAGATGCGGTCTGGCAGCAACCCAAAGCGGCACAGCAAGTATAGAATAATATCTGCTGCCAGTCCCACTGATGCCACTAAAACAGAAGCCAGCTTGTCAGTGGTGTAGACCACCGCACACATAACGATGACATAGCTGTCAAAGAGGGCGGCGAACACAACAAGCACCAGCAGGGTTTCATGTCTCTGCCGTCTGAAATAAGTCTGGTAAAGGTTCTCCAGAGACTCAGGTGCAAAGGTGAGGCGCATGAACCTTGGCAGGCAGAGGCAGCATCCTGAGCTCCGAACTGTGACCTCATGTGTTCGCCCCACCGCCTGCCCGGGGTCAGAGGGCAGTGTCACTGAGCAGTCTGCCGAATACTCTGCAGAGTACTCCGGCTCTGAAAAGGCTCGGTTGCGAGGCATGGTGACCTCTCAGAACTTCTGCCTCCGGCCTTCACCTTTCGATCCAAAAAAGGAAAGCTCTTTGTCGTCCTACAGGAGAAGACTGAACGCTGAGATAACTCTCAGGTATACATCATCTGCTTGTTTCTCTTCTGCTGAGTAACCACCTTTTCCCCCTGAGAGCCCACATATGTGGCATGAATCACAGTAGTGTGTTGATTGTCAGGACCTGTACATTGGAGATGTCTTAGCTGTGCCTGTGATCAATCCATCCAGAGCTGTCATGTGACTCAGTTAGTCCTGTGTCTCATGCACACCTATTCTCCGTTAGAAAGTGTTCATTAATAACGGATCGATTAACTTTATGTTTGTATGACTTCCTCTGTCTCCATCTTTCCTCTGGGTTGGACAGCTTTTTGCATATTGGCCATCCATAGTCCAACCTCACATGACCTGAATGAAGAAGAACACGAGGAAGAATTCAACATTGGCTTTGTCTCTCAACACACACACACACACACATTTGTTTTTCATCCAACCAAACCTGATGATCAGGGTAGGTGTAACACAGCCCCTGCTTCCTGCACCTGACTGTTATTAGGCTTCCTGTTCCTGTCAGAATATGACTAAAGACATTTCACATGTTTTAATGCACTTGTCCTGCATACAACCACCACACATAGCCTACGTTGTTTTTTTTATAGTAACATTTGAGCAGGCATCGTCTCTTATCAGAATATTCCCTTCACTTGGTGACTAGCAGCTGGTAAATAAAGGAAAGGAATAAAGGAAAGGAATGTAAACTTGGTTTGACATGCTGATATGATTTTTTTGGGAAGGGGGGGCAGGACGAGCTTCAGCTGGAGGACTTTGTCATCGGGGTCTGTCCGTGCGGGGGCCAGGCTCTCTGCTGTAGGCCTACCTAGCTACATGTTGCGCTCGATCACACACACAGGCTGAGAAAACATGGTGAAAACAGTCAGCTCAGGTCATGCTGTCCAAAAGACATTACACTGTCACAGTGAGCACGGACACACTGCCGGACACTGTGTGCGCGTTCTCAGGTATTACACAGAACCAACGGCACCCACTTTGTCATCCGACCGAGCTCTTTAAATGGCTTCTTTAGCATCTCTGAGCTGAACTGTGTTCACGTTGGACTGACACTGACTCTCTGAATGTGATTTCCTCTCGGCTCTCTGCTGTCCACCATCGTCTGCTGTCTCATTTCCGTCCACCTGCCCTGCTGGAAGCTGCTGTTTTGTCCCTATTCTTCCAGATGCTGTGAAAACCCTGTCCACACTGTCTACTGATGGATCCTGATTGCTTACCGTGAGTGACGCTGGACTCCTCCTGTGGGTGCTAACGTTATTCCCTTCACACAGATGTGTGTGTCCTCAGGCGGCCGGAAACACAGCAGCTGACATGTATTCCAGCTCACACTGACAACATGGAAGAACAGCTCACGGAAAGTCGCTTCGACGGTACACAAACCCGCTCCTGCTTTTTTTTTTTTTTTTTGGTCTTGGGTGTTTTCCGCAGAAGATACGGAACAGCTTCACCAATTGCAAGCGTTCAGACAACACTTCCGCTCACTTTCAAAATAAAACCGTCCTTTGCAAACGTGGATTTCAAACTTGGTTGCCGGGAGAATAAAGAGACATACAAAGATTCATATGAACGTATTTTGAATTGAATCATTAAAATTTGAATGCTTATTTAACTTAACGTACTGTTAAGTGGCCTATAACCTCTCTAACCTCACTGACTTTACATCATGGGTTTACCCTCTACTGTTCATTCTTGACCTACATGTTCATTCAACGTATCTTAGACTTCAGTCCTATCTTTGGCCTTTAGTAATGGACAGTTTGCTCAGCTGTCATGCAGATGATGTGATAACAAATTAGCCATAATAACTGAGTGAAGACCTTCTGTTGCGTTTGAAAGCTAGTAAAGTGGACCTTGAGTTAAGATTTCTATTTCTCTGTCAAGCCACAGTTACTACACAAAAGTATCAAACATCATTGGAGCTTCAGATGAAATCATGTAAAAACAGTCTTAACTCAAAGATTTTGGTAGTAATTAGGACCGTTTAGGCTTTTATTTTGAAGGTAAATATCAAATTTACTCGCGCTCTCTGTCTAACTTGACATGGTCACCTCTCCATGTCCACATTTCTCCCTCAGTATCCCCGCCCCCTTAAACTAAACCATCACCGCCTCCTTCCCTCCATCCTCCCTCCATCCTCCTGGAGGACAGGAGGAGAACCAGTCTGCAGTGTGGTCTGACTGGGAACGATGGTTTATGAACTCATTCATTCATTTTGACAAGAGTATCTACAGCACGTTTACAGCACGTTTACCCAGCCACAGAAAAATGGAAACACATGAAAGTTGTGGACACTTTCGCAAATTTCAGTTTTTGCTCAGTATGTTGAGCTCATTCTTCAGTCAGTGCCTCTTTTCTGCTCAAACCTTGTAGTGAAACCTGAAAGACAGTATAGCACAGTGCAGGAAAACACTTACAGGACTTTGATGAACCTGTCTGACACCAGCTCCTTTTAATGACACCACACCGCTAGTATGTCTATTGATTGTTCCACTGAAACTCTGCTGTGAACGTCTGATCGTTACACAATTGGCCATCGATCAGAAACATCATCATCTCCCAGCTTCATTGTCCCAAATCAACAATCAAGGTCACATGGCAAAAACACAGAGACACACATATTGTGTCTGTGCATTCACAGACTACACAACATGAGGAACATGTCACCTCCAGTCTGGAGAATCATGTTGAATTAACTTTTGTCTCAGACGTGTTGTAGTCCACAGAGAATTACCAGGCTTGTGGATGATCAGTAATTCATTTATCTCTGGATTTCCCTAATGACGTTACTGTGGGAGATAGGTTACAGCAGAGAACAGCCTGCACTATAATTAATTAACTGTAGGCAAGACTAGTTGTGGTGGAGACAGATTATGTGTTGGATTAAAGTAAACTGCATAATTTGAAATCTGACAGATTAGACAGGTTTGTGTTTGAGGAGAGAAATTTTGGAATAGCTTCTTTTTTCAGCCTGCATACACTCTGCATCAGTCCAATAGCAGTTAATCACACTGCAGAGCAGGAGTGTTTGTCAGTGTATAGAAACCGACATACCAGCCCACTCCCATTAAATACAGGAGCCTGGTCAGTGTCCCTGCACTTCAAACTATGGTACTGTAGATACCAAGCTATCCTATGTGACTAGATGGCAAATGTAAAAACTCTCCTGTGATCAACAAAAACAAACTGAAATGCTCTCAATGATTAGGAGTACAAATTCCTCAGTATTTAAGGGGACATCTGGAATTTCCTAAATTGTCTGAGGTGAAATAGTCTCTGCCTTTTCTTTCACATTACTGATCCAGTGTGCAGCATCCAGGTCAGGCCCACTATGATGTGGACACCAAAGTACTTGTTGTCCACATGCTCCATGCCCCGAGGACCAGTTGATATTAAGGGGGGCAAATTTTCTCCCCTGCTTCTACCCAAAATCCACTATTATCTTCTTATTATTATGTGCTTTTACCCTACACACCACATTCACCCATTCATAGACACATTCATACACTGATGGTACCTTGCATGGCAGCCTCTGCCAGTGCCAACTGCTTATCAGAAAGTAACTAATCACATTCACACACACTCACACACCAATGGCACAGCCTTTGGGAGCTATTTGGGGTTCAGTATCTCACCCAAAGACACTTCTACATGCAGACTGGAGGAGGTGGCCATTGAGGCACTCGCTATCACCCGAGCCACGCATGTGTGTGGATGTGTGTCCGCCCACCCTCACATCCTGGGATCTGCTTATCAGGAAGTAAAGGATCCACATGCGCAGTTGGCCAGCCTGGAGGGATCTATTGTCTATGTCTGAATAGCAAATCAATATCTGTGCTGTGGAAGATGTGTGCTATGGCATATTCTGTTCATTGTTTGGGATGTAAGCAAACTGTTGTGTGGTGGGTCATGAGGAGCAGATGTACTCCTTGACCAGCTGCTCAAAGCATTTCATCACTACAGAGTTGTGATCCATTGGAATTTCAGGAGCTGGAACACGCCTTAACCACGCCTCTGCTGGCATTAACTATAAATACACTCCTAACCATGTCCTCCTCTTCCCCTCTCATATTCTGCGCGAGCATCAATAGCTTGATTCCGAGTGAAGACTTCTCTCTTTACTACATCACTATTAACCACGCCATAGCCCTAATCAAACTTGCCAGAAAAGGGTCATTGCTGTCAAAAGCAGACATCATTAGCACCTTCAAAGTCCTACCTATCCATCCCGACTTCTTGCGTTTCTTCGGCGTTCATAGGCGAGGGGCATATTACTTCGCAGTCAGACTTACCTTCGGCTGCAAAAGCAGCCCCAAGCTCTTTGACACCCTGTCAGAAGCCCTCTGCTGGATCTTGGCTAACAACCACAAGGTCCCATTCCTTGTTCACCTCTTGGATGATTTTCTCACCATTTCCCCTCCTTCTTCACCATGTGCTTCTGCTTCCGGATTGGTCACCTTGACATCTGTTTTCTCCGACCTTGGGGTTCCTCTGTCGGCAGGGAAAACAGAGGGCCCCTCCACATCCCTCGAGTTTCTGGGGATCACACTTAACACAAACCTATTTCAGGCCTCACTTCCCATCGAAAAGCTGAACCGCATCAGCCTCCTGATATCCAATTTCTTTCTCGCTCCATGTTGCACCAAACATCAACTTCTTTCTCACCTTGGCCACCTCAACTTTGCACTGCGTATTACCCCTCAAGGGCGAGCATTCACCTCCCACTTGTTGGCCATCGCTTCTTCCGCCTCATCACTCATCATCAGCTTAGACAGTCCAAGCCGAGCCAAACTCTGTATCTGGCTACACCTCCTCTGTAACTGGAATGGAATTACTTTCTGTTATTACGAACAACTGACTCACCCAGGAAGACATCCATCTGTACACAGCTGCCGCTCCTTCCGTCAGTTTTGGGTGCTTTTACACTGGAAGATGGTTCGCAGCCAAATTGTCTCAAGAGCTGGAGCTGTCCAGCGAAAGCCACTTCTTTGGCGGTTCCAGTCATTCCAATGCCCTCGCTGACTCCCTTTCTCATTTCTCCTTCCAGAAGTTCAGAAGCTTGGCTCCCTATGCTGATCCGTACCCCACACCGGTTCCTCCATATACGCCGTTGACATTCTTCATGTAAATCTGACTCCTGTGGCCCTGATCGTCAACTCCTTGAACACCATCATCGATAGCATAGCGCCATAAACCCTTTCATCTTACTGGTCAGCTTGGAAAAGTTTTCATCACATCCACCTCCATTATAACATTACCTTCCCATCTTTCGACCTAGTTACCATGACCTATACCAGGGGTTGGCAAATAAGTTTGGACCCGGGCCAATTTTTTTTCTGACAATTCCATCGCGGGCCATGACCATGCTTTCCTACTGTAAAAAAGGTTTTCTATTAAAAAAAAAATGTATTTAATTTAATTTAAAACATTAATTTGCTTCTATGTGCTGTTATTACGCCCACTGCTGCATCTCCTGGCGTCTGTCATGAAACAGGCAACCTGCCCTAGCAACCTGCCGTAACTAATGTATACAGCAGCGCAGATCTGTTTCCCCATGCCGCTGATGTGCATTCACATTTTTTAATTAGGCTATTTGATATTTGAGCCGACCTTGTTTGGTTTTGTTTTTTTTTATTTAATGAAACATATTTGTTCACGTTGTCCGTTGCAAGAGGGACACAGGACACTTTTATTTTCCACAGGTTACAGCGCACGCGCGCGTGCGTCAAGTAAAGAGGCTGCAAGGATGTTCTGGCTGCTGTTTTGTCACGTTACTTATCAGCTACTTTTCAATAAATGTGAAATCAGTGGAATTGTTGTATTTTTGACAGAAAACATGAGGTTTAAAAGATATAATAAAAAATATATATATTTTAAAATCGATCAACGTCATCTAGCGGTCCAGATATAATTGATGGCGGGCCAATTTTGGCCCGCGGGCCGCTAATTGCCGTGCCCTGACGTATACCATCAAAGGCTACCTCACAGCATCCACACTCCTCTTCAACCCAAGTCGTTATGTCTGCATTTCGAACCTCTCCCAGTTCTCTAAAGACATCGTCGTACCCAAGCGCTATGGTAGATTCCCCACCAGAGCTCCCCACAATGAAGCCGCATTGCAAAGTTCAAGACCACAGCATTCACCACTTTGTTTTTGTCAATAAATCTTTCATTTTCATCCGTTGATGGCGTATTTCTTGCTAGTGAATTGAAGCTTTAAGCAGAGTTTCAGGAGCCGGAACACGTGCTCAACCGTGCCTCCGCTGGCATTAACTATAAATAGACTCCTAACCATCCTCCTCTTCCGCTCTCGTATTCTGAGCCATCTATCTGTGAAAACGAAGATGTGTTAAATGATGTAGAAACAGAAACACATTATTATAATGTGGCTGTTTTTGTGTGTTTTTGTATTTGTCAGATGCATGTCAGGAATAAGCAGTGATGACGATAAATTTGGGGAAAGTTGACAGAGCAGGGGTCGGCAATTAGCGGCCCGCGGGCCAAAATTGGCCCGCCATCAATTATATCTGGCCGCTAGATGACATATATATATATATATATATATATATATATATATATATATATATATATATATATATATATATATATATATATATCTTTTAAACCTCATGTTTTCTGTCAAAAATACAACAATTCCACAGATTTCACAACATTTATTGAAAAGTAGCTGATAAGTAACGTGACAAAACAGCAGCCAGAACATCCTTGCAGCCTCTTTACTTGACGCACAGGTTGGAACGCTAATTGGCACGTGCGTGCGCTGTAACCTGTGGAAAATAAAAGTGTTAAAAGTATGTTCTGTGTTCGCGCCTCTGTCCCGAGAGGATATGCGTTTTTGAAGTGGCCATGCTTTGTCTCGTGGTGTCTTCTAATATTGTATTCTTTACAAACTGCAACAACCTCGTTGCAAATGAGACACGTCGGCTTGGCATTAATAAATGCAGGCAGGATGAACGCATACCTTTGCTTCCATTCTTCTTTGTAAGTCCTGCATTCGGAATCAACTTTTCTTTTCATGGCTTTTGACAACGACATTTTGCGTCGATAGCTAGCAATCTTCAGCTAATGATTTACACGGCATCCAAAACATAAAAAACTGGCAATTGTATACATTAGTTACGGCAGGTTGCTAGGGCAGGTTGCCTGTTTCATGACAGACGCCAGGAGATGCAGCAGTGGGCCTAATAACAGCACATAGAAGCAAATTAATGTTTTAAATTAAATTAAATGCATTTTTAAAGTTAAATAACGTTTATTTTTAATACAATACAAAAAATAGAAAACCTTTTTTCCAGTAGGAAAGCATGGTCATGGCCCGCGATGGAATTGTCAGAAAAAAAATTGGCCCGGGTCCAAACTTATTTGCCGATCCCTGACATAGAGTAGTTGATACTGTTTTGGACAAATGCTCAATAGTTAAGTAAAATATAATTCAACCTCTTTTTTTATGTTGTCTCTGTACTGATACTTAAACTGACAAGATATGTTTGTATGGTTGGTGAAACAGCAAATATTTGTACAAAGTTTCATTTGTGATACTTGTTATTCTGGTGTGTCCTGTAGACTAGAAAGTATTTTTCTTGACTTTGTAAAAACAAGCCATGTCAAATGATTTGATTGGGAAATACTTGTTCCCATGCTAGCCCCAAAACCTGAAATGACAATGAACCTGTGTTTAGTATGTGTGTGGTCGTATGTCCATCCATGTGAAAGCCTTTAATGGAAAGGATGAACAGCTAAATGAAACTGAAACATTTATATTTCAGACAAAGTAGACACTGTCTTTCTGTGGACACAGCCAGAATATCTTCTAGAAGAGATTGTTGTATATCATGCTTCTTGTGGACAGTCTGCTTTCTGTGTGAACCCCTGACCAGAAAACATGAGCAGCTTTATCAGCCACAAGCTAATCAACTCTGATTCTGTGTTTTAATGACTTTATTTGGTATGTAAATATCCTTGCTTCTAAAGTCAACATACACGTGGTGCTCACATGGTTTGTGTGTGTGTGTGATGTACAACTGTGTGCAATTTGTATTGTGTTTTGCCTTGTTTGTTGCCAGGAGACTACAGATGCAAATTAGCCTTTGGCTAAATAATAAATAATTGGTTTCAAGTTTGCTTTATTATAGTCTTTAATATTTACTTTTTGACTAAGAATAATAAACCACAGCTGTATGATAATATCAAATTATATGTACTGCAAAATCTTCAAAATCACGCCCTCGGTCTACCGGCCGCAGCCATTGCAACTTAGGCGTTCCTGTGGTGACGTCATAACGCAGCGTACGCTGCTGACGTGTAAGTCGGGAAGTGGTTGTCGAGTTGTCTTTAGCCTAGCTCTTCATCTCCACCGTAGCCCTCACCACTGATGGCCCACTATGAAATGATCTGACGCAGTATGAGATATCGGATGAAATAACTACGGAGGACAAATCGGGCCAGGTTCACAGGTAGGAGTCTTCTAATGAGCGGCGGGCTGGCGCTGTGGAGCTAACTGTAGCTTCTGCAGCTAAACCACACTGCCACATTAGCTGCACAGAGCGGCGTTTTGTTACGGTACTGCTGGAAACTGGTTCCATTCACAGCTGTCACTGTTCACATCCACCCCATGAAGGTGGTGTCAGCTGCTATAAGCCCGTACTGTTAGCCCCGGTAACGTCTACTAAACTTGAAAGCATCCGGTGTTTCGGTTTAATGAGCGACCCTTTTAAATGGTGGCTGTCAGCCCAGTACTGAACACGGGGTAGTGCGTAGCTGTCCTCGTGCCTCTTTGTTTATATTTTCATTAACGTTACGATGTCGAAGAAAAACAAAAACACACCGTGTTCGTCTGTGGTGTCAGATCCGCGTTCTCTTCCTGTTTCAACAGTAGTGCTAACTACCACAACAACCGATGCATTGAGCTGATGGTCGCCAGTTAACGGGGTCGCTCGTTAAACCAAAACACTGGCTTTGATTACTAAGGCTAACAAGCGTTAAAAGAAAGCTCCTGCAGTCACTGACCCAGGCATCAGCCATCAGCCATCAGCCATTAGCCATCAGGCATCAGCCATCAGCCATCAGGCATTGTGTTGTGGTTAAATTGGAAGCTAGAGTTAAAACCAAAGCAGATCACAGACGCGACAGGCTCACTGTTTCTTCTGCAGCTGCCTCACAAAAAGGTTTTACTGTTAAAGGTCCAGTGTGTCACGTTTAGGGAGCTCTATTTCCAGAACATTCAAGGAAAAGTTTTACAAATATAAAACCTCCATGGATCAAAATGAAATTCATAATTAAAAAAAAGTCATAATTGACCTTGTTTGCAGTTCCAGGTGTCCTGTCAACAGTTTTACACGTCTCTTTTAGAATGGAGGTCTATGGTGTATCCAGGTCTTATTATACAGCAGCATGGGATGCTTCAGCATTCCAACTTCACAACAAACATTAGTCAGATACAGCTCATGTGTATTGTTTGTATTTTGAGTCAAATGTCTTTTTGATCAACTGTCCAAATCCCAAACATATAAAACAGAGAAAGAAGCTGCAACTGATAATGTTTTTTTATCTTTTTGACTTTGATGGTTGATTTTCCAACAGATGTAAATCCTGTTTCCACAATATATTTTCTGGACTCTGTTTTACACAGGTGTTGTTGAATGCATCGGTTTTATGAGGAAGTGTGAGTGACTTGCATAACAACAATGGGGAAGAGGAGGGTACCAGATGTGTACAGAGCCCCCTTTCCCTTATACTCCATTAAAGTGGACCCTAAAACAGGGCTGGTGATCACCGCAGGAGGAGGAGGGGCTTCCAAAACAGGCATAAAGAATGCTGTGGTAAGTACTGAGTGTCAAGACAACACATTCTTTGTGTGGTTCTGTGTTGACTATATCTGATAAACCAGAGCACTGTAGAGTAACATGAAGCTTAGAAAGTCTTCTGTGCATACCAGTGCTCTCGTGCTTCTCCTGTCCACATGAGTGCGCTCTCTCTGTCCTCTGGGCAGTACAGCTATCTGAGTTAGCTAGCTAACAGCAGCTATAGTTGGCAGCAGTTTACTCTACTGTCCATCAGGAAACTGTAAATCACAGAGAGTTGAAGTGGAGCAGCTGCAGGACATCAGAGAGATTTACAGAGACACCATTACACCTGTTTACAAAATGTTACAAAAATGTTGCTTTATGCTTTTTACAATACTAAATGAATATTCTAAGTCCAAATAACACATCCTATTGTACAAATAGCCCACAAGTGTTACATTCCGAACTCACTCTGCAGGAGTCTGAACCTGAGGAGGACATTTGGCAAAACTTCCTCTAAGACACCTCATTGTTTTTGTGAGTCAGTATCAAAAGAACAAACAGATGAAAATCAAAGCAAACACTCTTTCCCACCAGAAATACCTGTGTGCACTCCACATATAACCTGTGTCCCTGTAAGAAAGAGGGAAACATGATAGATTTAACACTTTTAATGATTGATAGTTTTCATAAAATCTGCTTCTGGACGTTTAAAAACAGCAAACCTTGCAAAAGTAACATTTAAAGATTCTTAACTTGTACTGTAATCACAAGAGCACGTTTAGTCTGAGTGCATCAATGGAAATGTGGATTACTGACATTCTGAGTGTGTGTAAAGCAGCAGCAGTGGCAGACTCATGCCTGTGTGTTTCAGCACTTCCTGGATCTACAACTGGTTGGAGAACACCAGTACAGTGCCAGTCTGCTTCACTGCCATGATACTGAGACACGCGCCACCATGAACATGGCTGTAGGTAACGGTGTGATTGCTGCAGGACAGGACGGGACCTGCTGTCTGATGAAGTTTAAACACTGCACACAGAAAGAAGGAGGCAAAGCTGCTGCTAAAGATGGTGAGGCTCACCGCTACGCTCTGAAATTTACTTTATCTTAAAAATGGCATCAAAAATATGCTACTCATATTACACTTATTTGATAGATTAAGTTAATATCTAACTGTACAGTAATGACAAGGTTGTTATGAAAATGTTTGAAAAAGTAACACCACGCCAAATGAACCACATCGGGTCATTGCAGCAGCGATGAGATTCACTGAGTTCAAATATATATACAACGTAGTCTCACAACTAAACAGCATGAAGCTGGAGATGTCCAAATATTGAAAATAAGATTAGTGTACAGAGAGTATGGAAAAATATGTATGACTTTGCTCACAGCGAATCACAGCAGGTGTTGCATTTAACGTGATAAAATGCACAAAGATTGTTTCTGGAAAATCTCCTCATCCTATGATTTATACTGGTAATGGTATCATAATTCATTTTTACCCAGCCCTAGTTATGTCTGTATCCTTGATTAAATATCAATGGCTGTCTCACTTCACTTGTCACTGGCCTGTGAGTCCAACTGGACTCAACTTGGACTTTAACAAATATCTACTGTATTCATGTAAATCTGTCTTAATTTAAATCAGACATGTTTTCCATTCAGGTGTGTTTGTTATCCAGTAAAAGTTAGTGTCATCTGTGCAATAGGGAACAACGTGCAGCAGGGTGATGCCAGGCGACGAGCTGGGAAAGGAGACAGAGGTGGGCAGGATGGTGCTGCAGCGTCTGGAGACAAGTCTGATATGAAGGATGAGACAGCTCACATTACTGTGACTGGTTTGGCTGAAGTGCAGTCAGACCTGAACCCTCAGGACCCGCTCCAGAAGGTGGTCAGGTTCAGTTCTGACCTGAGCCTTCTGCTGACAGGAGGCACAGACGGACACATCAGGGTCTGGGAGGTAAATACTGTCTGTTCTTTTCATTTCACGAGTATCCTCAGCCATGCATGTACTCTGACTCATTTAGGAGGTGAGGACAGTCTTCACAAAATGGGTGACCCTTTTTCATATAGTTGAAATAACTTCAGATCAAAAGTCAAATCAGCAAGTTATAGTTTTTAAATGGTGACATGTCTCACTGCTTCAGTCCTCGAGGTTACAGTTAAAGTGGATGAGCTGCTGGTTCAGAGATGCTTTTGATATGGAGGACCACAAGTGTCACGGAAGTATTTAATAAATTTATAAGTCAGTGAAAACGCAAATTACATTTGTGTTATCTAAATGAATTTGACATTTATTAACTAAAAGTCATTCATTATTTATTTAATATTTAATGAGAAATAAAATATACAAAGTTTGTTAGATAAAACAAGACATAATTCAAAAATATATATAATAATGAATTCATAAATAACAGCATTTTAAAAAGAGAAATAAATAACTGCAGTCATGGAGAATTCAGATTTTAATTAGACATGTCACCCCGCTGCTCATCGAGCTCCACTGGCTACCTGATGCAGCCTGCATTAAATTCAAATCACTAATGCTGGCTACAAAGTTGTTTCCGGTACTACACCTAACTACTTGAACGCAGGCATATGTTACCTCACGACTGTTGCGTTCCTCCAATGAACGACGCCTGGCTCTGCTACCCGTTCGCTCAAGGCAATCCAGACTTTTCTCGTCTGTTGTTCCCTGTTGGTGGAACATCCTACCAGTTCCTACCAGATCAGGGGCGTCCGTCTGTCACAAACCTCCTGAAGACCTCCAGCTCTTCAGAGAGGACCTCCTCTCCAACACTACCAACAACTGGACATGAAAATCTATCCATTTAAGAATTGTCACAGCACTTACTGCTGCACTAACACTTTCTTATTGCCCTGTACCATGATTGTTTCCCTTTTTTGGATAAAAGCAACAACTAAATGAATAAATATAAATTTAACAGAGCAGTTTCATTTTCCATGTCCATCTTACTGCTGCTTTACTATGACCTTTTAGTCTTTCTGTGACAAAAAGACCAGTTAATTTTTAAAACTAAAGAAGACATAGATGACATATCTTGATCATTTCACTGTTTTATGTTTGTTGTAGTTCACCTTCATAAGCAGTTGTCTGTAATCAGCTGTTCAATGGACAGATCACTTGACTCTGATGGTCTTGACTCTTCTACAGTTTCCATCCCTGAAGAAGAAGTTTGACTTCAAAGCCCATGAAGGGGAGATCGAAGACTTGGACATGAGTCCAGGCAACAAGGTCAAATATTGACACCTGCTGCTGTGGATATTTAATGTCAATAATTATAGTATTATTGATTGATTAATAATGATCAGTATGTGTTGTCATGCAGCACCTGGTGACTGTTGGCCGGGACTTTGCCTGCAGTATGTGGAGTGGCAACCAGTTGGCTATGGGTCTTAAATGGCTTGAAACCATGCCTCACATACCTGAGAAGGCTTATCGATATATGGGCTGCAGGTAAGAAAAACCACAAGAGCTCTTCCTCTTCTTCTACGTAAGAGCATCACAGCTATTCACCTCACCATATCCATCTGGATGATGTGACTGTTGTATTTTCATGTACTTCAGGTTTGGAAAGGTGGAAGACCAAAAAGATGCCCTGAGGCTTTACACAGTCCAGATCCCACATAAACGAGACCGGAAACCTCCTCCTTGTTACCTCACCAAGTGGGATGGCAAGAGCTTCCTGCCCATGCTGACGGCTCCCTGTGGCACTGAGGTCATCTCCACTCTGGCTGTCAGGTAACTGGCACTATGGATACTGACATGCCTTAGACCAGTGGCTCCCAAACGTTTTACACTGTGTACCACCTCAGAAAATATTGGAATATATTTTATATGAACGTTACCGCTGTGAAACAATCAGGAAATAACTTCTTATTTGTCTGATTAACCGGTGGCGCTCGCCGGTGCTCGCTCACTCTCATTCACTGTCTGTGTGTCTCGGCCAAATCTCTCTCCCTCGAGCCACTGTTGTGGTTTAGTGATGATCAAGGTCACTTAAACTTTTCTGCTCTGGAAGTTAATCCAAAATCAAAAATCTTGTCTTTGACAGTGACTCTGGAACATTTCTTGGCCTTGGAACTGTGACAGGATCAGTAGCTATCTACATTACCTTCTCCCTCCAGGTAAAGACAGTGTGGACACACGTCTCAAAGCAACAGGTACATAAATCAGTGCTGAATGATGATAACTTGGCCTTACTCTGTGTATGTATGTGTAGAAGCTGTATTATGTACAGGAGTCCCACGGCATTGTTGTGACAGACCTGGCCTTCCTGCCTGATTTGCTGAAAGGCAAAAATATCAAAGGGAATAATGAAACAGCCCTGTTGAGTGTTGCTGTAGACAGCCGCTGTCAAGTACATGCTGTCCCCAACCGAAGTGAGTACTACATCATTATCCTCTGAACACACTAAGGCCATGTATCATAACCATAAGACCTCTCACCTTGTGTTTTGTCCCTTTGTTTTGTCTGTAGCATCCTTCCCTATCTGGTTGGTGCTGTTCTTCTGTGGCCTCATGGTGGTGGCAGTCGTCCTCCTCCTACAGTACCTCTTTCCAGGATTTATTTAAATCATGTAAGTCTGTTAATGGGACAGGGTTGATGGAGTTTGGACACATGTTCACATAACTTACTTTGCCACTGTCAGCATCAGAAGTCCTCAGTCTGACATTCAAACCTCCGCAAAGTGCTGCACCAGACCTCCCGACTGAGGCTGTGGAGGCTCTTCCAGCGCAGACTCTGACCAGCTTTTATGGCACCCTGACACTGTCCCCCTTCAGCTCTCACCCAGTGGACTCAAACCAGACTGTGTGATTTTATTTGCTTTGATCTCAATCAATTATTCTTAATTTTTTTGGATTTGCGTTGAAGGGCTCAGGTTCATGAATGTTTAAAGGGGTGGAATCTTTTTATCGTCATATTTAAGGAACAATGTAAAAATATAAATGGCACATAATGTGCCTGATTTTGTTGTGTGTTTACACATAGACACTTTGAATTGGCCATATCCTTTGAATAACTGTAGTTATTAACAGTGTTAATTAAATTACAACACAACATTGCAACATCTACAAATGGAGAATGATTTGTGATTATTGCAGAACAGATGTGGGAAAATGTGAGTTGCTATAAGCACATAGGAAGTGTGTGTATCCTAATGAAAATAATACAAACTATTTTTATTGGAGTGAAAGCTTGTTGTTCCTTTCTTTTATGGAAGACATCGTCACCTTTAATTTAATGTAAACATTCTGACTGCATATAAGTTGCCCAGCAGATGTACAAAAATGTGAATGATTTTTTTAAACGATGCCCATTATTGTAACTAACTCGGTGAAATAATAGAAGAAATAAAATATTAATAAGAAAGGTAGCTAAAAAACACTTTTGGCCTCTTTATGCTTCCTGATCTTGACAGAGTCTCTGGTGTGTATACTTTACAAATATACATACTTATATGCAGAGTGTGGTCAGGGAGAAACTGAGGTACTGTAGATGGATGGAGGGATTGGAGGGAACCAGAAGGGAGTTAAGACTCTGAGTGGGGAGCAGTCTCTTCTTTGTCCTATGAAGAGAAGAGCCTCAAAAGAAGGTTCAGGTTCAGAGATGTGCAGAGACAGGTGTTTCTAAACCTCATTCACATCTTTTCATATATGTATGTTAAGTACACTGGAGAAGATCAGCAACCAAAGAGTTTGATTATTACCAGTCTCTGTGATGACAACGGATCTTGGGGGAATGGAAGCTTGAGTTTATTTGAAAGAGGTAGATGGGTTGAAGTTGACCAGACTGGTTGGTCTTGCTGAATTTTAGGTGATAGATAAGATGTCAGAATAATGAATGTAGATAGATTGTACAACCCTGTTTCCAAAAAGGTTAGCACGCTGTGTAAAATGTAAACAGAAACTAAATTTGATGATGTGCAATACACTGAAACCTCCTGTTTAATTGAGAATAGCACAAAGAGAACTTATCAAATGTTGAAACTTGAAATTTGATCGTTTTTGGAAAGTGATATGAACATTTTGAAGTTAAGTTGTGAAATGCTAAACTCCTGGTGGAACATGAATCACAATGAATGAGGTTAACTGGCAACAGGTTAGTAAGAACCATTGTCTGTGAACACACTTCATCACTGCATCCACAAATGACAGCTGAAACTCTAAAACAGGGGTGTCCAAACTTATTTTAAGGAGGGCCAGATTTGACAGTTTGACAAGATGCCCAGGGGCCAATGCTAACATTTTAAAAATGAAAAAAAAATTAACAATAAAAGTTACAAACAAATTCAATTCAATTTTATTCATATAGCGCCATATCATAACAAAAGTTATCTCATGATACTTTCCATACAGAGCAGGTCTAGACCGTACTCTTTATAATATTATCTACAGAGACCAACAGTTCCACCATGAGCAAGCACTTGGTGACGGTGACGAGGAAAAACCTCCAGCAGACCCAAGCTCATTGGTAGACGGTCATCCACCACGACCGGTTGAGTTAAAGATAGAGAGGGGCAGATAGAGAGAGAGGGGGGATAGACAGATAAATAGAGAGAGATAGAGAGACACAGATGCACAGCAGCAGCAAATCATTACTAACTATAAACTGTAATGGAGATATGGTAGCAATAATGACTAATAATATATGTAGTGGACATCGTGCAGGACCACAGCAGCAGCCACGATCCGTGACGAGACGAGCGCTGTTCTGTAACAGTTTCCTGATGGACAGTGAAGTAAACTGCTGACTGTAGCTGCTGTTAGCTAATGTTAGCTCAGTTTGTTCACTGGCCTGCCTGGACTGTGAGCTCAGAGAACTGGGGGAGTGTTAGTGTTTGTACCACATGCGTTTTAGACCACCGGGAAGAAGAGATCTTTAGACCCAGGGCGTGGGAGGGAATGCTGACAGGGACCAGAGCTGGTGTCATACTAGAATTTCATTGCAAATAAAAGGCTGAAAGACAGACACTGAGCTCGACTTCTTAATCATAAGCAATGTAATCAGAACAAATACACCTGTACAACTGTTCATATTTACCACAGTGAGATTACGCTGGACACAACAAATCACAAAAATACTAATTTCTATGGAGTGTTGCTTTAAACTTTATGTGATACTAGACATTAAGTCCAAATCAGATGCATACCAATGACCATCCGGTGTTTGGGGATCCCGGCGTTGACCTCGTCCTGAATGATGGACCCTAAGGTGCTGCACATGGTGTCTATGGACTCTAGGTGCTCCGGGCAGTCCCTTGAGATCTTGTAACGGTCAAACCAGACAGTAGACAGAGCGCCTCGCATGGGTGTGTATGGCCTGAACAAATCTTAGAACCAATTCTGCCTTTCTTTCACATCTGAAGTCAGATAACACAGAACAAATTGTATAGAATATGTTAGACTTGCATGAAGCTGATACAAATCTTAACCTCATGTTCAATGTAGAGGTACATAACACCAGCAGTTATTTCCTTAGAGGTTAATGTTTAGCACATTCAAATGCTTCATTATGTCAACCAAAAAAGCCAAATCTGCCAGCCATACAGTATCTGACAATCCTAGCAGGCCATAAATAATATATTATAAAAATGAAGCTGCAGGCTGCACCAAACCTGACTGTGGGCCGTGATTGGCCATGCCTGCTCTAAAACTAAAAGACATTTAACTAAGGAGTCGAACATTTTCAGGCTGCTCTTACACCCAAAGGTCAGGCTGACAGTGAAAAAGTATGTGCCTTTCCAGATGACGATGATGAAGATTCCCAAGGTCACAGTAGATAGGGAAGTCTTTGAAGGCGCTGGTGATGTCTGCTTCAGACAACCGGGTAGATGAGGGAAATGGCATGGCTATTTTCTTCAACTTTCCCCATTAGATAATGCCATAGAAACCAGCTAAAAAATCAAATACAAAATGAACACATGCAGGAATTCAGCCTTCTACTTCACTGTTACACCTTTATTTTCCAGCAGGTGGCACCATGTCTCTACTAAACAAAATGTTAAAGACAGTAGTGAAGTCACTGTGTGTTAATTTAACTTACATTCAGTTCAATCACAGCACACCCAGCACCCTGTGGAGCACTTCTCAGCTAATGGATGGTCTTCACCTCAAACACAGGTCTCCATAGATTCAGTTGGCATCAGTGGCCGGGCCATAATGAACGTTTTTCAAAATACTGGTTGGGTTTAACCTCATTTTTATGTGTACTGTGTACTGAATATACATACAGACCTGGCGGGGCTAACTCCTCAGTACTGTATTCACTTATTAAAACTCTATTCACTTAAAAACTCACTTGCCCTCCACTTTAGCTCGAGGGTGATATTGGTTTCTGTCAGTAGATGGTAGTAGTGGCTTTGCAATGCTCGTGATTGACTATCAACCTTTTGTAGGAGCAAATGACCCTGGTCTGAATGGAACATCATACCTGCCATCATACGAAATAATGATCAAGGCCTGTATTCATCTAAGATTTTGTTCTTTTGTTGCTGAATCAATATAATCTTTGTTCGACAAGTGTGACACTGCTGTGTCACTGCTCAACAATAATGGTCAAATAAAGACAATTATAAGACAAGACAGCAGACATGACTTGAGTGATATAGCATTAAATGTGTTAACAAGTAGACAACATTACAACCATGAGGTTGCAGTCTCTGAATTTATTGTGAGCATCACTGAACTACTAGTGTGGTACAACTCCTGTGGAAGAGGGTATCTGCCAGGAATTGTCCTTAAAAATATAAAGACAGCAATATCTAGTTTACTTAGGTAAAAGGTGTTCTATCTTAGACTTGTTGGATAAAATAGAAAAATAAGATCTGAAACTGTCAATTAGAACTGCATTTATGGCTACATACCATGGGGTAACTGGAAAAAAAAGTATTTTCATAATCTAGGTGAACTCCCCCCTACTCTTCTCCCTGTGCACCAGCACATAGCACAGCTGGGCAAGTTTGCAGATGTGGGCCTCATTTCAGGTAGAGTCTACCAGGTGACCTGTTGCAATTAGAATAACCTTCCTCTTGCTGGTTCCATCATCACCCAGGACCTCAAGTGGGAGCTATTGTTCAGCTTCACCAGAGAATGCACTAATGTACACTCCTACACCTCCATCACTGAGTCCATCCTCACCTCCTCCATCGCCATCTGGCACACTGTGTGGTGTTACATTGTACAACAGTATTGTACATATGTTTCACAATATTTTATATTACATATTTTATATACAATATCATATTATTGTCAGTTTTATATTTATGCTCCTTTATTTGCAGTACTTCTTATTTATTCTTCCTTCATATTTTCTAATGTTTTTTTGTTTAGTTTCTCCAAGCAATTCTACCCCTTGCTGTACCATGATGCAAACTGAGGACCTGTACATTATGGTATCATTCCTCTACTGGATGTATTGGTAAAAAACATCTGTCTTTCATGACCCTGCTTACCCCAAACATGAAACAAAGCCTATTAGTTGAATACAGTGTTGCTATCAGTGTTTCAAATGCTTTCAAAGGTGTGACAGAAATCATAAAGCATGCATGTTTCCACTATAAATTCTGTCCTCTCCTGTTGCTGCTTCACTTGTGCTGAAGATCAAGCATTTGAAATTAGAGAGAAAAACTCCTTCTCTTAGATGAAAAATGTGTCCTGGGGTCAAAAGCATATAAAATACCAAATGCCTATTAAAGGCAGTTCGGTTAAGTGAGCATCAAGGATAATATGAAACAGACAAGCAGGCAGACATTACCTGCCAGAATTATGTTGTACTGTACTGTATGAACAGATGACAGCCCCTACGCAGAATTTAAAAATGAATTAACCATCGCATTCTTCTCTGTATTTGTGAAAAATAAAATAAAAAGTATTGCCCAAACACTCTTCAAGGTTTGAACAATATTTTGTAGAAATATGTATTTTAGTTTGTCAGTGTAGTTCTGCACATGTGATACAGAGCCTGATCTACACAATATTAAATGAACATGAACACATGTTAAAAAGCTTGTTTAATATTCTGAAAAATAAGTAATTATCTGAGGTAAGTTTGTATAGTAATAAAAGAACCGATGTGTCTCTGTTTGCATTTTTACGGTCAAGGACATTTGTGGGGACAGTAGTAGCTTTGTTGTTGAATGCTGGAGGTTTAAAAGTCCTCATTAACTAACCATTAATTATGTTACTGGAGGAATGGATGAAACCTCAAGAGCAGAAGAACAGAGAGGGGTCCTTTCTTCTGGACAGACCACAGTCAATGTTACATGGACAGAACAAGAAGTGAAGTGAAGCCTATGCAGAAGTGTCAAAAACTGCAGTTCCTCAAACATCCACTTGAGGCTGGCTACAGAGTGAGTCAGTCTCCCTAAGTCCCCATGTTAACAGAAATAAACATGTTTACAGCCTGGTACAAAAAACAGGAGAGAGACAGAGAGAGAGGGAGGCTGAATCTCCAGGGGGACAATGATTCACATCTAAACGTCTGGAATGAGACAGCCAAAAGAGATACAGGGGTCCCAGAACAGGTTGATGGTCCAGCAGAAAGAAGAATGATATGAGAAGGAGAGACACTGGGACAGAGAGAGAGAGAGAGAGAGAGAGAGAGAGAGTTTTCAGTAAAGGGAGATGTGACTGCATCTTCAACCAATACCATGCCTGACTAGGCATAAACCTGAAAGAGACAGACAGAGAGAGAGCATTGCTTGACAGGTTATGATGAACAAAAAGAAAACTTAGAATCACTAAATGAAAGTTAAAGCAAATCTGAATTTTTAGCTTGGATTTAAAGGTCTCAATCTTTGGTTCAATGGTTCTTTGTCTGATGCAGCAGGAAGGTTAGTCCAGAAGAAAGGGGAACGATAAAAAGCCCTGGAGCCAGCTGACTTTTTCCACAGACACGAGCCCTGTATTTTGAGTGCAGAGCACAGGATGAGATATAAGGTTTAAAGAGATCACACAGGTATGAAAGGGTGAGCCCATTTACAACTTTTACAAGTCATGGAAAGCTCCTTAAAATGATTCAGACATGGAAAAGAGTTTTGCTGCAGCACCAATCCCCTCAGAACCAAACCATTTGAAGACCACACAGCAAAACATTACAGAAATCAGATCAGAGACCACGTCTATAAAATGACTCCTGTGTCCAAGTCTGTGGCCAAGAAAACATCAAACCCCAGGAAGTGTTCATCACCAACCGTTGATTTGACTGCTCCGATGTGTGCATTTAAACCATGAGGTGGAATTCAATATAAACAAATGTAATATTTGTTGCTGTGAACAAGTATTCAAAGTCCACCTTCAGCCACTTCACCTTAGTTTGTCTGAAGGTTTGTGTGACAGTTAACATTATACAACAGCTTTGCCTTTTAAGAGATTTTCAAGCTTTTAGAAGTAGTCATGTTATTTTGTAGGTGAACCAGAACTTCCAGACATCTCATTGCAGTGGTACTTTGTTGTCTTTTGGGTTTCTGTGGTAGCTTTGTGTCCCTTTGTTGTCCATAATTAGTTAGCTTTATTTATTATTATTATATTATTATATTTAAACCGTAAAACATCTGATTAACATGCTTTCTGTTGTGTCTTTATTCTGTATACACACACTTCATTTCTTAAGTGCTGATGGAAAAGTGGAATATATTGTCATGGAGCCTGTCCTTTAGATTTTCATATTGCTTGTATAAAAGTGATAATTGTGGTGCTGAAAAAAGTTGAAGTTAACAAGAACACACAACCATGACTGACTGGTGCATGGGTTGGTGGATTGATGTTTCCTGACGGCTGATCACATTTTATCTGCACACACCGTTTACTGCGCAGGAGGCTGTGTCAGAAAATAAATGCTCCTTTTATCTGTGGAATTTAAAGTTCAGCCTGTAAGCCTCCCACAGCAAACTGATTGCGGTGGGAGAAGAAGAAAGTTTAGGCTCGCACAGACTGAAGCAATAATAATCTCTAATGTGTTCCATCTCCCATAAGGAATTATACCTGGTGCCACTCTGGCTGCCCCTCCACCTCATACCATCCCCTCTATACACAGCCACTCTGGCTTTGCTGAAGCAGTTTGACTCCTTGTGACAAACAGATCATCCTTTCCATGTCCGCTACGTAGTAAGACATAATCCACACTGAGTTTCATGTTGCAGACATGATAAATGTTGTTGACCATCAGCTTTGCGACAATAGATTTCTTGAAATTATCTACTGTGATCTGACCTACTGTGATTCAACCCTCCTGTCTGACACACAGTGATTCAGTCTCATGTTGCTGCATGAGATCTGTTTCTTCTCATCTGACCATTGTTTAAATGATGCCCCATCTTAGCAGGCTCAGACACACACACACACACACACACACACACACACACACACACACACACACACACAAACAAACAGGGTGTTCCTTCTGCTCAGTTCTTCTTGTAATGATGCCACACTGATTGTAACTATTTGAAAATGTAACTGATTACACTGAATGATATTAAAATACTGGAGCATATGGGTGAGGTTTATCAGAATGAATTAAAGAGACCTCAAAGAAAATTCTGAAGCTAACCTCAATAAATTTGAGTGGGTGTGGTGTGTGTCGTACACCAAGAAAGTAGTACAGACCCAAATGCTGGACCCCCACAGGGGATCAGGTTGTTGTGTTATACTGTGGGGGGCATTTTGCTGTCATGGTTTGGGTCTCTGTAGAGGGAAGGAATCATTACAAAGTTGTTCTGAGTGATCACCTTTATCCTATAAATATCCTAACATTTGAGTGGTCTCTTCCAGGGTCACAATGCTCCCTTCCATAGGACATGAGGGTTCACTGAATGGTTTGATGAGTATGAAGGTGATGTGAATCACATGCTATGGCCTTCATAGTCACCAGATCTCAACCCAACCAAACACCTATGTGAGATTTTGTTAGACAGCACTCCCCACCATCAAAGAATGGTGTTCATCCTTTCATCCAGTAGAGTCCACAGAACCGTAGAATCTATGCTGAGGTGCACTGAAGCTGTTCACACGGTGGCCCAACACCTTAATAAAAAGATAGTCATTTCCTAAAACACAAGGTTAAAGAATATAACTTAGAGTTCTCTGTTGCTGCTTATCAGTGCCATGATGGTCCTGTTGGGCTGCTTGTCAATTAGGACAGATGAAATGCAAAATCCACATATTCTAAAATAACCCCAGTCTATGCTAAAACGCTGTGATTGTCATTCATCTCAGCATAGTGAGCAGAGAGCAGAGTGAGCTATTTAGCCATATCCTGTACCTTTGGAGGGCTTTTGCTCTACAGAGAATTAAAGGGAATTACATCAGAACAATCAGAACTGTCAAGCCTTGCATCAGTTAAGTATCAGAATTCTGTCAAAGATTGAAAACAGCATTGAAATTATGTCAAAGCAAACTGTGAAAAGAAAAGCATCTTCTTCCCTCAAAACACTGTTGGTCTCTAGAATGTAAATAAAGTGTAGGTTCTCTAGCTGATCAGAGAACAGCAGCAGTGGTTCTGAATTAACATTAAAAATATTTTTTTGTCAGATTAATTTAGTCACTCACAGCTCGTCATTGGAGTTTTTATAGCACACTACTCAAACAGAAGAAAAAAGCTAATTTCTTGGGGACTATTTTCAGTGGCAGATGAACCAGCTTTTGCTCCATTGAGTGATTTTGGCAACAGGATGGTGTGTGGGAGTCAAAATAAACTCCTACTGTGTGTTCATACTAATGAAGGAACAACTCACTAAGTGTAACAGTGTGGCTCATAAATGTCTTTTTAACAGTTTTTAGCTCTTTAAGCAGCATGGCTCTAGAAATGGCAACATCTATTGGTCAGTCTGATTGTCCTGAAATATCTTAATAACTGCATGGAAGTCTTATGTACATTCATAGTACCCAGAGGATGAGCCTTGCTGACTTTGGTGATTGACTGGCTTTTCCTCTAATACCTGCATGAGGGTGGCCGTTTTACATGAAATGTCTCAGCTGTTGGATGCATTGCCATGAAATTTGTTGACTTCAGTATTAACTGGGATTCTCTGGCTTTTCATCCAGCACCATCTTCTGGTCAGAATTGTGCTTTTGTCTATCTATCCATTGGTTTAACTCTACCATCAGCCTCCGCTGTACTTTATGTTTAGTGCTAATTAGGAAATGTTAGCATACTAATGTGTTTAATTAAGATGATGATCTTGGTAAAGATTATACCTGTTGCATCAGCATGTTAATTCAGTTCAGTTTTATTTATATAGCGCCTAATCATAACATGATCATAACATCATCTCATGACATTTTCCATATCATACCATTCTCTTTATCATATCATATTATTTAGAGAGACTCAACAGCTCCCAGCAATGTTAGCAATGTTAAGCGATAAATAAGATCTTTAAGATGGGCTGTGGTGTTGCACACAGTACGTGTTAGCAGGATAAAAAAATAATTTAAAAAAATTACTACATGTCTGAAACCTGTTTAAGCAACCAGTGAGGTTTATATGTTTTTATTTGTATTTGGGCTTTGTGAAGGCTCGTCATTAATATTACTTCAGTTAAGGGAGATTTGTGGCTCCTGTCTAAATGAGATAACATACTGACCTCACACAGACCAAAACCAGAAGGATTAGTTACCAATGGGCAAACACCTTGTATACGGCTGCTCCAATAAGTCTCTTAGGACTTTGCAGCTAATTCAGAATGCTGCTGCACGTGTTCTGACAGGAACCAAGATCAGAGATCACATCTCTCCCATTTTGGCTTCCTTGCACTCGCTACCTGTTAAATCTAGAATAGAATTTAAAATTATCCTTCTTACATACAAAGCTCTTCATGGTCAGGCACCATCATATCTAAAAGAGCTCATAGTACCTTACTACCCCTCTAGAACACTGCGCTCTCAGAATGCTGGGTTCCTTGTGGTTCCTATAGATCTAAAGTAGATTCAATCTACCATTCTGGGTTCGGGAGGCAGACACGGTCAATACTTTTTTTTTTCTTTTTTAAAGATATTTCTTTGGCCTTTTTAAGCTTTATTTGACAGAGACAGCTGAAGTATGACAGGAATGTGGGGAGAGAGAGATGGAGAATGACATGCAGCAAAGAGCCACAGGTTGGATTCGAACTCTGGGCCACTGTGGCAAGGACTGAGCCTTTGTACATGGGGTGGATGCTCTACCAACTGAGCTAACCAACACCCCACAGTCAATACTTTTAAGAGTAGACTTAAAACTTTCCTTTTTGTTAGAGCTTGGAAGTGCTGGTCTCTGTAAATAATATTATAAAGAGTACGGTCTAGACCTGCTCTGTATGAAAAGTGTTATGAGATAACTTTTGTTATGATATGGAGCTATATAAATAAAACTGAATTGAATTATACTTGTTAAGGTAACAATTGTCCCCCTAAATTTATCCAGCTAACACAAAGTTGAAGTCACTGACAAGTGATGATGGGAACGGCAACATCGACACAGTAACTGTAAACTTGAGCCTTTGCATGGGACAATGTAGCTCAGCCACCATGACGTCTAAAATACACTGTTAAAAGCTGCAGCACCAGAATATGGATACAGTCATCACCTGGTTTGGTGAAGCTATGTGGATCATGGTCTGGTGGTTTGGCAGTGTGTGACATGTAAAAGCCAGGCAACCCTGTGTGTGACCGCGCTGATGTGCAGGTGGTTTGTGGGCTTCGATGAACTCCAGAGAAAGCCTTGTAGTCTCTCATCCCACACACACACACACACACACACACACCACAAGCATCTGTGGGGTCTCTGCACACTGACGTTAGCCTGTTGGCTCATGGTTTGAGTGGGTGGGAAAGATGTCACACTGCTAAGAATGGACGACGACTACACATGCAAGCATGCCAGATACCAAGACCACATAAACAAGAGGGAAAGAGTGGCCACACTTTATTTAAAGTGCTACTCAGAAGGCAGTGTAAGTGCATTATAAGGTCAAAGAAGCGGGTGTAAGTAGAATGAATAAAACTACAGTTTAATGAACATAAAGTGGAAAATGTGTAGTTTGAACACTTCATAGGCAACACACTATTAGTCATATCTCCATTACAATTTTTAGTTATATTTATCATTGTTATTGTTATTGCTGTGCATATCTCTCTCTCTGTCTCTACCTCTGTCTCTTGCTCTCTCTCTCTCTCTCTCGCTTTATAAACTTAGCAGGTTGCAGCAGATGCCGTCCACCATGAACTGAGTTCGGCTTAAGGTTTGCCAATGACGCCAGGTGCTTACTCATGGTGGGAATTGTTAGGTCTCTGTAAAAAATAGTATATAAGAGTATGATCTAGACGATTGAAGGTAGGCAATGATCATGATTTTAAAAGTTAGCATTCATTGTTAGTGAGACTGGAGACTGCAGAATCCTGTTTTAAAGGAGAGTGGGCGCACACATTGTACGTTTGCAGAACCATTGTGCGTGGTACACTTCTTATGTGGAGTGTTTCAACATGCACATTTTGAGAGCATGACCTCTGCTTGAATTGTCTGAGCTGTGGCTTTCTAATCCACTTGTGACGTCTTGTCCTTCCTCTCTTACGTTAGCTCTGTGTCTGTGGTAGTTGACAAAGCCATTTCAATAAAAGTTAGGAGTGTTTGTTTAAACCAAAAACCTTCAATTTGATTTTTATCTTGGCAAACCAGACTGACTGAAGACTAGTTTTGCATTGCCAGACCTATCTCCAGCTCTGGCTAAACCCATTATCATTCTGGTATAGAATATATATATATGTATGTACTAACTGAAGTCTGATGACTCCCACAGCCTCCTCTCTGCTCTACGTGTCACTGTGGCAGGCCCAGTGTGTTTAGCACCATGGAACTAAATTACACAGATGATGGGGATCTTGTGCACACACCCTGCTTCCATTTTGGGGTAATATAAGCAATTCTGAAGACAAACATGGAAAAGAAAACAAGGTCCTATTAGGAGGAGGCTTTTGGTTTCTGACAAAAGGGGTAATGAGACAAAGAAAATGACAGGGTGAGTGGAACAACCATGTTCCTCTGTCTGTCTGGGGCTGACTCCCTCTCTCGGTTGGTGACTTGAACTCTCCTCACCACAGAGCGGTGACTGAGCCCCTCTGAGGCCAGACAGTGGGAAAAATGATGCTTTGACAGAGTAAGGGGATCATCACACACCACATGCACCACTGGCAAACACGTCTGAGGCTTTTTAAAATCCTTGTATCTTCATTTGTCAACATTTAGAGAGGGACGTGTGCATGCAGCAGTGCTTATTTCTGGTGGCTCCCACAGACCCTGAAAGACGAGCAGTCTCCTGCTGATGACGGAGATGTGGTTTTACTACTGAATGTCAGACACACATACATACACTAACAGTGTATGTTAGCCCACTTGTGACACTTGTGTGCCATTAAACATTCAAAACTTTTCAAATCTCAGAGTGATTTGCCCTTATGAACATAAGAACACTGAAACAGTTTCTCCTCACATCCTCAAATATGTTCAGAACTCAGCATTAATGCTGCAGGAATCATATATATATATATATATATATATATATATATATATATATATATATATATATATATATATATATATATATATATATATATATATGTATATATATATATGTATATATATATATATATATATATATATATATATATATATATATATATATATGTTTTGAGACAGACCTGTTACATTGCTATTGGATTTGTGTGTGTTTGTGTCTTTTGTCTCAACCTCACAAACTTTATTTTCTTGAGATGATCAGCAGCGTTCTTTAATGTAATTTAGTTTTTAAGATTATTAAACCATTATCCATGTTATATGTATGTTTTTAATATTGTTATTCTGTCATATTTATGTTGGTTGACTCATTTCACTATCTGAGTGTCCTTAAATACATGTCACCTTTTCACCAGTGTACAAATGAAACAACTGGTGGCTAATTAACCTGGTAATTAACCTGGTAATGTGTTTGAATAGAACTGCTCTTCTATTGGTCAAATAAACTCAGAGGTGCTCAGTCACCAAACAAAAACTGTGGATGACAGCTTACATGTGTTGGGTTGTGCTACAGCTGGTTAAACCTTCAATCCTCTCACGTTGCACCCACGGGTGTTACGGTGTTGTACTTTCACAGAAACACACACACTGTGAGATTGTGGTGGGGGGCTTGCCTCTTTACTGATGGCATCACTCTCTCCACCACACTCTCTTGAAGACATAGTGAAATTATATGTCTAGGCCACAGGGCGAACAGAGTGATTCAGAGCTGTGCCATTTGACTCTGTCACTTTGTTTGTGGTGGTTGTGTGAGGGAGGGAGGACTGTATATGGGCCTGATGTGCTTCACATGAAACACTGAAGCTGTGTGGATTTCTATGATGGGAACCAGGCACACTCGAGGGCCAGCGGAGATCTGGGCCTTGCCCTGATACCTTTGAATAAGTTGGGTCATGTTTTCATTGATAAATATTACAATATCAAGAAATGCCATATAAATAAATGCTACATAGACAGGCACAGGCTCACTTTACAGTAAGCGTATTCTGTCACTTCCGGTTATTGGTGTTACTGCCATGGTGCTCTCTGCTCTGCTCACCTAAACAGATTTTCGTATATTTCTCACATCAGTGACCATCTACATATCTCTACACTATCCTTAGACTTGTTCTGCTTGTGCACGAACAAGTCTGTTGACTTTAGTAACCACGATCTGATAGTTTTACCAGTTTCTGTTAGTCACACTAACTAGCCTAGCTATAGCAATGGCTTCTCTGTCCTCTCCTGCTCTCTCCTGCGACTCCTCGTCCTCCTCCTCCGCGATAACGGTACTTGTAATAAATGTAGTTTATTTGTAGCTTTGGAGGCGAGGCTCAGTGATTTAGAGGCACGGTACAGCACCACCGAACAGTCAGTAGTTGCTATAGTTAGCATGTCCCCTGTAGCCGGTGCGGTACCACCGATGGTAGCTTCAGCTAGCTGTCCCCCAGCAGTTCCAGAGCAGTTGGGATGCTGGGTCACTGCCTGAAAAAGGCATAGCCCCAAACTGAAGCCCACGGTACACCACCAACCGCTCCACGTTTCAAACAGATTTTCCCCACTCAGCGACACACCCGCTGAGAGGCCAACTCTGGTCATTGGCAGCTCCATTTTACGAAACGTGAAGTTAGCGTCACCGGGGGCCATAGTTAAACGCATCCCGGGGGCCAGAGCAGCCATCGAGTCTAATTTAAAACTGCTGACTAAGGATAAACGTAGATATAGTAAGATTGTTATCCACACCGGTGGTAATGACACCCGGTTACGGCAATCGGAGGTCACTAAAATTAATGTTTCATCGGTGTGTGAATACGCCAAAACGATGTCGGACACCGCAGTTTTCTCTGGACCCCTGCCCAATGTGACCAGTGATGACATGTATAGCCGCATGTCGTCATTTCATTTTGCTGTCGAGGTGGTGTCCAGCAAACGATGTGGGCTTCATAGATAATTGGACACCTTTCTGGGGAAAACCTGGTCTGATTAGGAGAGACGGCATCCATCCCACTTTGGATGGAGCAGCTCTCATATCTAGAATCATAGCCAAGTTTATTAGTCGACCAAAACCGTGACAAACCAGAGTTGAGACCAGGAAGCAGAGCTGCAGTCTTACACGCGTGCGGCTTCTCTGCGCCTCCATTAGAGCAGCTGCCCACCCAATCCTTTAGTCTAGAGACTGTGTCTGTCCCCCGTCCACCTACATTATTTAAAGATAAAACAAACAGAAGAGGAGTTCATCATAAAAACTTAATAAAAATTAAATCAACATCTCCAACAATCCAAAAGAGAATTAAATGGACTCCTGAATATCAGCTCCTTGTCCTCTAAAGCTGTTTTAGTCAATGAATTAATATCTGATTATAATATTGATTTATTTTGTCTTACTGAAACCTGGCTGCAGGAGGATGAATATGTTAGCTTAAATGAATCCACTCCTCCCAGTCATTGTAATACTCATATTCCTCGAAGTACCGGTCGAGGTGGTGGAGTTGGAGCCATATTTGACTCAAGTCTATTAATAAATCCTAAACCTAAACTAAATTATAATTAATTTGAAAGTCTTGTTCTTAGCCTTACTCACCTAACCTGGAAAACATTACAGCCAATTTTATTTGTTACAGTATATCGAGCTCCAGGTCCATACTCTGAATTTTTATCTGAATTTGAAGAATTTGTATCAGGCTTGATCCTTAAAACAGATAAAGTAATTGTTGTAGGTGATTTTAATATTCATGTGGACAACCACAATGATAGTCTTAGTACTGAGTTTATCTCTCTATTAGATTCAAATGGCTTCTGTCAGAGTGTAAATAAACTGACTCATTGTCTGAACCACACTCTTGATCTTGTTCTCTCATATGGCATTGAAATTGAACTTCTAATAGTCTTTCCACAGAATCCTCTTCTATCTGACCATTTTTTAATAACCTTTGAGTTCATATTACTGGACTATAAGCCTTTTTGTAGAAACTCCTACAGCAGATGTTTATCTGATAGTGCTGTAGCCAAATTTAAGGAAGTGATTCCTTCAGTATTGGATTCAATGCCATGTCTCAATGTAGCAGAGGACTTGTCTGCTTCCTTTAGCCCCTCACAAATACTGTAGATCATCTTGTTGATAGTACTACAGGTAGCTGTAATTAAACCTTTTCTTAAAAAGCCCACTCTAGATCCAGAGCCTTTAGCCAATTACAGACCGATATCAAACCTTCCCTTTCTCTCTAAGATACTTGAGAAAGCTGTAGCTAATCAGCTGTGTGACTTTCTCCATAAGAACAGTTTATTTGAGGATTTTCAGTCAGGATTTAGGGTGCATCATAGCACAGAGACCGCACTAGTCAAAGTTACAAATGACTTCCTAATGGCATCAGACAAAGGACTCATCTCTGTACTTGTCCTGTTAGAATTTAGTCTCGCATTTGACACCATTGACCATCAAATTCTTTTACAGAGACTGGAACATCAAAATGGCATCAAAGGAACCGCCCTAAGATGGTTTAAGTCGTATTACTTAGATCTATTTCAGTTTGTTCACGTCAATGATGAATCCTCCATGCATACCAAAGTTTGTCATGGAGTCCCACAAGGTTCTGTACTAGGACCACTTCTATTCAGTTTATATATGCTTCCTTTAGGGAACATTATGAGGAATCACTCCATTAATTTTCATTGTTATGCTGACGACACCCAATTATATTTATCGATCAAACCTGATGAAACCAATCAATTAACTAAACTCCAAGCATGCCATAAGGATATAAAAAGTTGGATGACCTACAATTTTCTGATGTTAAATTCAGACAAAACTGAAGTTCTTGTAATTGGACCCAAACACCTCAGAAACTCTTTCTAGAGACTTAGTCAGCTCCACTGTAAAGAATCTTGGAGTTGTTTTTGACCAGGATTTGTTCTTTAATGTCCACATAAAACAAATTTTGAGGACTGCATTCTTCCACTTACGTCACATCGCCAAAATCAGACGCATCATGTCTCAAGCGGATGCAGAAAAACTAGTCCACGCATTTGTTACTTCTAGGCTGGACTATTGCAACTCATTGTTACCAGGCTCCATTAAGTCTCTTAGGACTTTGCAGCTGAATCAGAATGCTGCTGCTGATCTTGGTTCTGACAGGAACCAAGATCAGAGATCACATCTCTCCCATTTTGGCTTCTTTGCACTGGCTACCTGTTAAATCTAAAATAGAATTTAAAATTCTTCTCCTTAGCTCTTAATGGTACCATCATATCTAAAAGAGCTCATAGTACCTTACTACCCCTCTAGAACATTGCACTCTCAGAATGCTGGGTTCCTTGTGGTTCCTATAGTTTCCAAAAGTAGATTGGGAGCCAGAGCTTTCAGCTATCAAGCTCCTTTTCTGTGGAACAAACTACCATTCTGGGTTTGGGAGGCAGACACTGACAACACTTTTAAGAGTAGACTTAAGACTTTACTTTTTGATAGAGCTTATAGTTAGGGCTGGCTCAGGTCATCCCTTAGTTATGCTGCCATAGGACTAGACTGCCGGGGGACTCCCCCTCCTCCCCTCTCTCCCTCTCTCTCTCTCTGTCTCTGTCTGTCTCTTTCAAGGGTTATGCCTAATCAGGCACGGTATTGGTTGAAGATGCAGTGACATCTCCCTTTACTGAAAACTTGCTCTCTCTCTCACATCTGTGTCTCTCTATCTCTATCACAGGTTCCACTGCTACTGTAATCATTTTATCATTCATTGTAATTCATTGTCACTTTATCATTCATTGTAATTGTACAATATGTTTCTGTTGATTTGTTCTGTACACGTGACATCTAGTGCACGTTTGTCTATCCTGGGAGAAGGATCCCTCCTCGGTGGCTCTTCCTGAGGTTTCTTCCACCTTTTTTCCCTGTTAAAAGGGTTTTTTGTGGGCAAGTTTTTCCTCAGCCCTCAGAGGCAAAATGTGTTTTGTGAATTTGGGCTAGACAAATAAAATTTGATTTGATTTGATTTGATTTGAATTAGATTAATTTCATGTGATATTTTTATTTTTATGTGTTCTGTTTTTTCTGTGATTTTTTTGTGTGTGACATGATGTTTTTTTAACATTTGATATTGTTTCGTCTTACATCTGATGTCGTTATGTTTTGTTTTTTTACATGTAATGTTTTCTATATGTGATGTTTTTATGTGTTCTGTTTTTTCTGTGAATTTTTGTATTACATGTGACATGTGATGGTTTTATGTGTTTCTTCTGTGATTATTTTTACATGTGATGTTTTAAAATGTGTTTTTTTTTTTCATTTTTTGTTTTACATGGGATGTTTTTTCATCATCAACAATCCAATAAAGCTAACTGTTATACATGTTTAATGAATGGTAAGGCAGTAAAAGCAATGACAGTATAAAGAATGGGCAGACTGACGTCACCTGTAGGTTTCCAAAGCACTGTTTTGAAGTTGAAAATATGCAACGCTGGCTGCCTTCATGTCGCATGTACTGCTTCTTCCGCCACCCAGTTAATCTAAATATCCGCAAAGACGTACATCACTGGTGGACCTGAGGCGGGCCGAATGACGCCTGGGTGTTCTAATAAGCCATCTGTAATGGCACTTACTCAATATCATCTGAACTGGAGAGTTAAAAAAAGGGTTGTCATGAATGGGGAAATTAGCTATACAGACCGAAAGCGTTGTCTGAACCAGGCTGTAAACATGTTTGTTTCTGCTGTGAATCTAGGCATTTTAATACGGCTGCTTATGACTCACTTCTGCAGCCTGTCTCAAGTGGCAACTTGAGGAATTACAGTTTTTAGCACTTCTGCATCGCTTCATTTCCCAGCACAGAAGGTTGCCGCTTGAGTACAAGCAACTAAATCACTTGTATGCTCCTGTTTCTTTTGTGTGTAGAGAACATAGTCCCTAAGGGCCACTGTGGCCACTGTACTCATGCTCCTAAAACTGACCCAATACAACATGAATAGGCCTATAAAATAAAGTATCTTTCCAGCTCCGCAGGTTGATGTTAGGGAAAAGGATGCCTTAGACCAGCAAAGCTAAAGCACTCAGATTAGGAACACAAGGCATTGTTGTTTGTCTGGTCATAAAGAGTCAGTTAGTGGCAGATCATCTAGCTCAGCAGTAAAGTAGTGCTGAGTGTAAATGGGGAGGGTCATGTATGGACTCAAAGCACAGAGGAGCCACTGTCTCATGGCAGTAAGAAAGTTATAATAATATATATGTTGGATGAGGGCCCACTTTTCAACATGGAGTCTACTCAGGGCAGTTGGTTGTAAAAACTTAAGAGGACTTGTAGTGTCTCCCTGTGATGTCAAAGAGCCTCTAAAAAGTCTAAATTGAATCACTGTAATAGATGAGAGGGGAGATTGGGAACAATAAGCTACATGAAATTAAATTTCCTGCAGTGATCAGGTTCCACGCTTTCACATTCAAATAGCAGCATTTTGTGACTTGGAAAAGAAGAGCAGGGGAAAAAGTGCTTGCAGTAGTTCATGATTTGATCATGCTTTGAAATGTTAATAGGACAAAATTTGAATGTGATCCCTCTTCAAAATAAACAGGGCTGGGGAGGGGCATATTGTGATTGGAGGGGTTAGTGTTTATCATGCATTGGGGCTCCGCTCTCTGCTTCAGAAAGGTTTTCTCTGGCAACGATGATCCAAACCAGCTCAAATAAAGGGCTGCACGGTTCAAGAAACGGAGTGAGTTTCTGTCACCCTGAGTACTTCAGCAGCCAAGCCCCCAAAACAGCACAGGAAAACATGGCAGCCCCTGCAGGGCCCTGAGTCAACAGGCCTCCTTCCTTTGCTGGATGCCAGCAGCTGCTTTTCCAATCACAGGAAAACCTATTAGCAGCCGCTTGTGGACACACTATAGTACACTGCTAGCTTCATGCTCAGTCTCTGAATAAAATCAACAATCTGATAGAAAGAGACATGGTCAGTCTAATCAGTGGGGGAATTATTACTCAGATACTTTACTTAAGAATATAAATACAAATATAAAATACCACAATCTACAAATAAAAAAAGTCATGGTAGAACAACTATGTCCTTGTAATATCAAAAGTAAATCATTACATAAAACCATGTTCCCTTTGACTGATATGACATCATTACACTGGTACAGGTTCATCTATTTGTATATAGGTGGCTGTAACTTAGGAGGTAGAGCGGGTTGTCTGCCAATCAGATGATTGGTGGTTTGATCCCTGACACTGAACCCCAAATTTCTCCCGACAGCTGTTATATAAGTACAGTCCCTTTAAACATTTTCCTGTTGAAGCAAAAAGTTGTGATTTATTTTCATTTTTTGTACTTCTGTTAAATATTTCATAATTGAACCTAAAACACTTTGTTCGGTAAATTCTGTCCCTTCCTGTCTGACTATTTAAACAGGAAACATGGGATCTATCTATCTTAACAACAGAGTGAATAATTAAATTAAAGGCAAATTAAGTACAATAACTGCATGATAAAACAAATCAATCGACTGAATAATAAATAAAAGAGTCAAAAACAACAGAATGTGTAAAAGATAAGAATAAAACAAAAGAAGAGTGACAGTCAAAGGCAATGTTAAATAAAGAAGTCTTCAATTGTCATTCAGAAATGTTCACAGTGCTTGCACCCTGATAGCACTGGGTAAAGAATTGCATAGCTCTGGTCCTTAAAAGGAGGAGCTACCGATTTTCCTATTTGTGTAATAGAACTTTAAAATAAATCCAAAAAGATTCTGGGAGCCAGTGCGGGTTATCTAAAGCTGGGCTGATTCATTCTTTTTTCTGATTTCCTTCGTTCTCATTAAAAGCTTTTTGTTTAGGACAACTGTAATTATTTTGTTACTTTATGTGATAGCAAATCTATAAAATATATTTTAAACAAAAGAAAGTAACATTATGGTAGAGTTAATCACTCCAACCTGTGCACTTTGCTAACTAACTGGATAACTGGACTAAAATGAAGAAACTGAATATGTGTACAGTACTGGACTATATAAAACATAGAAATAACAGTATGACGCTGTAGCATCTAACCTGCCTGATCCAAAAAGGGACGAAGAATAGAATGATGTTTGTGGTACTGGGAAATAATGACAGAGAGAAATCTTCTGTCTCTGTAGCTACACCCTGAAAATAAAGGTTCAAGTTAGAACCTTAAGTGGTTCTTCATGGTGTTGCCATAGGGGAACCTTTTCAGTTCTGCAAGGAACGTTTTACCTATTGGTTCCTCAAAGAACCATTTATTATCAAGTTCTTCCCAGAATTTAGTGTAATTATTGTCCTTGAGTTTATTCAAGGTGCAATATGAAATCATTTTTAGAACTCTCTCTTCTTGCATTCACTTCCCCAAAGAATCATCATTTTTATACTGGAAAGCTGCTGTTGGAAAACACTGGCTTCACTGTTGGATATACGGTAATAGTAGATGTGATGTGCTAGACACTATATCTAAAGAGAGAAAAGGTTGTTATATAATGGGAGATTTTAATATTAATACCATAGATTATGTGAAAACCCCCCAGATTAATTCATTTATGGATATAATGTTTTCACATTGTTTTTACCCTGTGATTTCCAGGCCAACCAGAGTGACTGACACCTCAGCCACATTGATTGATAATTTATTTACTAATATGCTCGATAAAAACATGAGTTCAGGAATCCTTTGTATGGATATATCAGATCATCTTCCGATTTTTCTTTTAACTTCCATAAATTTATCGATGAAGGACAATGACTCTAACCCACCTACCTGTAGACTAATCAATCCATCCACCGTTAACACTTTTAAAGAGTTGATGGAGCATTTGCCATGGGATCCTGTTCTGGACACAGATGACCCACAGAAGGCTTACACCATATTCATAAATGAAGTAATCAAATCTTATAATATTGCTTTTCCTGAGAAGAGAAGAAAGACCATTTCACCATAAGCAATTTGTAAGATAGAAACAAACTTAACAACATTATCAGAGGGGCAAAGAAATACTATTTTAATACTAAACTCACCAAATGCAAAAATAATATGAGAGCCCTCTGGAGTGTCATCAATAAAATTCTCAATAAAAAAATAAAACAGAAATCTCTCCCCAATGAATTTAAAGTCGATGGCTCACTCATAAAGGATCCTGCAACTATAGCTTTTCATTTTAATCGTTTTTTTTTTTTACAGAAATAGGACCAGAACTAGCTTCAGAAATCTCATCCAATTCATGACAGCAACTACTGGTGGACTTCATTTAAGCCCTGTAACCTGCAGTGAAGTCTGTGAGATGCTAAGCTCCTTGAAGAACTCTGCTCCAGGTCATGATAAGGTCAGTGCAGAACTACTTAAAGTGGTTTCTGATGCAATCGCCAAACCACTGACACATATATTTAATTTGTCTTTCACTAAAGGAATAGTGCCATAAGAACTGAAAATAGCCAAAATTATTCCTTTACACAAAAGTGAAGACCCTGCAATATTCACCAACTCTAGACCTATCTCCATTTTACCCTCCATTTCAAAGATCCTGGAAAAACTAGCCTACAATAGATTGTTTAGTTTCCTGGACAATAATAAAATATTATACAATCATCAATATGGTTTTAGGAAATCTAATCTTCTACCTTCATGGCAATTACCCATCTATTAATGAATTACACAGAGCTAATGACAATAAAGAATACACTATAGGATTTTTTTTAGATTTGTCAAAGGCCTTTGATACCGTAGATCACAATATTTTGTTACAAAAGTATATATCTGGGACTGGATGAACAGGCTTTGCTATGGTTTTCTAGTTATTTAGACAATAGAAAACAGTTTGTTGTTTTTAAAGGAGTGAATTCCCCTTCTCTTAACAGACAAAGAAGTGCTTCACAGTAGTTAATCTGCCTTATTTTCAGGTGTCTGGTGGTTTCTAGAATCATTGAATAGATATTTAGATAGAAAGGGATGGTATGACTCATTCAACATCTACTACTTTAAATAAATGAAAGGATTACCAACTAGGCAAAGAAAGCAACTTCTGGGGAAAATTTTGTGACTCTGGGTTGGTGTAGCAACATCAGGTTTTGTTTAGATACTAACCAACATAGAAAAAACCAGTAGAGGATCACTAATTGATTTGTGGGTCTCTGTACACACGTAAAGTAATGAAACTGCCATAAATAGTCTTTTGTCTTTACACTGTGAGCGATGGGAACTTAAAAAAACTCAATAGATGGAGGTGGAGGGTCAATGACGCCCATGTGTGCTCTAACTGGTTTTAATACAGCCATGGTGATAGAACAGAACACAGAGAGGAGCTTTTCAGATCTGAATGCATCAGTCAAGAGCAAATCTGGAAAGTTGACTCTGGTCATCATGAGTGTATCAGCCCTGGCAAGGCGTTATATGGAAAATATGCTTCTATTTGTGTATTTGTACTATTTAAATCAGTTATATGAAACACAGTAGTCAATGCAAAAGAAAATAAAAAACACAGCCACTTTTGACTGTCCATCACTTGATTTTGGTGTGTCATTTTCAGTTTATTTGTTGGAGTTTGAACATAATAAACAGAGAGGAGTTTTAAGGCCTTGTTAACTTGTGTTAATGTCCATAAAGCCGTCTCCTCTGGCAACAGGAACAGGCAAATTGAATTACATGGGTTCTGATGAGCTAAGCTAAAACAGAGTTTTAATGATTTCTGTTTGGCAGAGTGCCCCGGAAATGGTGAGGGGGTGGACAGGGTGTAATTTTTGGAAATGGGTGTAGTACTGGAGCAGAGCCAGCATGAAGGCTTCTGATGGTGTTTGTGTGCTGCCCCGGGGTTAAGAAGCTAAAATGTTTTCATGTCTTCGTGTTGAAGCCCTGCATTTGATGCTTTTTGGAAAGCAGCACAGAGAAAAAGTGAAAAATAAAAAGGGCCCTCTTTGAACATCAGGGTGGTCCAGCACTTGTAGTCATTACTGTTGACTGGCTGCCTTCGGCTGCCATCTGATGATGACTGATTCCTCCAGAGCCTGCTGCTGCTGCTTTCAGCAAGATATGACAGGAAGGTGAGAGGAAACACCAACACAAGAGCAGAAAACAAGTGAAAACAGATTCAGAGAGCAGCTACACAGAGCTGTGTCCAAAGCTGAAAATAACTTTTTTCTCTGATAGCAACAATGATGACATATGATGAAACATGGAGGTCACAGTGAAGGTCCAACACATCTGGAATATTGGCTATGACTTGTGATGAAAACTATATTTAAGGTCACTAGTTCTCAACCTGGGGATCCCAACCCCCACAAGCGGTTGTCAAAGCTTCATGGGTGTCGCTAGACTGTCTAAATTTTAAGAGTAAGAAAACTTTGAAGAAAAAGAACAATAAGTATAATGAATTCAGCATTTCAGTCTTTTCTTTTAATCAGGCAGAGAATTGTATAAAAAGTTCCTCAGAATCTCAGGAATACTCATCTTTGATGGAATATTTAAATAATCTGTTCAAAGTTCATCCAAATGGCTCGTTTGACACAAACACAAAGCTGTTCTGTTATTGTTATGCATTGAATATAATATGAAATATACATCAGATTTGTCATTTTGTCAGTTTACTCAGTGATAGAAAAGACTCCTGAAGGAAGCAGGTCAGGAACCAGTGTGCAGTCTTCACATTAACATTCTCTTCTCAATAACCTGCAGGTCTGTTTCAAATTGTCTGACTTGGTTGTTGTGATGTGACTGTAATGAGTTCAGTGTCATTATTATTGGTAAACATCCGGTTAATAGCTAGCTATTAAAATAAAACTTCAGATGATTGACAGGCGGTCTTCTCTCTGGTAATGGTCTGTAGATGGAACTGCATATTTCGTCTCTGTCAATATGTATTTCTATTCAGTGGTGCCAAATATGGAAAGAGGGAATAGCAATTCATGGAATCTGCAGGTCAAAACAGAGAGAGAGACGACGGAGAGAGAAGTTCCTCACAACATGAGATAAAAGAGCAGTGATGCAACAACTTTCACACAGTTGAACTTTTCTGTTTCCCACAGTCGCCTCCTGTTTATTTTTCCTGACTTTTACTGGATCACAACAGCTTCAGTGTGATGACTGCGGCAGACAGTATGAGTTGTCATGTAGGCCGTTATATGATTATTATTATATCTATTTATGTAAATAATCCAGTCAAAGTAGTTCAAAGGTTTTTTTTAAATCTCCCACATTTTTATGATCTTGTTCAGTCATTGATTGTTTTCACTGAGATGATATCATCAGGCTGTTCCATTAATATTTCCTCACGCAGAGCCTTCCACTTGTGGGAAGAATTCACACTTGCAGTTCTCTTGTGCTCAGTCCTATCCAGACATTTGATGCACCTCTGATGGTACTTTGTGGTAATGTGTGTGGTCATTTGTCAGTAAAAACACACCAGGATGTCAGTTAGCTGGAGAGAAGCTTGTTAAAAAGATGAGTAATGCTGGTGAAATGAAAGATAGCACTTCTCATGTTGCTTTAAATAAGGCTTAATTAACTCATATGAAAGTCATCGCCACCGGGTAATAACACGTGAGCTGCATATGTTATCGGACTAATGATGACATTTGATCTTGAGGTTGATGCATCCCCACCTGGTATCAATAAACGTTCTCATCTTGTTGCTGCATTGTGATTGGATGTGTGGAGTCGGCAGGCAGAACTGGTGGATTTGTCAACAGCAAATGTGATTCAGGTCAAGTGAAGCAACACAGGATACTCGTGAAAGGCCTGCTTTGATCTCCAAAGAAAGGATCACATGATCGACTCAGAATGAAAGGCATCTGTTGTTAACATGGATTACTGTTGGAAGCTAATCAAAGCTAGCACTTCTGCTAGCGGGCCAGTTGATTCATCTGCAGCTTTGTGACTGCCAGCTTCAGAAAGCAGGAAGAAGGAAGCAGAGTGAGGCGAATGGCTGATGCATCATGGTAAGATATGACTTCAGCTCCAAGGTTTGCACAGTCTTTACTTATCAGCCATTATCATCCACACAGATGAATAAGCATTGATACTTTGATCATCCCATCAGCCTGAGATCTTTATTGAGGAGGTGTGGTCAGATGAGCAATCTGGAATCTGTCAACACCTCGGCTCCCTCGGCCGGGAATTCCTTCTGTAGCCTGGCCACTCTGGAGCCGCTCCACATGGAAAGTACTGCGCAGTGGAAACTGGCAGCCAAAAAAACTCAGACTTTGCAGTCCGCAACTCATCCAGATTAGCATTCCTTCCCCCTGACACATAGGCCGAGGAGCACATCATCATCTGACCAACAGCGAACGCACTTCAGGCCGGCGGGAGGGTGGGGCTGGGGGGGTAATAGTCTTACACTAAAGAAGAGGGTGATTAAGGGAGGATGTAGAGTCAAGCAGCATTGTGAAGCCAGTGTGAACTTTACACACCATTGGGTTCAAACTGTACACAACAGCAAACCCAACCCGTGGGCAGAAGTCCCGAGACCTTTCATAACTGGAACCACAAGGGACCTCATCAGCTGAAATTCTTCACAAAAAACACATCAGGATGTTTTCAGATCTGTCAACGAAAGCTTGTTTCGCTCACCTGATTTCAGAGGAAGGAGAAGAGCAAGAGGAACCCTTTTTCTTTTTAGCTCCATCCATTCCCATCATTAAATCATAAAACGCCTGGATGGCTCTACAGCTCAGGGTCTGCTCAGCCAGTGAGGGGGAGGGACGGGAGTGAGGAAAGAGAGAGGAGTGAGGCGAGGGCTGAGGGATGAAGAGGAGGTTGCCAGTTCATCAGTGGGGATGTCGGGTGGGAGGGTTGCTGCTGGCTGCTCAACAGTAGCATTCTTTCACACGTAGCTGGAAGTAATCAGTGACTGAGGCTAGAGCAAAACTCTGAGCTCCTTCTGTTTGCTTTGGCTGCACCTCCCTTCTCTTCCCCCCTGCCTCCACCTCCTCATGCAAAGGTTCCATTTGAGCCCACGTCCTCCTGCCTCTGTATAACCCCCCATCCATCCGTCCACACCAATCCACTCCAAATGATCTCAACTCTGTTGCCTAATCAGAGTGCAAGTGATCCTCACGTTTCCATCCTCCCTGCAGGAGAGGACAGTCAACAGAGAGAACAAAAGGAGGTGAGAAGAAAGAAGAGAATGTATGGTTGTGGGGTAGGACACAGGACAGGAAGAAAGACCCCCCCACACACACACACTGGAACACACCATTTTTCTCAGAACCTGTTGAGCACAGACAGAACTCATCAGTCCGGAGTCAGGCACACACTGCAGGGATAAAACAGATGCTGTAGGTTAATGCTTCCTTGCTGATGTCGAGAACAGGATGTTGCATAAGTCTCAAATCTCAATTGAATTCAAATGGCCTCATTGGCACTATAAAAGCAGCTGCAGAGCTGCCAGAGCTTTTTGGACCTTCGGTTTATATGTTGGAATGAGGACAGCATGGATGTAGTAATAACTGTTTCATTGCAGCAAGAGACATTGTGTCCTTGTGCACTGCCACAGCCATGTTCACTTTTGATGCTTTGTATGAGCTTTCAAGTCCAACTCAGATCTCGTCATCCCATTTTTTTCATTTGTTTCATTAATATAATGTCTTATTAATATTTTATTATTACTGAAAGAAAGAACAACAGGACTTTGGAGGAACATCAGAAAGGATTCCCTTTGTTGGCACGCTGCTGTGCCACAGCAGCGTGCCAACAAAGGGAAACGATCCAAACAAACAGTTGTTAACTAGTTTACAAGGACAGACCACATCCTGTTAGCAGCAGTATTAAACAGAATGGTACAAAGGTACAAAGATACAACTAAATCCTACTCCTAAAGAACACATTTAGGCTACAAAATAAAGTGCATAACACTGGGGAACAATTTGAAAAAAAAATTCTTTTGAGTTAGATTTTTATGCTGATTTAAACTAAAATTGCCATGGTGATTCCAAAATTGCAGTCAGTTTTTTCTAGCACGTCAAGTTTTTTCTCCACAGCTTACCCTCCAGATAAGCAAAATTCCACTGATTAGCTGTAGTAAGACTTGCCAGTTGATTACGATTGGACTCATCTACAGCTACGTGGCAACTTGTTTGTGCAGTCACAATTGAGACAGTGCGGTGAGAGGTGTGTGCAGCTCCCAATAGGTCAGTACTATCAATATCTGCAAACAGAAAGCTAGCATAGTAGGAATTAAGAGGATTTGTGCTGGCTTTTCTCTCAGCCTTGTAACCATGGGCATACTGTTGTAAGTTCTACTTCATTTTATGCTGTTTTTGTAGTTTTCAAAGCTTGTAACTATTCCATCTTAGTGTTTTATAGGTATAGGTATATATTTCCTTTGTTCCAGATCATGTCTGCTCCTGCTACTTCTCGTCGTAAATGCCTAAACAACCCTGACTCCTTTTGCTATATTTGTGGTAGTTTCACCATTCCAAGTCAGAGGGCAAACATCAGTGCATTTGTCAAACAAGCATATTTTGCATATTTTAAAACTCAGTGATCAAGACAAGCCATGGGCCCCTCACAAAGTGTGCAAGCAGTGTGTCGAGAGTTTACGGATGTGGACCAAAGGAACACGTGAAAAGTTGGCATTTGGTATCCCCATGGTTTGGCGAGAGCAAAAAGATCATTGCACAGACTGTTACTTCTGTTTAGTGAAAACAAGCACATATCTGTTAAGTACAGTATGTTTCATATTTTTTAAGAAAACGGGGATCCTATAGTTCAAAAACTTGACGTGATAGAGAAAAACTGCTTCGGAGAAAAACTTCGACGGTTCAACCCCAAATTGCTTGTGTGAATGTGTATGAATGGTTAGCTCCTAAAACTGGTGATCAGTTGGTACTTGGTATGTCAGCCAATGCCATCAGTGTATAAATGTGTGTGAATGTGTGAATGAGATATGTAGTGTAAAAGTGCTTTGAGTTCCCGCTTTGGGCGTTGGGTTTGCTCTGGGTTCAGCTTCCCTGCTCATTCATTCTCAAAGCTGTATGCTGTAATATAGAAGCTGTCCACTCAGCCTCTGTGAACACTCTGCAGTTACAACTGGGACAGAGATGGCGCACACATTGTTCTACCATCTTCTCAGCAATTCTGAGAAATATTAAGATACAATTCATGTCATATAAAATATAATTAATCACAAACAAAAAGTGGTAAAATATAAATATCAACACATTCTTTTGACTTTCTTTTTGGTGTGTGGGGATGCATTCAGGAATTTTAAACTGGCTACATCCCTGATGACTGCTTTATACACAAATATAGTAATAATGAAATTATTTGATCTTTGTATCTCCATTACAGTTTATAGTTAGTAATGATTTGCTGCTGCTGTGCATCTGTGTCTCTCTATCTCTCTCTATTTATCTGTCTATCCCCCCTCTCTCTCTATCTGCCCCTCTCTATCTTTAACTCAACCGGTCGTGGTGGATGACCGTCTACCAATGAGCTTGGGTCTGCCCGAGGTTTCTGCCTGTGAAAAGGAAGTTTTTCCTCGCCACCGTCGCCAAGTGCTTGCTCATAGTGGAACTGTTAGGTCTCTATAAACAATACTTTTGCTTAAGTAAAACATTGCAAATCTCTTCATCCCTGTCTATAGACCTGTTGTCATGCATGTTTATTTCTCACCACCTCACTGTACTTGTGGCTCCTGAAGATTCGATTATAAAGAGTATGGTCTAGACCTGCTCTGTATGGAAAGTGTCATGAGATAACTTGTGTTATGATATGGCGCTATATAAATAAAATTGAATTGAATTAATTGAATTTATTGAACATTTGCAAAGAATTTCTTTATATGTGGCTTGAGAAAAAACAGCAGGCAGGCAGCACCATCACGAATACAAAAATTTTATAATCTAAATTAACTACTGCTCCTCTGTCCCAAGGCGTCCCCCAGGGTTTGGTGCTTGGTCCTCTGCTCTTCATCCTCTACATGCTTCCCCTTGGCAACATCAATCATTTTCCACTACTAAGCTGACGACGTCCAGCTCTACATCTCCACCAAATTCATCACCTCTGCCACTCACTTCACTCTGTCCAACTGCCTCATGACATCAAATCCTGGATGCACATCAACTTCCTGAAACTGAACTGTGACAAATCAGACATGATAATCATTGGCCACAAATCACTCACCAAAACCACTCAGTTTATGCCTCATCGTTGATACCTCCATTGTGTCTCCCTCCCCACACCGTCGCAACCTTGTCATCTTTGACAACAACCTGATGACCCTTTGAACAACATAAATCAAATCACCAGAACTGTCTTCTTCATCCATCACAAAAACATCGCCCTCATCACCTCCAGAACAGACTTTAGCAAAAGCATCCTCTACAGTACACCATCCAAAACTTTAAATAAACTCCAACACATCCAAAACTCTGCTGTTCGCCTGCATACCCTCACTCGTGACATCACCCCTGTCCTCCAGAACCTTCACTGGTACCTGGTCCCACAGCACATCCTTTTATAAATTGCTTTTAAAGTTTAACCTAAGTCTTCTTTGTTTGTAGTGCATTGGGGGCTGTGGGGGTGGGGGTGCGCATACTTTGCCATAATAACATATATAAAACTGCATAGAAATGTTCCTTGTAAGGGTCATTGGTCATTTGTATGCCAGCTTATTGCTGCCACGATGACATGAATTTGTGGAACCTTTGTTAGAACAACATTCACTGTATCTTGTTTTATTATAAACTTTTTATTTCACAAACCAACATACAACCAACACCACATTCTGTTCTTCTTACAATATGATTCCCATACCAAATTTAAAAAACAAAAACAAAAAAAAAGGTCCAGAGACACTGTAACCAAGCTTACTGTCAGGCCGGAACTTAAACAGCACTCAGAAGCAGAAGTGTCCGTGAGAAGTTTTATTGCAGGAGACAATCTCTGACAGAGTGAGGCGAAACAAAAGGCTATGAAAACTTAAGCTAAAGGAGTCTCTCAGAAGAGAGAACGAGGCCAAACTAAATAAAACAAAAAACACTCCTAAGGAGGAAAAACTATCGGTTATGCAAAGTATCAAAATCAAAATCACTCTCAAGGAGGAAAATCAAAAGGCTACAAAACATTAACTAAAGCAACTACTAGAATAACAGTAGCAAACAAAAAAAAACTCTCCTAAAAGGTGGAGGCTAGATACACTACACACTAAACTAGAAGTACTAGAAACCAAAAGCAAGACTAAGAAAAAGTTACAACCAAAAATCACTCTTACGAGGCAGAAACAAAAACTCACGATCAAATGGACTATGGCTATGAACACGGCTTGGAGCGGGCTTGGGTGCACAAACAGAGACGAAACACTTTGGCACAGGACAAATGGAGACGCAGACTATAAGACACATGAGGGCAATGGGAAACAGGTGGACACAATCAGGAATCAGGGAAGACAAGCCGACTGGTGACACATGAGGAAGGGCAAGTGACCTGAAACGAGTTACTTTTCAAAATAAAACAGGAAATGACAAGACAAAAACTCAGCTTGACCTCACCGCGGTGTGACAGTGCCCCTCCCTCTAGGGCCGACTCCTGACGGCCCAGGCTGATCAGTGTGGTCTTTCACAGTCTTCGATGAGACCGATCCAGTATGAACCGGGACGGGACCCATTGTTGCTCCTCCGGGCCGTTCCCCTCCCAGTCCACCAGGTACTGCCTGCCCCGGCCCCGGTTGCGCACAGCCAGTAACTTTTTGACCTTGTAGACAGGACCCCTGTCTACTACTTCAAGAGGAGAAGGGGGCGGGAGGGCCGGGACCATGGGGCTCTCCTTGACCGGTTTGACCTGACTCACATGGAACGTGGGGTGGACACGGACAGACCGGGGCAGATGAAGGCGAACCGCTGCAGGCCCAATAATTTTGGTGATGGGGAACGGCTCCACGAAGCACGGTGCCAGTTTTTGAGAGGGCTTTGAGGTGGAGGTTCCTGGCTGAGAGCCACACCCTCTGGCCCGGCTGGTACGCCAGAGCGGGTCATCTTCTCCGGTCTGCAGCCCTTTTTACCCGGTCTCCTTGGCGGATGAGGAGCTGCCGGGCAGCTGCCCAGACTCGTCGGCAACAGCGGATCATGGCATGGGTGGAGGGCACCGACACTTCGGGCTCCTGGTCCGGAGACAGGAGGCTCGTAACCGTACACACATTTTAAGGGCGAGAAACCTGTGGCTGAGGTGGGCAGGGAATTGTGGGCATACTCGACCCAGACCAGGTGCTTGCTCCATGTTGAGGGGTTCTGGGACACCAGACATCAGAGACCAGTTTCTAACTGCTGGTTGAGTCGCTCGGTCTGGCCGTTGGCCTCTGCGTGATAGCCTGATGTGAGACTGACCGTGGCTCCGATGAGTCGACAAAACTCCCTCCAGAAGCATGACATGAACTGGGGCCCCAGGTCGGAAACGATGTCCCTAGGAAAACCGTGGACTCTGAAGACATGGTTAATCATAATTTCAGCTGTCTCTTTGGCTGAAGGCAGTTTGGGCAAGGCTATGAATCTGGTCATTTTGGAAAATCTGTCCACCACCGTAAGGACCGTGGTGTTCCCTTGGGAGACCGGGAGCCCCGTGACAAAGTCCATGGAGATGTTGACCCATGGTCTGGAGGGGATGGGGAGCGGCTGTAGAAGTCCCATACGCAGCCCAGATGACGTCTTATTCCTGGCGCAGACCGAACAAGCCTCGACGTACTCCTGGACCTCCCGTTCCATGGACCGCCACCAGAACCTCCAAGAGATGGCATACATGGTTGGCTGAACCCCCGGGTGACAGGAAAGCAGCGAGGTGTGAGCCCAGTGGATCACCTGTGGGTGCAGCTCACCCGGGACAAACAATCAATTTTCAGGGCACCCACTAGGTGGCGGGCTCTCACCGTTAGCCTGCTTGACCTCATTTTCTATCTGCCAAGTCACCGCTCCAACCACACAGGTCCGTGGAAGGATGGGCTCTGGTTCTTTGGCAACAGGCTCGGGTCATAGAGACGTGACGGCATCAGGCTTGACATTCTGGGACCCCGGCCTGTAAGAAAGAGAGAACGAGAAGCGGTTAAAAAAAGAGCCTCCACCTTGCCTGGCGGAAATTCAATGTCTTGGCTTTACGTATGTATTCCAGGTTCTTATGGTCGGTCCAGACAATAAACGGGTGTTCCGCCCCTCAAGCCAGTGCCACCACTCTTCCAAGGCCAGCTTGACTGCCAACAGCTCCCGGTTGCCGACGTCATAGTTCCGCTCTGCCCGGGACAGACGGCACGACAAGGCGGCGCAGGGATGCATCTTCCCATCCTGTTCAGACCGCTGGGACAGGACCGCTCCGACCCCCTCGTTGGAGGCGTCCACCTCGACCACAAACTGCTGCTGGGGATCAGGCATCGTGAGGATGGGAGCCGTGGTGAAGTGGGTCTTGAGGTGCTGAAAGGCCGCCTCCGCCTCCGGGGACCAGAGGAAGCGCTCCTTCGTGGAGGTGAGTGCATGGAGCGGAGCTGCTATTGCGCTGAAGCTTCTGATAAACTGCCTATAAAAGTTAGCAAAACCGAGGAACTGCTGGACTTTTTTGCGGCTATCAGGTGTGGGCCATTCGGCCACAGCGCTCACTTTAGCCGGATCCATCTGCACCCTTCCAGGGGCTACAATGAAGCCCAGGAAGGAGATGGTGTCGGCATGAAACTCGCTCTTTTCTGCCTTCACATAGAGCTTGTTTTCTAACAATCGTTGGAGGACCTGGGATACATGGTTTCTGTGAGTTTCTAGATCTGGTGAGTAAACGAGAATGTCAGAGGTAAACGTACACAAACCGGTTTAAAAAGTCCCGGAGCACATCATTGATCATGGCCTGGAATACAGCTGGGGCATTGGTGAGTCCAAAAGGCATGACTAGGTACTCATAGTGGCCGCCCAGCTTGACCTCACCGCGGTGTAACACTTTTTTAGGTTCTGCTATATTATGCAAACCTATCACATTATACATGTTATACTAAAATATACTATTTATCTTGATGATCAGCTGGTAAAAAAATCGTGATGGGGTGTCGTTTAGCTCAGTTGGTAGAGCAGCCGCCCCATGTACAAAGGCTCAGTCCTTGCTGCGGACGCCCAGGGTTCGAATCCAACCTCCCTAGGGGTTTACAAGTGGAGGCAAAGGCACGTCTTACAACATCACCATAATCCAGAACTGACAAGAAGACGGCCTCAATTATTTGCTTCCTTCTGAACATGGGGAATTCACTCATGTTTCTGTACCAACATTAATTTTTGTTACAGCTTGTTGACATATGCATCAATGTGAAATTTAAACATTTTTGATCCAACCAGATTCCAAGATACTTATAGTCTGTAATATGCAAACAATTATATTTTATGGAACAGCATATATGGAGTTGTGAATAAATTTTGAATGCAGAGTACATCTTGCAATTTGTTAAAGGCTTTGTGTTCAATATCAGTGAAACAATAGTGAACTGCATAAAGATAGGCATTGCTAAGTTTGTTATAAGGGAAGAACAAGACAGGACCAAATATGGATCTTTGTGGAACGCCCTTTCACAGTGGTATGAATCGAGAGCAATTATTTGCCAAAATCATGCATTGCTGTCTATGAGACAGTCCATTAACAGGATTTATGATCAAAACCAATGTCACATAGTCTCTTTTGGAACACAGCATGACCCAACAGTGTTGAATATTCTTGTTAAAATAGGAGAAGGCAGCACAATATATCCCTTCCATTATATAATTTACAGTTGGGGAAATAAGTATTCAACATGTCAATATTTTTTTTGGTTAAAATAATGAATACATATATCTATAAAATGGTTTGTGTGTGTCTCTACTGCTCCAAACTGGTCATCTTGGTTCACCTGATTTTGTCAATGGACTACACAAAATTGCCTTCTCATTGGAACTATGAGGCCATGTAGTTCAGGAAAATGCAATATTAAAGGGCCATCTCATAATATTTCCCTTTATGTAGAAGATGGAGAAGTATCTAGATTCAAGTTCTAAGTATCTAGTTATAAAATAAACTGGTCAAAATTGATACGTATGCCATTTTATACATGACAAGTATGACAAATGACTGCCATCAAACAGAAAACTGCGGAATCACGTACTGGACCTATGATTTCTAACACATTCCAATTTTACATTATATGGAAAAACATTTTGAAGGGTGTGCATAAGACTGACATGACACCATCATAACCATGACATAACACCTGTCTTAAACATGGAGCCTTTATGAAAGTTTTTGTCATTGTGATTGTCATCTGCCATTATCATTCAGTCATTTTTAGTGTAACTTTGGCAATATTTGAGATGTCTGACACATAATTCTGCCTGAAAAATAAGAATGAGTCAGGAGGAGGTGGTAGGGGGAAGCTTGTTGAGGATCCAACTTCTCAGCAGCTCCATCTCAGGCTGGGACAACTGGTGGTACAGGCCTGGGAAGGAGTGGAAGGTGGTGGTCATGCCAACTTTCCTCAGCAGCACTGATGTCTCTTCTCCCCACTGATGCAGCACCAGGTTATCACTGGTTCCATGGCATTGAAACAAGTCAGGGAGGGAGAGTCCTGTTCTGAGCTGCTCCTCCACTGCCTTCAGCACACAGACAGAAGATAAAAAATGCAAATATATATATATATATGCTGCAAACATATATCAACATGGTTTGAGCTTCTCATCTCATCAACACCATGCTTGCTCAGTCTTAATACATAATTAATTATCTTATAAACTAATTATGTATTGGTTACACCCGTTTGACTGGCATGGCGAGCTCAATGGCGAGATTGGAGTGCAAAGTGTTGGAGGTAAAGCGAGATGTTTCCTCTAATATCGAATAATCGAAGAAGCTGAACGCCATATACGAGATGCAGAAAGCACTTGAAAAAATGGAAACTGCACTTGAGTTGGCCACCAAGCGCATCGCCTATCTTAAGTCCAAGACAGACGAGTCGGAGATCTGGGGCAGGAGGAAGAACCTGTGTACGTGTGCGCAGGTACCGACACACGTAAAGTCAGATCTGACTACATATATTCCCTGTCATAGCAACAAGCTGCTGTTGCATATAAGAGACGTCCCGTGTCCCGTTACCATTGTATTTTCCTCTGGATTCCGCTCAGGAAACGAGAGCAGTCTAACGTGCACTGACATTAGATAACACACATGAAAATGATGAGAAACCCTAATGTGATTATGTTAGTACACGATGAAAATCATGTTACTGTGCACTAAGTCACCCAACGTTACTGTAATTACTGTATTATTTTCAGGGCTCCAGCGCCGGCGTCAGACGCCGACAGCTGCCTCAGACACAGGCAGCTGCTGCTGTTATGGCATTAGTTTTTATTTGTTTCATACCTGGCAACCCTGGATATCAAACACAGAACTAATTGATCAGAATAACAAAGGCCAAAACATAAACAAAGAGACGGGCTGGGCAGTAAATTTCAAAATAAGATCATTTTGGCTGTCGGGTTTTTGTTAACAAGCAAGTATTTCAATTTAGCATGTTTCCTTAAGAACTGATGATATAAAAATGTATTGGTTCAATTACTGTAAACAACAAAATCAGTTGCATGAAAACTGCTAAACGGGTCTTCTGCAAAGCATCCTGCTAGCCAATCTACAGGCCCAGGATAATAACGTGGATGACCACTGCCAACAGGCTATAAGGAACTGTAATGTCTTTTATTTCATCAAAACTTGAAACCCTGAAATGCTGGACATACCAATGAGTCCTCGGTACCTTGGGGTCCACACCACAGGGCATGGCCAAACACTGACTCTGTGGTGACGAAGGCAGAGACTGTTTCACCTCAGAATTTCTACTCCTGCACCATTGAGAGCATCCTGATGGAGAACATCAATGACTAGTATGGGCACAGCACCGAACAAAACCACAAGGCTCTGCAAATAGTGGTTTATTCAGCTAACTTGCCTAAGAGACATCTACACTAGACACTGCAAGAATAAGGCTACATGAATCATTAGGGATCCCAGCCATGTGGATAACAGCCTTTTCTCAATGCTGCGATCAGGAAAAAGGTTTTGGATATCCCAGGCCAGTACTGAGAAGCTGAAGAGGAGCTTCTACCCTCAGTCTACACAGATCCTAAATGAGGGCACTGTCTAGGACTATTTATTGCTATTATTCTTTACAGCTAAGTCAGATTCGAAAGGCAAAGGTTAACTTCAGTTATTGGGACACCTGAAGAGTTGGAAATTTGCTGATTAAAAATAATATTAATCGAGATGCCCCAACTCTCACAACTACACAAAAAGACAAGTGATCTGATATGCCTCTAGTCTCTGACTGTATCTGTCCACTGTTAAACACTGACAATGATTCTTTAAATGTATTCACAAGATACAATTGTTGCTTGACAAAAGTCCGTGGTTGCAGATGTACCTGAAAAGCAACAGAGTCCTTGTTGAGAAAGCTGGACAGTGCAAACACTCCTGCTACGTCAGGGTGGTATCGACACACCAGGTGGAGGGCCATGGCTCCGCCCATTGAGAATCCACCTTTGATTAGGGGGAAAAAAAAGAGAAAAGATCAACTGAAATGTTCTCTCTATGTAATAAGTATTAGAACAATAATTATAAACAGTCACATCATAAATATATTCATCTTCATACAAGTAACAGGAGCTTACTCAAGGCATTTTATGCAGTCAGAGGTGGAAAATACTTCACTTAGAAAAACATTAAGATGGATAGGAGTCCTCAGTTCCACATCATCATCATTTTTCTTTGCCTTGGAATAAGCAACCGCTCATGAGTCTGTCCTTAATCTCACACATCTGGGTACATCTGGGCACACTGTGTACATCTGGGAAAGTGTGCAAGTACCCATCATCCTGTCAGAAAGTTGAGGAACGAGGGAGAGTGAAAAAAGACGAGGCTGAAGCGATGAAGAGTGGAGGTGGAATTCATAAATCTGGCCCGAAGAGACCAAAATAAAACTGACATGCAGTGATCTGAATGTGAGCATTTAAACTCAAACTGCGTGGGGATCACCAGTGTGTGTGTGTGTGTGTATATACTTGTATACTACTAATACTACAATTAAAGCAAGTAGATACATTTGAATGAAAAGATGATCCTGGGTTGTTACTGCAGCTAAAATAAACACAGTAAAGATAAAATAAACACAAAGGGAGACAAATATTAGAGAATAGTGTATTATTAAACATGATGACATCATAGCAGGCCATGCCTCTGCTGATATATTATTGTTATTGTGTGATTATTAGTTGGGTCGGGTCGATATAAACATTTTCAAATTGGTTTGACATTAAGCAAAGGACTGGACTGGACTAGTTATATCGAATCATACCACTAGGTGTTGCTGGTGACTCAGCCGTCCTGAACAAACATAACGAGAACCATGAATGAGAGTAGAGTTAGAACTTTTCCACAACATATTCCTACAAATGTTTCACAATAAAAGCCTTGGTTAGGAATGAAGGTTGAAACGTTGACCTAGAGGACTTTTAATTTAAAATAAATGCAGGAAGTATTTGTGTTAATAGCTTAATGCAGCAACTTGAACAGGGCAAACAGGAGCTCAAAGCAAGACTTTGGACTTCTGCAACATTGTGTATCATTAATATTGTATGACAGGACCCCCCTCAAAAACAAGATGGTTTATTCTTATTCATAACGTAACTGTACTAACTGCTAGCTCCTTTGCTAAGCAAACAGATATGATAAGCATGAATGACATCACTGTTCTAGTTTCTAGAGTTATATTGAAGTGAAAATGATGTAGTCATTGTTTATTAACTTATAAAATACAAAAATGTATTTTACAAACTAGTTAGAAACTCACTGTGAAGACAATTCTAACTTTGCACCAATGTCTGCTAATCTGCTAATGCTACATGTGCTACAGACAGAGCTGAGAGGATTGTAGTGACTGCACACTGAGTGCTGCTTCTTGTCTCTTTTTATCTAAATAAAACAATTTTCAGTTCATACACTGGACCAGACCAGAAAAACCAGAAACTGACCCAACCCTAATCATCAGCCAAAGTTAGCGGTAGCTGGCAGTAGCAAGCTGACTGGCAGTAGCAAAGTGTAGTGAATGGGCTGGATGATTGTTTGACCACTTCCTGTATGTAGGATGGGCGTGATGGGCATGGTAGGAAAGTACCCGTGTCTTGAAAGTGAATTGAGCAGTTAACAGTAGCCAGTTCAGGGAGAGGAGGAGCGCTGTAATGTAGGAGAACAGTGACCAGCTGGGCTGTTGCACTGTGGATGAGCTGCAGTGGTCGGAGGGCACATACAAGCACACCAGCCAGGAGGAAGTTGCAATAGTCTAGGCACAAGATAGTCTAGTCAAATTTGTTAGTGCTATGGAAAATGTCTGTCATGTTTGTATATATTAAACAATCATCTTGGGCAGCACTAAGCCCAGGATGCAGCAATGGTACTCATGCATAATGGAAGACAGTGGAAGGAGTGGTGAATGTGTGAATATGTGGCCAATGGCGAACTTATACCCAGTCTACATCCAGTGAGTAAGACTAGGCAAAGTATACCAAGAGTCTGGACCAGAACCAGAGCGGCATCCTGGGTGAGGAACAGACGTATCTTCCTGATGTTGTGAAGAATCATTTTGCAGGAGTAGATTGCAGCAGCAATATTGACAGCAAAGGATAACTGATCATCCACTGTTACATCACAATTCCTTGCAGACCAAGCCAGGGAACTCTGCAGAGATTTTAATTGTAATGGATAGATCACGGGTAGAAGAGCCTTCCCTGAAAGGAAGTGCAGCTCACTCTTGTCAAGACTGAACTTTAGGTGGTGTGCAGACTAGGGCAAGGCCATGTCGGCAGTGTAATCGATTATGGAAATACGTTGATTTGTATAACGTGCGTTGAGCTGTTGCAATGAAGTGCTGCACCTGGTCAAAGCCTGGGCTCCCCTGCAGCTGCAGTTAAAAAACATTGCAAATGATTGTCAACAAGTGTGGAGGTATTTTAGACAAAACAGCCAACAACATGGCTCATCGGCATGAAATATTGATATTTATTTTAGGTGAATTAATTGTTTTTATTAATCAAGTAATACAAAAGTAATGTTTAAAATAACCAAAAAAATTGCTGATTACTTACTTAGTTGATTAATTAAAACAAACATTTGATTTCTCGGCTGCGGAGATCTACTAAGAGATGTCAGCCAGACACCAGAGATACAATTAGTTAAGTGTCATCTGCATAGATGTTGTAGGAAAAGCTTTGCGAGTGAATAATAGAGCCGAGGGCACCAAGAACCCAACCTGCCTGCCTTGAAACCAGACTGATAGAGGTGAAGATGGTCTCATTCAAATTTCTGTGTTGCTGTTATAAATGAATAATAAACACTTTGGGTCACTGCTAAAAACTGCCACAGTGCAGAATCTCTGCCTGTATTCCGAAAGACGACTCCACAGCCATCTTGCTGAGATTCAAGCATGTAACAGTACTAATAAAGTCAAAATGACTGCATTCATTTTGGCTGTTGGGTTTGGGTAAACAAAGTGTCTTTATTAATATTGAATGCATAAACCTGGTTACTACTACACTACTGTGTAGTGGAAGCACTTTGAGTTTATTAGTACTATTACATAAATCTTATTACTTGCTTGAAATTAAGTTTATTAGTTAATTTATATTAAAATTATATAATTCAAATGGATGGAAATTGTCTATGTAACTGAAGTCCTGCATTTTGGCCAAAAATGTTTTTTGAGTGTATGTGATAATGTTTATCATCTGACTGCTTTTATTTTTTGACTATTTTTGATTTTTTGTGATCTGAGTTCCCCGATCTTAACAATTAACTGGGTGATTACAATGTCATGATATTTCATATAAAAATATTTGGATAGATACTGAGACAATAAAAAAATATCTACATGTATGTACTGTATGTGTGTACTGTGGGTTTGTTTCCCTGTAAAATGTCCTGCTCGGGACTTGTCTTGATCATAAACAATGTTTTCTGATCAGCTGGTGTTATCAGACTTTTTAAACTCTCAAATATCTACATATGTCTGGCTCTGGTCTACAATCTAAAAAATATAACGTATCAAAATATTACTATTACCAATGTTTAACAGGAGAATCATTTGAAAAAGATTTCCCTGTTGTCAACATGGAGCACAGCCTTTGACTTGACAGGTCTGCAGGGTGTGTAAGAGGTTCCCCCTCCTCTGCACACTGAAACACACAAACACAGCCGCCTGCAGCCGGCCTCCCCCAAATCCTTTTCCATGGAAACTTCTGGCGCTTGTCAGTGTGTGAGTTGGAGAAGTGGACTCTGGGTACACGGGGCTGCATTTCTCCAGCACTGCTGAGTGACTCCACTGAGTATTTATAGTTAATGACAAAATGTTATGATTTAGTAAGATAATATTTCAGCAGTTTCCCAAGAGCATGTGTTTTTTCACTCACTTTCTCCGGAGCCTTTTAGCCCCCCCCACACCACACACACAACCATTCATATACAGTTATACATTTCAGGTTAACCCTTTTCTTATCCCTTGCTCTCAGCGGCTTCCCCTTTCATGTGCAGTCATTCTTCCCTGACATTAAAACACTCAATGTCCTACCATATGTTTCCTGTGGGAACTCTTACCTGGCCTTAGCCATAATGTTTATGGTTCTTGATCCATGTGGTTTTATTTCATTGTTAATATCTGAACTTGATAAGCAGACTATTTGAGGCAAAAAGATTTTCAGGACCTGAGAATCCCCTCTCAAAACCCTTTTTTATTCTCTGCTGGCAGCATATGAAAGGACACGGTAACCTGATGAGATGCATTTTATATCATGACAGAGGGAGTTTGGAACAGCCAGACTAAGTGTGACTATGTATGTAGGAGGGAGGAAAAGAATAAAGAAGAAAAAGAATCTGAATATGAATCTGTAGAAAATGTTCAGATTTTTAAAGAAGGTAACAGTGAGGCCTGACCAAGATCCTAGTGGACTGAAAGGTCATTATAAAAGCAAAATTGTGTAACTTTTCTACCATAATTCCCACCACATATGCCCGTTTCTACACTATGTAACTTTGTGCTCCAGGTACAAGAAGTACATAAAACTTTACCCCACACACCACCAACTATTTCACTGATTTTGGTGAGACTGGATCATATTTTATGGAGAAAATGTTTTCTGGTTTTCCCTCTGATGTCCTCCGACTGCTCCCCTCAACTCTCTGTGATTTACAGAGTTTCCTGATGGACAGTGAAGTAAACTGCTGACTGTAGCTGCTGTTAGCTAATGTTAGCTCAGTTTGTTCACTGGCCTGCCTGGACTATGAGCTCAGAGAACTGGGGGAGTGTTAGTGTTTGTACCACATGCGTTTTAGACCACCGGGAAGAAGAGATCTTTAGACCCAGGGCGTGGGAGGGAATGCTGACAGGGACCAGAGCTGGTGTCATACTAGAATTTCATTGCAAATAAAAGGCTGAAAGACAGACACTGAGCTCGACTTCTTAATCATAAGCAATGTAATCAGAACAAATACACCTGTACAACTGTTCATATTTACCACAGTGAGATTACGCTGGACACAACAAATCACAAAAATACTAATTTCTATGGAGTGTTGCTTTAAACTTTTGTGACACGTAGTGTGCAGATGTTGGCTTGTACCTCAGTGATGTGTGTATAATATAACTCTGGAATGTTCAGATATTAACATGTACCAGACATTAAGTCCAAATCAGATGCATACCAATGACCATCCGGTGTTTGGGGATCCCGGCGTTGACCTCGTCCTGAATGATGGACCCTAAGGTGCTGCACATGGTGTCTATGGACTCTAGGTGCTCCGGGCAGTCCCTTGAGATCTTGTAACGGTCAAACCAGACAGTAGACAGAGCCCCTCGCATGGGTGTGTATGGCCTGATGACACCAAGATGAGGGTCAATGGTCAGCTACATGGCAAACCTATTAATCCATTAAGTATGCAAAGTGGCATACTTCCATCTACACCAGGGGTGTCCAGACTTTTTTTAAGGAGGGCCAGATTTGACAATGTGAAGATGCCCGGGGGCCAATACTAACATTTTAAAAATGAAAAAAATTAACAATAAAAGTTACAAACAAATGCACTGTTCTGTAACAATTTTATTTCCATTGTCACAATTATAATTTTTTTAAATGGCAATGTCACCAAATCTAAGCCAACCAGGCGTGAACAAATCTTAGAACCAATTCTGCCTTAATGTTTAGCACATTCAAATGCTTCATTATGTCAACCAAAAAAAGCCAAATCTGCTTTTTTGGTTGACAAAAAAGCAGATACAGTATCTGACAATCCTAGCAGGCCATAAATAATATATTATAAAAATGAAGCTGCAGGCTGCACCAAACCTGACTGTGGGCCGTGATTGGCCCCCGGGCCGGACTTTGGACATGCCTAATCTACACAAATGGGTGATTTGTTTACAGTGAACATTTGACACTAAAAGTGTTCCTGGTTCTCACAATTCATTATTTATGTAAATAGTCTAGCTGAGTACATGAACAAGTATCTCAACCTGTTTGGTGAAAACATTCACGAAGCTGGTGATTGTTAAAAAACATACTGCCACATTATCATTATGGAAGCATTTGGTTCAAAACACACAAAAACACATTATCGATACACGATATCTGATTTAGTCAAATGTGACCTACCTCGCTGGAGCTGAGGGGTAAATAACTCTGATGTGGTTGAAGGACAGATCTGACACCATAACATCTTGAACCCAGGATCTCAGTCCCTGCCCAGTGTCACCTATACATGAAATCAAATAATCAGAGTTAGACCACAGACAGCAGGAATTCATTATGCATGGTGATAATGTTAGATGAATCCTGGATGAGGACAATGTGTCAGCTTTAGGTATTTTTATACTTTTATACTGTGCATTAATGACTGTTGTGATTCTCAGCTGTCTAACAGCCTGCTCATGCTGTGGACTACTGCCACTTTGTTTCCTGTTTCCTCTACATACCATAGTTTTCGACCACTCCTCAGTATACCGTGTATCTAGTCAAGAAGTGTATATTTTAAGAGACTACCACATATAAATAAATAATAAAATATATAAAATGCAAGCAGTGATAGCATTAACAGATTTGCTTGTTCCACTACTTTGGCCTTAGTTGCCCACGTCATCTTACTGCTTTGAAATACATTTCATACTCCTCACTGCATATTGTACACTCTGGTCAGAAGGTCTTCAGTTGCTATGCACGAGATGCTGCAGCACTGGTAGGCTATAATGTTATTCTACTATACAACTGACCTGCACTGCACGTGTAATCTTACTGCCTTCTTGACCAGGTCACCACTAACAAAGCTGGTTTGTACCTAGTTAACTGATAACAGGAGTGAGCTCTAACCCTCAAACACTGTGTGGAGACGGAGCAGACTTAAGACACCCATTTTAGCATAAGCCAGGTGTTGTAGCTGTAACAAGAGCTAAATATCTGCTGGTCTAATAGAGTGTTTGGCTTATGTGTCATGAGCCAAACAGAGTCCTTGTCTGAACACGGAGAAGCTGCTCTGCACATTTAACTTAGATGACAGTTCATTTGAATACAGAAACTCCAAACTAAACTACGCACAAAAAGTGTTTGGTAGATTATTTCTTTGTTGTAACAATAAATCTCATACCATTGGAAAGCCTGATAAATAATCAGGCTTTCTTTTAAATGGTGCCACATGGAACATGCATTTGTGCGTTGCGCCCATGGAAAATTTGCCAAATCTTCTCTGACAAACAGCTTTTCTTTACTGTTGACTCTTGTTTGGTGGATTGGATGATTCAAGTCTGAAGAAACAAGACATATTGGCAATTTAACTATTTATTCATTTATCAAACAGTAGCCTCAGTAGTGTGAGGAAGAAGCAGCCTGTTTCACTCAGCTCTTCTGTCGTCATCTTCGCGGTCTATATTTGTAATTATGTTTTTAATGCTGCCATTTTGCAAAACTGTCGGCCATGTCCACTAACTGTGTATCTGTGTCTGGTGTGTGACAACAGTACAGTTACAGTACTGTGCACACTGACCTAACATGAACATCTCAAAGGAAGGAGTGCAATGGGCTGATTAATGTGTTGAATGACTCCCAGTCATCAAGCAGTGAGGAGTCCGTGTTCAGCTCAGTCACGGCTCAGCTATCCGACACACAATAACAGCGCAGAAGACACATGTCGGGAAAACGAACAAACGGAGACGACAGAGCACCTGAGCCGTGCAGGAAGATGATCGAGGCGGTGTGTTTGCCAGCTGGAGACGAGACACAAGTCTGAAGCTTCCTGACGGCAGCCATGACAGCTAGAATGAAATCTCGCGAGAGGTTTCGGGCAGCAGAAGTGACTCTCGCGAGACGCATTACAAAGCCTGGGGTGGAATCCTGAAGTTATGAAGACACACACTGTGTGTTATTCACACATTTCAGCAACATATACTGTACAGCTCTACTGTACAGGTTGTATACAGTGTGTGTGTGTGTGTGTGATACAACACTGCTCTGCTTTTCACAGTAGTTGTTACAAAAATGTATTTCAAAGCATGCACCAAGTATATTGTGTTACTTTATATCAAATAAACAGATGATTGAACACAATATATGAAGGTGTGCACATGAGCTGTAAATGTTCTGTCATCATCTGAATCTTACATAATGTAACAACCAAGTAGATGAATGAATGACTGATTGACACTTGGGGTCATAACATCTAAACAAAATATTATTTTGGGCACTTGGGCGACATGTACCTCACTGCTGCTATTATGTGGATAAATAAAGCATGTTTTCCAGTACTGTGTCATACACTATGTGGTTATCTCATGGAATGTCTGGATCTACAAATCAGTTTGAACACATTTGAGGGTCTTATCTTGTATAAACCTCGGCCTCTTTAACTTGGATTCTGGTCATTTTCTTCAGCCCTGCACTCAGAGACCACACAAACAGTGTCCCCGCCCTGAACCCCCACTAATGATGCTGAGATTGGAGGGAAGAGAGTTGCTTTATAAGGCCTGAACCAGATGTAGTTCCTCGAACTCTAAGTCTCTTAGTCGGTATTCTTCTGGTGATCAGCAAATGATGTATGCATAGCATATTTGTTGTATCTATGATTTCTGTTTTTGTATAAATAATATCATATCAAATAAATACCTTTATACAGATGGTTTTGCCTAAAAGCAGTTACATTGTAAGGGTTTCAGTGAAGTCTGGATGAGTCCTCCTGTTGTACAGGTGGAATCCAAGCAGCATCATTTTGAATTCATGATCTCTAATCTGGATTTAAACTGAAACATGACTGGATTATTGCTGCAGTGGGTTAGCCCCTCTAAACTTCAATTTCATAAACGTTTCTGTTCCTGACCTCAGCCACAGGTTTCTGAAGAGCTGTGTGAAGCTCAGTGTGGTGGCTCTGGCCACCGCCATCATGGCAGTCCTGCCTCTGCTCCCTCCTGGCTGATCTAGAAATGGTCAATGATGTGGATTGTGGGTGGAGCTGAGGTGGGCTGAATGAAGTCTGGTTACTGAAACAAGCTACCTGCAATGAGACCTGTCAATCAAAGCAACCATGCTAATTCTGCATAACTTTAAGTCTTAATATAATTTGAACAGGTTAGTTCGATAAAGATTCACCCTCAGTACAGTTGTCATAAACGGGAAAAATCGGTGTAGAAACCAAACTGTTTTTGTACCAGGCCATTCGGTCATGACAGGAAAGGTGTTCATGTTCATTTATTTGTAGTGTTATCTTAATCTAACCAGCCTGGCTACACTATATTTAAAACAGATTTAAGTGAGCAGTTACCATATGGCGATCATCCTCCTCTGACCTTTGCAAGGTCAAAAACTCTGGGGAGCAAGATAGTGTCACTGCTCTTTAGTAAGCCCTAGTGCCAATTTGTCAGTTTGTCAGTTTTTTCTGTGAAAGTGTTAAATTTTACTTTAACGTGAGCTTGGATATTTATTTTTAGAAGGCTTTGGCAACATGCCCAGAAACAAGAGAAAATCTTCAAAGCTGAATATGACAGAGTGAATATGAAGTGCCACATCTGAGGGGTCTAGCATGGATGCTAGCTCTGACAAAGGGAGGCTAGCCATATCTTGACCAAGCTCACTGGTGACAAGCAGCAGATAATGAAAGCAGCTTGACAGTTTGAATCAGAGTGGATAGCGCTGACAGACTATCTATCTGACAAAATGTTTCTTTTTCAGTATATTTCTGTATATCAAATCACAAATCGTGAATCACACCATCTATTCCAGAACAACCCATGTGTCTCATTAAAGAAGTAACCTTTAAGACATTCTCAGATGCAAGTGAATATTTCACTTATCCTTATTGCTTAGTTTTCTGGGTACAAAATTCATTCAAAGAAATCAGAAGTCATGGCACTCTAAGTGGCCTAGGACAGGTTTTGTATATTTAGGTATATTTTTAAACTTTTAACTGATTTAAATAAATGTATTCCCTTTGTTCCAGAAAGTCAAATCAAATGAAATCAAATCAGTGAGGCAGGATTTGAAATGTGGGCATGTCCCTTAAGTTAAATTGAATATATTACCTTGGTTATTGTATCCTACCAAGATGATCCCTGTCTTACTCTCAAATAGAGTGATAAAAGACCTAAATGACTAGTTAAGTTTCTTCATATGGTGTATGCCAGTGGTGTGGCCAGATTTGACAATGTGAAGATGCCAATGGTCCCTACTAACAGTTTTTTAACAATAAAAGTTACATACAAATGCACTGTTCGGTAACAGCTCGCTCTCTCTCTCCCCTGTGCTTTCTCGCGGTGGAGTTCTGCTCGCTCGAAGCAAGGACTTTTGACAGTTTGGGGGCGGAGACCAAGGCTGACCCCGGCCCTCTTGTGATTGGTCATTTCCCAGTAAGCTCAGTGGTAGCGGCAGCAAATTGTAAAAAGAAGAATAAACTATAAACACTGTTTTATTCAATAGAAATAGTATTTCTGAAGTTATTCTGTCACTCTGCAGTCACATTGGGCCCTCTGACACTCTAGATAGATGGCTAGATACGTCATAGATACATCCACTGATTGGTTTAAAAAGAAAATATCCCGCCTAGTAACGTTTGTCCATTCGTTGACTGCGCTTTCAGTCAGCCGAACATCTATTTTTCGATTGGTCTTTTACGCAACAAGGAAGTGTGGGACAGACACAAACCACACATCTCTGTCTTCAGCGGAATCTCAGGAAGTGCAAAATAACATATCTCTATTATATTCATAGATATGTAAAACTTACAGGCGGATTAGGCAGATCCGCCCAATCCGTCCCCAGACGGTTAAATAGCTAGAGAAGCATGGGAACCTTTCTGGACTACAGAACGAAGGAAACCAAATAAAGTTTTGACATTTTCCCCAAAACGGGACAAACTGTGTCCCGGGAGAGATTTTTTTCCCCCCGGGACAGCTGATGAAAAAAGAGAACAATTCTGGGAAAAACGGGACGGATGGCAACACTAGACTCAAATATAACGCCATAAAGCAGTTCTCCCTCCGTTTCATGGTGGGTGGCAACAAATGACCACTATGTTACGTGCTCAGAAACGTAGGTGCTGATTGAAATGGCCTCAACTACCCGGATGTTTGTCACAGAAAATTGAATTTGAATCGTGAGAACTGAATGTTCAGTTCCAAACTAATAAATTCAATTTCAAATTACAATTTAGATTCAGTTTTTCAATGCAATGATTCAGATTGAATCAGTTTTTTAATGCAATTATTCAAGTTAAGCAATTCAAATTCAAATGTAAATGATTCAAATTCAGTTTCTGGTGGCACATATTTCAGCCCATAGTGGCGGCCCTCATGATTTATTTATCCTTAATGTCTGTTTATCACACTTGCTGGATTAGTTTCTGAGCCCTTTATGTCATCATCATGATCCATACTTTATTAAAATACCTGTTGTATACAATCTGAAAAACGTCTGCCCTCTGGTGGATGATCCATGCATCCATTGCAGACAGCAAACGGTGCCTTCATGTAGCGATTTGCAAGCTGAGAGAGTCAAGAGTGTGCAAAGCGGTCATCAAAGCAAAAGTCTTTCTAAAACATATTTTGTTTTGTTTAGCACATAATTCTACAGAATCCTGGAAGGGACATGGAGAAAGTGGAGTGGCAGTGTAGTTTTGCGAGATCTTGCAAAGTTTTGCAGCTGAGGCTGCCACTGACCTGCCACAGACCTGGCGGTGTCTGGGGCAGTTGTCACTGCCCTGCCACGGCAACTGCTGCTATTATGGCCATTTGTTTTTATTTTTTATTTTATAAAACAGTCATCAGTGTTGTATTTGACTCACTGGAAGTAGCATTTCTATTACGTGATTTCTGCATTAATTTGCAAGATTTTCTTAATTAATTTCTCAACCGCTGCTGCTGTGCGGGGAAGCTGCCACTGAAATGCCGCTGCCCTGCCGGTGTGTGGGCAGCTGCCACAGCGGTTGAGAGATTAATTAAGAAAACCTTGCAAATTAATGCAGAAATCACATAATGGAAATGATCCAGCCCTTGCTGCAGCGATCATTGAGCAGCTAACACCTAGCAGTTGCTAAAAACTGACCGCAACCAGACCAGGTCTCACAAGATCTTGTGAAATATTGTAAAATATCATCGCAAGATTCTGCAGATCTCGCAAAACTTTGCGAGATAACGCAAACTACACTGTTTTGTTTTCTGTATAATTCCATGTGTTATTTTATAGTTTTGATGCCTTCAGCATTAAAAATAAAGAAAAAAACACAGATTAAGAAGGTTTATTCAAACTTTTGACTAATACTGTGCTTTTCTGATTTCCTTCATAGAATGAATAGAATAGATACACACAGCACATAAAGCCACATGAAACACAGAACAGACAACAAGAACATGAGTCCAATAGTGTAATTGCTGCAGTTTGATGAGGGCAGTGATGGCATGTTTTTTTGTTGTTGTTGTTGTTTTTTTTACAGATCTGAGATCTTTACCTGCGGCTGGATGGGAGTAGAGTGAAGTTCAGGCAGTAGCTGGGGTTGTGTGCTATGGTGACTCCTTGCATGTGATGGCTGAGATCAGAAGTAGGCAGAAGAATGAATGTGTTTGTGGCGGTGACCGTGAGCATGGTGAAGTGGAGGATGGGTTCTGCTGTTCTGCTTTGCCTTTGATTGATCACTTTTATTTCCTTTGTTGCATTTCATTGCATTTGTGTCATGTATTTCTTTATCTTTTACTATCTAGTTTTTAAAATTTCATTTTATTTGATCTTAATTGATTTTAAATGATTCCCAATGCTATTCTTTGCCTTTGTAAAGCTCTGCCTCTGAAGAACTGCCTCTGTTTGAAATGTGTTACATAAATAAGGTGGTCTTGCCCCATGTGCAATAAATCCTGGTGAGTAGAAGCAGAGTTGCTTTCTGAGGGTGAGAAAGTACATTTCTCTCTCAGTGTGAAACTAAAGTGGTTGTAGTTTTTGAGGACTGCATAGACCACCAAGGCAGTCTTCATAATTAACGCTGAAATATTCCTTTAAGATTTTGGGGGAGTCGTTGGGAAGTGCTGCAGTTGTTCTGGCAGGCGCTCATATCTTAAGGCCTAGTTGTTGTAAGTGGTAAACAGTGGAGCCACAGACAGTAGCTGTGGAAACATAAATCAACCAATGATTCTTTCAACAGTCTGAACTCCACATACCACATTTCTACCACACTCACACACACATCCACACGTGTTCTCATGCACACACAGGGTAAGAAAGTGCTGATCTGTGTTCAGACCTTAATGAGCTCTCTCATCCTCAAGCTGAGAAAAAAGGAGGACAACCCTTCCTTTTGCTTTTATCATGCTGGAACCTTCATCAGCTAACTCCCAACTCCAACTATTTTTCACCGTCTCTGTTTTTCCACTTGTGGTATCAATTTGTTCAGCTGACATATTAACCGCTCTCGGAGAAACTCTTTTGGACACACAATGGAAACTTTTCTTATGACTGCTTATATCTCTTATTCTTTAACCGACACTTCAACTACTTTAAAGGTTTCAACAGACAGATGCATGCAGCGCTTGCTCAATGTTACGACAGTGTTTTGACTTGTAAATCCAGGTGTGTGATCGCCAGCCCCGGATTGGTCCCAGCTGATTTTTGTTCTCCTTTTGTTTTCATTCAGATAGAACAGGCTCTTGTTTATAGAGTTCTCTTTTTGTTAGATTGATTTGTTTCTTTAACAGCATCCACTCGCCCTTGGTTTTAATTTTAATACCTCACCTTCTTTTGTTTCATTAATCTGTATTTCGATCAATATATTTCTTTGTTTATTGAGCTGGGACATAACACTCATCATCAAATTACATTTCGTCTGATTTCACCTCTTCCTCTGAGGCTGACACCTTTCAGCTCTTTAATTGTCAGTTCACATCACATTAAGTCTTTTATTCACATTTAAGTCTTTTCATACAAACTGTCAATTAAACCTGCTCACCTACACTTTAGCCTCATCCAGTTCCTACTTGTGCTTCTGACTAGAGATTTTTCATCTCCAGTGTTTCTACTCTGCTTCCTTTTTGCTTTGTGTGGGATCAGCAGTACCTGCTTTCACCCCGCCGTACAGTGTATCACTGCTGACCTCAGTATCCTGCTTCAACCTACACTGCAGTATGCACCCTCGGCCGCTCTTTTTCCAGCTTTTATGGCTTCACATCAAAGCTCCCCTCCTGTAGCCCTGCCAGAGAGCACCACATAACTCAACCAACATGAAAGTGTGGCAGAGTGTAAATTTTTTATGGACAAAAAACCAAAAGTAAACATGCTGAACCGCTTACACGCTAGATAATGGAGAGACAATACTAATGCTGTTGGCCCAGTTTGGAGCTGTGCACTCAGCTGCTCATTGCTTTACTTTTACACTCTCTCACGGTATTTCTTCCCTGCTCTGTATGTAATCTGTGATACCTTCTACCTACAGCATAGGGGCAGAAGTTTTGGATTTGCAGGAATGCTCATAGGAGGCCAAGGAATTTTCTGGCAATGCTGTTTTATTCTCAGGCTTGACTTTGATGTAGATGGATGTATTCTCCATTCTTTCTCTTACTGAGAAAATTAGAAGCATACATGTCAAGGTCAACAGGGACAGCATATGATACAGTGCAATTTTACTTTACAAAATTGGCCCAATGAAACTGCTCTATCTGTCCCAAAAGTATGATTGAGAAATAAATTATCCTGTTTATGACTTTGTTTTAGTCATGAGTAGTCCCTCGTCTACTCTCAGAACTTCTCATTCTCAGTAACCCCTATGCCCCACCCTCTTCACATCCCTCCTCCCATGAACACTGCTGCCTCTGTAGAAGTCTTCCTGCTGCTGCTGCACGAAAGCGTGGGGTGGGTTTCACCTCACAGCACAGATCCACAGGAGGTTTGGCCAGGTAGCTCATAGCAATTGAGGTCAGATGCAGGGTAGAGAAAACTGATCCTCCACCAGCACTCAGGGGCGAATGTCTCCCAAGAGTGTTGGGGAAGCACCTGCTCTCTCCGGGCCTCTGATTTAACCACAGTGCTTCTGTATTTAGCTCAACTTCACATCAGTTTCTATTACACAAGAAAGAAAGAGGAAGCAGTGTTTTCTGAGCCCTGAGCTGCTCCTGCCAACTTCCAAGAGTATTTTTGGTTAAATGGTGAAAAAAGCTGGTCATCCCGTTGCTGGCTCTTTGCCTGAATGCATCCTAACAGAGCCACTAGAAGCAGAGAAAATAAACATTGGAGAAATATGCTTTTTTGCTTTCTCTCTCAGATGTGAAGATGAATATCAATCTCATGTCTCTGTGTTAACCACACAGCTTGTTAGCTTAGCACAAAGACTGGAAGCAGGGGAAAACTATATCTTTGGCACTTGGGTGAGAGAGCAGAGAGCAACAGTGAGTTCTAACTGTTCTGATAGTAGGACAGCCAGTATAAGAAAGTATACTTTCTTTTTTCTCACAGCATCCTTGATAGATTTTAAAGCAATTTTTGCTATTGAAACTTTAATTAATGACCAACGTTAAGCAGAACACAACAGGCAGGTGTAGGCTTATAAGGTTATTTATAAAAAGGTGCGACAAAATGCACAACAGGGCAGGAGGTGAGTGATGGTGAGGTCCAGGGAGGATATCCAGGACAGGAGGGTGAAGACTGGAGAACAAACAAAGGCAGGCTGAGCGTGGCAGGGCTGGAGGACAAAGCAGACAGAAGCAAAGACCAAAAAGATTCTTCCAAAAATGTTTCTCAGAGCTGTTAAGTTGCTATGTTACTGCAACGGAACAACAATGAACTGCTGGAGTCTTGAAGGGTGAAACTGAGTTAAATACTGCAGGAGCTTGATGAGGGGATGAGTAGATGAGCAGGTGTGGTCAGAAAAGGAGTGGCAGGAAAAATTAGGTCATTAGGTCATATTCGAAACACAGTTATAGAACATGAAACATGCATGCAATGCAATTCAGTTCAATTCAATTTTATTCATATAGCGCCATTTCATAACAAGTTACCTTATGACATTGTATATACAGAGCAGACCGTACTCTTTAGAAACTGAGCAGAACCTAGAACATTGGTGGACGGACAGACGCTGTGACCGGTTGAGTTACAGAGAGAGAGGGTCATAGAGAGGTAGATAGATGCATAAACAAACAGCGAGACACAGATGCACAGCAGCAGCAAAACAATAACTGTAACTATAAATGTTAATGGAGATATGGTAGCAATAATGATAATAATAATAGTATATGTAGTGGAGGTCGTGCAGGACCACAGTGGCAGCCACGATCCATGAGAACCTGCTGGACGAGAGACAGGGGCACCGTCAGGAATTTTGGGCCCCATGACAAAAAAAATCAAATTGGGCCCCTATACCTATTACCTATTTTTGGGGCCCTGTCAGTCGTGGGCCTTTGGAATTGTCCTAACTTTTCCCCCCTATACGGCGCCCCTGACGAGAGAGCACAGAAGCTCCGGGGAACTTTGGTATGCATGGAGAATTCATCATTGACGTGAACAAACTGAGATCGATCTAAGAAATACGACTTAAACCAGCTTAGGGCGGTTCCTTTGATGCCAATTTGATGTTCCAGTCTCTGTAAGAGAATTTGATGGTCAATGGTGTCAAATGTGGCACTAAGATCTAACAGGACAAGTACAGAGATGAGTCCTTTGTCTGATGCCATTAGGAGGTCATTTGTCACTTTGACTAATGCGGCCTCTGTGCTATGATGCACTCTAAATCCTGACTGAAAATCCTCAAATAGGCTATTGTTATGGAGAAAGTCACACAGCTGATTAGCTACAGCTTTCTCAAGTATCTTGGAGAGAAAGGGAAGGTTTGATATTGTTCTGGTTGACGGCTTAGATGAAGAAATTATTAAGAAGTTATTTGATGAAGGTCGATGGGAGAAAAACAGTCTAAATATATATCAGGTTTTACAGCTGTATCAGAATGCAGATCAGTGCCTGTTGATGGCAAGAGGTGATGGATTTTGTCTCTAATAGTTATAATTTTATCATTAAAGAAGCTCATGAAGTCATTACTAGTTAGACCTAAAGGAATAGATGGCTCAATAGAGCTGTGGTTCTCTGTTAGCCTGGCTAGAGTGCTGAAGAGAAACCTGGGGTTGTTCTTATTTTCCTCCATTAATGAAGAGTAATAGGCTGCTCTGGCATTATGGAGAGCCTTCCTGTATTAATCAATATCATTATCTGATATTAATTTATTTTCTAAGACAGAGTCCATATTTATTTTTCTTATTTTGCACTGTTGGAGAGGTCGATTTCATTTTTATTAGGTTTTTATGATCAGCTCCTCTTCTGTTTATGAAGTGGGGGGAGGGCTAGCTGAAGCTACCTTCGTTCGGTTACTGGGTACTTGCTAGCTATAGCAGCTAAGGATTGTTCAGTGGTGCAGTACCGTGCCTTCAATTTGCTGAGCCTCACCTCCAAAGCAGCAAATAAACTGCATGTATTACATATACCATTATCAGTAAAGGCGGACTAGTCAGTAGGGTTGCCACCTTTCAGAAATGAAAATAAGGGCTCCTCGGCTCCTCGGGGCCATGACCACCACGGGCCCAACTCCTGTGGGCCAGGGCGCCTGCAGCAGTATGTTTTATTTTGTGCTGTGTTTTTAGTAAAGGGGTGATCAAGAAAGCAATTAGTCATACTTAATGCTTGAAATGCTTTATTACCATTGAACACATTCTCTTATAAAGTGTAATTAATTAAATCTGTTTGTGTGGAGTGTGCAACAATTAACTTTTAAAACATTTACAGTATTATATAATACTGTAACGGACTGTGTATACACTGTGGTTGTTTGGATGTGGCTGTTTGGGTTGCATTTAATTAAGTTGTGCTGCAGTGTATGGAGTGACGTCTGGGGGGTGGCGTTATCAGAGGCTGTGAAGCCTGTCAATCGTGGCAGTTGCCCATCATACGAAGTAGCCAGCTGGGATTGGCGGAGGACCTCTGGGGTGTGTCCTGGGGGTGTGTGTGTGTATGGAGAGAGACGTCACAGAGCTAATGTCAACGCTATATGCCTGTTCATTGCTTGTTTTATTGTTTTGCCGTTGGCTATGGCCCACAGTAGCCTGTGTTCAAGCTGAGAACAGCTTATATTGGCTAATACTACTGTATATTAAATAAATGATCATTCATTCGACTTTAAAAACTCAACATCCTAAACAATCAATCAAACCACAATAGTCTACTAAAATGTCTCATGCCGTATCAGTCTCAGGAGATGATTGGGGTATGAAGAACTGTGACACCGACGCTTAGGTCTTCTGTGTTCTTTGGTACCTGCAGTGTTGCTCTCCTGATGCATGCTGTCTGATGTCAGACAGTCCACCGTGCGCCACTGAAAATACTCGCCGACACATTTTACAGTTTGCCTTGTAATCATCTCCACTGACGCTGTCCAGCTAAAGATGTTCCTCTTCCCACTCACGTCTGTATTTTTGAGGTCATGGTGGAGTATCAGGTGTAGTGGACATTTTTAAAAGGCGGTTTTGTGAGCAGTGCCGGTGTGTGTTGTCTGTCTCTAGCAGTCCCTGCGCTAACCAATTTGGCGCACTAGGCAAGATTTTAGGTGGTGCCCCCCTTGCATTGCAGCACTGCCAATTTACATACAAACACATAAGAGACTGAATAGCTTTGTCTTTGACATTTTATTTTATTTTTACAAAAGTTGCCCAATCTAAACAGTAAACACGAAGATAATAAAATAAAAATACAAATAAATAAATAAATAAATAAAAACAAAAATACTATATATATACATATATATAATTTATTTATCTATAAGTAGCCTACACAGAGTATAATATTTAACTACCCACAAAATAAAAGCTGTAAACAAGAGGTGGAGGCAACAAGAGGATCACTCGATGTTGCTGAAGTGGAGATAACTGGTGATTGCCCAAGATTGGCAGAGGTGGGATTCAGATATCTCAACAGCACATCTGAAGAGAGAAGGGAGTGTGTGACACCATTGGGTGTTACAGTCTAATCATAAAAAAAACACTAAAATGAAAAACCTAAGGTAAGATAAGATGCATGATTTCCACTATTCTGTACATGTATCATATACAATGCAATTATTTCTGAAATGCAAATTAGATTCAATCTTATTATCATTACAGTGGACTGCTGATTAGCAGAATGCAAATAAGCAGTAAACTGTAGTATAACATATGGGAATGCTAGGTTATGAAGTATTAACATTAATTATGTGCACTTTAACACTGATGTAAAGTTTAACACTATAAACACACTTTAGACAATATGAACTGTAACACAACAAACAACCAGCCTCACAACTGTAATATAGGGGTGGAAAATGAACAGAATTTTGATTGATTATTACAAGCAGAGCAAATGTTAGCTGACCACATGTCAATAAAAATGTAGACAGATGTAAACTCCCAATCTTTACAAATGAGCCTGAGAAATGTAAGGTGGGAGATGTTACCTACATTATTATTTTCCATAACAGCTGTTAGGCCCCTCCATCACATTAACTGACGTCCAAACAAGCTAACGCTATTTATTGATTATCAAACCGGAAAGTTTTTGTCGTTTTCACATTATTATATTGTCAATAAGAGGTGACGTCAGAAAACAGAGAGCAGGTACTGTCTAATCAGTCAGTTTCACAGTTTCTCTTTTTTTTTTCTTCCCCCATTTGTGGCGTCCCCTGGATGGACGGCGCCCTTAGCATTTGCTTATACTGCCTATGCCATGGGCTGGCTCTGGTCTCTAGGCAACCGTGACAGCGCCACGTGCAGACAGCCAGGCACAGACACACAGAGGATCGGAGCCGGGGGGCTTTTGATCATTATTATTACATTTAGTGTTGTTGTGTGTGTGACACGTGTATTGGACATTAATGGAAAGACGGAACAAATACGGGACGCAACATTTAATTGCCAAATAAAGGACGATTCTGTATTTTACGGGACGGGTGGCAACCCTACTAGTAAGTACACATGACCAAGCAGGAGAGAGCAGGAGAGGAAGAAAGAGACACCATTGCTAGGTGCTAAGCTAGATTGCGTGGCTAACAGAAACTGGTAACGTGAACAAATGAATGAATTGGATTTTATATGCGAGTGAGAGAGAAAATCTGTTTGATTGAGCAGAGCAGAAAACACTGTGGCAGTATTGCCCACAACCGGAAGTGACAGAGTACGCTCAGCATAGTACGCCAGCACCCAGTTTAGTTTTAGATTATACTACCTAAAAATTTTCATGATTTTTACTTTTTTTGTGATTCTTGTCAGGCAGTCTAGAGTTTCTATTATTTGACCTCCAGTCATTTAACTGAAGTTGTATCAGGTGTGAGGCACTCAGGTAGATTGGCAGCAACTGGCTGTCTCTCACTTTGATCTCTATGAGCTCAGCAGCTGACATGACATGGCAGACATGCTGCAACTTTTCACACTCCTATAGCATCCGCCTCAGAATTTCTATTCCTGTCACCGCTGGGCAGCAAGCAATGCTAAGTGAAGCAGGGGAATCCTCCAGCCTTCATACAAAAGCACCAGACTTTGACTGAATCATGCTGCAATAAGAGGGCCTGGGGACAGACAAAGAGAGAGAGAGAGAGAGAGAGAGAGAGAGAGAGAGGCAAAGAAAGAAAAGAAAGGCACATAAAGATCAGGGACTGTGAGTTTCATATTACAGTATTATATGCAATGCTGAATAGCTCTTGTTGACGAGGTTCACCCACAACTAAAAGGTTTAATGTAATGAATTAATAAATAAATACAGATTATAATGAGATGATTTGTTTACATACAAATCGGATGATAAAGTCAAAATCTATGCTGGTGTAGGATAAATCATGGAGTATGGAGTGTACAATACTGAATAAACAATGATAGGAAACAGTGAATCCATGAGGGTTCCACACAATGTTTAATAATAATGTATGACTGTTCACTGCCAAGTTATTATTCATAAAAGAATATCTACTAATAATTACTTTAGAAACATTAGATGAAACATTAGATTTCGACTTCAGTTGACTTTGTTCTGATTCATAGAGTATGAACAGTCATGATAAAAACACTGTTGTTATTGTTGTTACCTCTTAATTTATTTCAGTAGGACTGGGTCGATACAATAGGCCCAATTCAGTGGGCTCTGACAAAAAAGTGAACCTGCCTTAACTTCAGCCCCAATGCAATCAGTCAGCAACATCGTGTTGCCTAGCACAACGACTCCTCCTAGCATTGTCCTTGGGAGGGTGGATCTGTCTGTTTTTTGAATTCTTATATCAAATCAAATCAAATCAAATCAGATTTTATTTGTATAGCCCAAAGTCACAAATTACATTTGCCTTGGAGGGCTTTACAATCTGTACAGGGAGTGACACCCTCTGTCCTTAGACCCTCAGTTCGAGTGAGGAAAAACTTGCCCACAGAAAACCCTTTTAACAGGGAAAAAAGGTGGAAGAAACCTCACGTGTACAGAACAAATCAACACAAACATATTGTACAATTACAATGACAGATAAAATGACAATGAATTAAAATGAATGATAAAATGATTACAGTAGCAGTGGAACCTGAGATAGACACAGATGCACAGCAGCAGCAAATTATAAACTAACTATAAAGCGGCCATGATCCACGAGAGCCTGCTGGACGAGAGAGCACAGAAACTCTGCGGAAGAAGTTTAGTTAGTAACATGCATTAATGAGACATGTATGTTTACAGATGGTGAGAGAGAGAGAGAGAGATATGGTAGTGAGAGATAGAGAGAGAGAGAGAGAGAGAGAGAGAGAGAGAGTTTTTAGTAAAGGGAGATGTGACTGCATCTTCAACCAATACCGTGCCTGACTAGGCATGACCCTGAAAGAGACAGACAGAGACAGACACAGAGAGAGAGAGAGACAGAGACAGAGACAGAGAGAGAGGGGAGGGGAGGGAGGGGGAGTCCCCCGGCAGTCAAATCCTATGGCAGCATAACTAAGGGATGACCTGAGCCAGCCCTAGCTGTAAGCTCTATCAAAAAGGAAAGTCTTAAGTCTACTCTTAAAGGTGATGACCATGTCTGCCTCCCGAACCCAGAATGGTAGTTTGTTCCACAGAAGAGGAGCTTGAGAGCTGAAGGCTCTGGCTCCCAATCTAGTTTTGGAAACTATAGGAACCACAAGGAACCCACTATCCTGAGAGCGCAGTGATCTAGAGGGGTAGTAGGGTACTATGAGCTCTTTTAGATATGATGGCGCCTGACCATGAAGAGCTTTGTAAGTAAGGAGAAGAATTTTAAATTCTATTCTAGATTTAACAGGTAGCCAGTGCAAGGAAGCCAGAATAGGAGAGATGTGATCTCTGATCTTGGTTCCTGTCAGAACACGTGCAGCAGCATTCTGAATTAGCTGCAAAGTCCTAAGAGACTTATTGGAGCAACCTGATAACAAAGAGTTACAATAGTCCAGCCTAGAAGTAACAAATGCGTGGACTAGTTTTTCTGCATCTGCTTGAGACACGATGCGTCTGATTTGGCGATGTTGCGTAAGTGGAAGAATGCAGTCCTCGAAATTTGTTTTATGTGGACGTTAAAGGACAAATCCTGATCAAAAACAACTCCAAGATTCTTTACAGTGGAGCTGGAGGCCAGGGTGATCCCGTCTAAAGTAACTAAGTCTCTAGAGAGAGAGTTTCTGAGGTGTTTGGGTCCAATTACAAGAACTTCAGTTTTGTCTGAATTTAACATCAGAAAATTGTAGGTCATCCAACTTTTTATATCCTTAAGGCATGCTTGGAGTTTAGTTAACTGATTGGTTTCATCAGGCTTGATCGCTAAATATAATTGGGTGTCGTCAGCATAACAATGAAAATCAATGGAGTGATTCCTAATAATGTTCCCTAAAGGAAGCATATATAAACTGAATAGAAGTGGTCCTAGTACAGAACCTTGTGGGACTCCATGACAAACTTTGGTATGCATGGAGGATTCATTATTGACGTGAACAAACTGAGATCGATAAGAGTAACAGGCTACTCTGGCATTACGGAGAGCCTTCCTGTATGTTTTGAGATTATCTTGCCAGACTAAACGAGATTCTTCCAGTTTAGTGGCACGCCATTTGCGTTTAGATTTACGCGTCTCTTGCTTTAATTTATGAGTCTGCTGGCTATACCATGGTGCTAACCTCCTTTGTTTAATTGTCTTCCTTTTCAGAGGTGCAATAGAATCTAGAGTTGTCCATAATGAGCCTGTAGTACTATCAACAAGATGATCTATTTGTGAGGGGCTAAAGGAAGCAGACAAGTCCTCTGTTACATTAAGACATGGCATTGAATTCAATACTGAAGGAATCACTTCCTTAAATTTGGCTACAGCACTATCAGATAAACATCTGCTGTAGGAGTTTCTGCCAAAAGGCTTATAGTCCAGTAATATGAACTCAAAGGTTATTAAAAAATGGTCAGACAGAAGAGGATTCTGTGGAAAGACTATTAGATGATCAATTTCAATGCCATATGAGAGAACAAGGTCAAGAGTGTGGTTCAGACAATGAGTCGGTTTATTTACACTGTGACAGAAGCCAAATGAATCTAATAAAGAGATAAAGACAGTACTAAGACTATCATTGTGGTTGTCCACATGAATATTAAAATCACCTACAACAATTACTTTATCTGTTTTAAGGATCAAGCCTGATGCAAATTCTGCAAATTCAGATAAAAATTCAGAGTAAGGACCAGGAGCACGATATACCGTAACAAATAAAATTGGCTGTAATGTTTTCCAGGTTGGGTGAGTGACGCTAAGAACAAGACTTTCAAATGGGCTGTCACGGCTTTGGTCAACTAATAAACTTGGCCATATTTCTAGAAATGAGAGCAGCTCCATCCAAAGTAGGATGGATGCCGTCTCTCCTAATCAGACCAGGTTTTCCCCAGAAAGGTGTCCAATTATCTATGAAGCCCACATCGTTTGCTGGACACCACCTCGACAGCCAGCGGTGGAATGACGACATGCGGCTAAACATGTCATCACTGGTCACATTGGGCAGGGGTCCAGAGAAAACTACGGAGTCCGACATCGTTTTAGCGTATTCACACACCGATGACACATTAATTTTAGTGACCTCCGATTGGCGTCATTACTGCCGACGTGAATAACAATCTTACTGTATTTACGTTTATCTTTAGCCAGCAGTTTTAAATTAGACTCGATGTCGCCCGCTCTGGCCCCCGGGATGCATTTAACTATGGCCCCCGGTGTCGCTAACTTCACGTTTCGTACAATGGAGCTGCCAATGACCAGAGCTGGCCTCTCAGCGGGTGTGTCGCTGAGTGGGGAATATCTGTTAGAAACGTGGAGCGGTTGGTGGTGTACCGTGGGCTTCAGTTTGGGGCTATGCCTCCTTCGAACAGTCGCCCTCGCCTCCAAAGCTAGAAATAGACTACATTTAATACAAGTACCATTATCGCTAAAGGAGGACGAGGAGTAGCTAAACATGTGGCACACAGGGCAGGAGAGAGCAGGAGAAGAGAGAGCAGGAGAGGAGAGAGCAGGAGACCAAAGAGAGGCATTGCTGTAGCTAGGCTAGTTAGTGTGACTAACAGAAACTGGTAAACTATCAGATTGTGGTCACTAAAGTTAAGAGACCTGTTCGTGCACAAACAGAACAAGTCTAAGGATAGTGTAAAGATATGTAGATAATCGCTGATGTGAAAAATATATGAAAATCTGTTTAGGTGAGTAGAGCAGAGAGCACCGTGGTAGTAATACAGATAACCGTAAGTGACAGAATACGCTTACCGTAAAGCACGTCCAGGTGTAAGGTATACCATTATACCATTTTGTACCATATCTAGATACTTTTATACTTTTACATTTTATACAATTGTTTATTGTAAATTTGCATTAACTGTTTTGGGGATGTTGTTCCTGACAAAGGAACTGAAGTGAGTGCAGAACCAAAGCATCATGCAGACATATAGATGAATATTGTTGCTCTTGATGGTTCCAGGCTCCCAGGTTGAGGTGATAACTGCTGAGGACAAGTTGTAACTGCTGGGAATATCTGGGAGTTCACCGTCTTATCGAGGGAAAAGAGCGGAATGAGAGCTGTCCTGTAGGTGGACCAGGTGATTAATGTGCAGCATGGCTGGCAGACACATTACCCATGCTCATACCTCTCACAGGAGAGAAACAAGCTTTGGCACCGAAAGGAAAACACCATAGTGGTAATGAATAATCTGGTGTGAACATGGCAGCGAGTTGAATTTCTACCTCTCCTTCGTTATTTTCCTTCTGAAAATGTGTTGACGACATTCCAGTGCTTTGGAAAATGTGTGTGCTAAGTGAACAAACAGACATTGATTCAATTCCAGAGTCATATAAGCTAGAACATGATCCTAGGAGGGGCTGGGTGGAAGAAGGTGGGGGGGGGAGTACATTTTTCAGCTCACTCAGTGTGTTCTATATGTTTGGGTTCATGGACATTACCATTAAAATCTGTCTTCAATCACATGAAACAGTCTGATAATGTCAGAGGTGTAAGGTATAACTTACTTACTATAACTTTATTTATATAAACTGTTCTGAAACAAACAAACTCACAAACCTCACTGTTATAATAATGATAAGAAAAATATTAACTTTACTTTATTTGCATAGCTATGTATAGCATAGCACCTTATATGCAAACATGCAACCCCCATTGTGCTAGACAGTAATGAAAAATAAACATTTAATGACAAAAACAAAAAACTTCAAAAATACCTACAAATCAAACAGAACTTATATAAATACCAAAGAAAACATCTAAGAGCTAAATACACATTTAAAGGTCCAGTGTGGATGATTTGGTGCCACCTAGTGGCAAAGTTACAGATTGCAACTAAGTGACTACTCCTCGCCTCACCCTCCCCTTCCATTGTTCTGTTGTCCCTCCCCATCCTGTTGTTGAAGTGAACTTATTAGCGAAGATACTGGAAATTGCCCCTCTTCCCATATAAACCCATGTACAAGAGGGATCTAATATTCACAATGTATCAGTTTGGGTTCTGGGCAAACAGAAATGGATTGAATCAAGGTTCTGTGGAATTAATTGGCACTTCACCTGGCCGCATCACTGTCATGCCAATAATGATGTTAAAGCTCATCCTCAAGTGTAATATTGCGATTATACAACAATTACCAACTTAAATAAAATATATAATCAAAGATTTTCATGTTTTTTGCTGCAATTTGCTCTCAAAATAAACATTTCTTTGCTTGCCGTTTCTGTTCTGATCTCCGTTTCTATGGAGATACACAGGGTCTGACTAATACCTGGAAAACTGAGTCACAGCCGTAGACTCTTATGTGTAATGGAACACAGTTTACTACTCCAGCAAGTAGCCCGAGCCTTAGTAACGACCTAGCAACGGAGAAACTTTCTAGCCCCGTCAAAGCTTTTGGAGATCGTGTAGTCTCCCAAACTGAATAAATAGCGCACATATAAACACTAAACTGCTTTGCTAGTTCAGTCTTGTAGTGACTAAGATATCTGCTGAAAAATATATTTTTCCATGGACAGATTGGCCTCCTAACGTCACATTTATTTTGAAGCTAGCGCAGTATCAGCGACTCACCAGCACAGATGATGGAGGATGATCCAAACATTTCCAGTAACTCCACAGCATTGTAAAGTCCAAAAGTCAAAATGTACTGAACAAAGATCGATGGAATCATTTCCATTTTATCTAATGAAATATTCCTCTTCAGTCCATATTAGTCCACCTTTAGTCTTTAAAAACATTTTCTCTGTGCTCACTGAACTGTTTGATCTCTGACGTGCTGCACACAGATGAGGTACACACCTGTATTAATGATGTACACACCTGTATTAATGAGGTACACACCTGTATTGATGAGGTACACACCTGTATTAATGAGGTACACCTATATTAATGAGGTACACACCTGTATTGATGAGGTACACACCTGTATTAACGAGTAATTCACGAGTGTAAATTCAGATGTATTACTTTATTAAAGTACTTCCAGTGGACTTATATATTACTATATTTGTTTACATGCTATAAATTTCAGGATGTGACAATGTGGAGATGGAGGAGTAATATTTTTAGTGATTAGTCAGGTGTGCTGTCATGCTGATTAAAGCACATTCTAAACGTCTAGTTGACCAATCAGATTGCTCGGTCGGACCTACTTGTTGTATAAGCTGTGCTGATGACCAGTGGATTTGTAGTTTAGTTTAGTGTGATATGGTTATAGTACTGGGATTGTTTCTGACACTATGGTGGACGTCCAACATAGACAGAGTCTTAATGATTGCTGATTTCTGGATGCCACAGCAGACAAGCTCCTGTTATCTCCATAGTTTTGAGCATGTTCAGGTGGTTCTGACTGCACCACAGGACCAGATGCTCAATCACCCAACTGTACTCATCACCGTCCCAACTGAGGCTGATGACCATGTTGTATGTCCTATTCAGATCAAATCAGCGGTTCCGATGATTAGCTGCTGTGCTGTGTGGTTGTGTGTGTGCAGGGTGCTTGGGTGTATTTATTTTTGATGAACTGAATCAAAAGATAACTTTTTATTCCTCTGATTCCCCAACTTTCTTGCTATTGGCACTCCCTCTCTCTCATTAATTGCTTATGTCACTTAACTACAGAAGAATCTAGTTCAACTGCTCCTCGACTGATGAAGTTGCTTGAGATTAGCTGTAAACCATGGTTTGTGGTTGTATGTGCAGAAAGATTTTGTTGGCACACGTCCTCACAAAAGCCAATATAAGTGTCAGTGAGTTTACTGAGGTGGGTTGCCATGGGCGTGTCTATACCTGTTGAATGTAACCGCTGTGAAACAATCAGGAAATAACTTTTTATTTCTCTGATTAACAGCTTTATCGAGGCCGGAGCTCGCTCTCTGTTATTGTTACTCTCTACCAAACCGCTCTCTCTCTCTCTCTCTCTCTCCCTCTCTCTAACCATCGGACACAAATCAAATTAAACTTCTTTGTGTCACTATTTTGCGGAGTAAATTGCGAGTCGGACTCAGATTTAGAAGCTGGTACATGAAATAAACAAAGTGAGAACACACACAGGTAGATTATCAGAGTTTAGTCCGTGAATCCACCTGGATAGTCTCTGCTTCAGAGACATTTCAGACTGTCTGTGGAGGTTTGACCGATCTGTGTCTGATTGGCTTGTGGAGTGCAACGTGGGGCTCTGGTTTCCCAAATGTTAAATCTGGATCAACTTCTCTCCTGGACGCTGGCGACGTTTTTTGCGGCAACCTCTGCGGGCTGCCGGTGCGAAACGCACGACCCCCACTGAAATGAAGTGAAAAAACGTTGCCGGTGTCCGGTTTCCTGTTCCTGTCTGGATGCGTGCTAAGTCAGGAGAGTGGATTATCCCTGATAATGTAGACATTGTTGGGCTAATCATCATGTTTATGTCACTCATTGTTTGCATAGTATTTATGCGTTTTGGACATTTGTGATATGACTATCACAGTGGGTGGAAAAACGTCCATGGTTTTAAGGAATAAATGGTTATTATACCTCAAAACAAGTTTGTCAACTGTCTCTAGTTATTAGAATGATATATCTATAGACTATGGGAAATAATCCAGAAGAACATTGTTAGAGGAACATCAAACCTGCATGTAAAACAGTAAGGCAGCAGTCCCCCACTATCCTAAACTGTTTCCCCATGTCATGATGTCATCCTCTAACCTCCAGTGCTGCTCTACAGAGAACTGGCTCCTGTCAGCAGGGCCAGGAATGTTGGATTGTTTGTTTAGAGGTTGCGAAAAGCATTTTGGGGAAATTGACACTTGCAAGTTCAACTCTGCCTAAAGGCACTCACACTCTTCTGCACAGTAACACAGTGTGAACAGGTGGAAGGGGAAATAAATAAATAAGCTTCATGTTTTTAACCATGGAGTGCGCTTCATCTCAATCTCTGAAGTGTATCTTGTCAACCATCCACAGCTACTGTTTCTCCTATCAGTTAAAAAGGTAAAAAGATAAGATTAGATTAGATTATACTTTATTTATCCCACAACGGGGAAATAGAAGAATGCCTCATAGCAACACCAAGCTGTGAGATCCATTCTAATGACTCCATCTGATTTAACTGTATCTCTGTTCCTGTTATTCGCTGGTGTAAAGGAAACAGATGATGCTAAAATCAAAGGATGTCAAGAGATCAGTATCATCTGCCAGGGCAGGACCACAATGGTGGTTATTTCAGGACACAACAGCAACTGGTTTCAGAACTCAGTTAAGAATATATTATATGTGCTGAATGTGCAGGTCGGTCATTTGCTTCACAGAGGCAAACCATAACTGATCCATCTATATACAAAACAGAATATGTGAAAATGATCCTTGAATATTTGATTTAAGGTTTGTTTTCTTCTTACAGCAACAATAAATGAAGTAAATATTAGAATTTTGATGCTCAGCTTTTCTGAGATGCTTATGAGCAAAATAAACGTTTGATTCAACATAATTAGATTAAATAAAAGTATTAGGAAGGTGTGTAAGTAAATTCCAGTTCAAACTGTTTATATTTTACAGGTTTGTAGGATTATTTCAGTTGGTGGGGATAACATTAACAGAACTGACCCAGAGACAAAGTGACAAGACAAAGATTTTGACTCCTATCACACCATCTCAAATCCCAAAGAATACAAAACCTGGTCACAACCTGGTAGAAGCTGTGGTAAATTGGAATTGAGATACCAATAATCAGTCATCCCAGAACTCCCAACTCCCTACTAAAGGCTGGGAGAGCAGTACCAGTCACCAGTGACGAAACAGTTGCTTACCCTTACACCTGAATTCAATTAATCTGTAACCACCCTTCAACCATGCTGCATGTTCAAGACCACATACTTTGTCACACTTTGCCACATTGCGTGTTTGCAGAGAATAGGAGAAGTTTTTTAATAGTATGGGTCCAACAGTAAGTAGCAGTATGGTTACACAGACTGCTGTAAATGGAAAGCCAAACCAAACACCCTCAAAATGGCAGACATGCCCCCAGCCTGACTGAGGCACTACAAACCTACTTTTCAGGACTAGGACCATGCACTGTAAACTATAATAAGTTGACTTTACTTAAAAAAATATGCAGTCGTTGTCTCAAAAAAAGTAATTTCTGTTGATTTAGATGAATTAGATTAAAGTAATTTATTTATTCTGAGTTTGCAGTACTCAAATTAACTTATATAAATTGGATTACAGTAACTCAAATCAATGGATTTCAGATATCTTTTTTTGTAGATTTAATATTCATGAATTGTGAAATCTTAATTCTCTTTAGTTTTACTCATCTATCATATTCAGGTAAATTTAACTTTAATTTTCTTGACCTAAAAGAGTTCTACAATAGACATTAAAACGACACATGCTAATGTCATTAACAACAACAACAACAAAAACACATTACCTAATGGTAATGAGCCCCAAAAACACAATGAATGGTGAACACTCATTGGATTTACTTAGTGCAATTACAATTTATTTTAAATGCTCAACAATGCATTTATGGCTCTGGAAACATGTTCCACTATTGTGGTTTGCGTCAGCCAGGTCTGCGCATGTCTGAAAGAACGCCCAAAGGACCCTGGGACATTAAATTATTTTTTCTAATTTAACTGAAGTGGAGTACATTAAGTTAAGCATGTTCTCCAACCCCAAATTACTAGTTACTTATTTAAGATTAGTCTTCATAACAGGTTGATGATTTCTGAGTTTGGTTCACTAATCATTTCTAATTAATTTGAATGTTAGCATTTACAGTGTGCCTCAACTTCTCACTTTTGACATTCCTGTAAATACCATCTTAACCCTCTCCTCCTCTTTCACTCTCTTAGTTTTAGTCACATTTCTCTCCTTCCTCCTCTGAGGTGGTCTGTCTTGCCCTGGTGATACAGCGGATTTCCCACTGAAGCTTCCCCACAACCAACAGATCGAAGAAGTACAAGAGTTCAACTTTGACATTGTGTTTGTTTAGTTAATACATCATTTAAACTTATTCTGTTGATGTTGTGGTCCTTCTTCATGACCCTAAGAGGGTTTATAGCCAGACGTGGCACCCCATCTGAGCTGTGGTCCTACCACTGCACACCCATGGGATAGAGAGGTAAAGAAAGACAAAGGAAATCACCTTTAAAGGTGCTGATAGGTGAATCTTTGGACAGCCAGGCTGGCTATAGCCATATTTTTCTTTTTTTGTAGTGTCCAGCAAACAATGTGGGTTCAGAAGGATGGCGGTTTAACACATACTTATTCACAGTACACACAATGCTCTGAGATGTTCGCAGGCTTCTCTGTATTCTTGCCAACTGCCACGCTCTTGCTTCCGTCTCCTTGTGTGTCTGTGTCCGTTCTCAGCTCTCCCCAGGTCCAGCGCGCTATTGTGTTAAAGAGTGCTGCTCTCCTGAGCCTTCTCAACACCACACATCCCCTGCAGCTGATGCACCACGCCCCCTCCACAGTGGGCTTCATAGATGGGTGGGGAAAACCTGGTCTGATTAGGAGAGACGGCATCCATCCCACTTTGGACAGAGCAGCTTTCATATCTAGAAATATGGCCAAGTTTATTAGTTGACCAAAACCGTGACAACCCAGAGTTGAGACCAGGAGGCAGAGCTGCAGTCTTGAATCCACTCCCCCTAGTCACTGCAATTTGTCTCGAAGTACCAGTGGAGGAGGAGTTGGAGCCATATTTGACTCAAGTCTTCTAATAAATCCTAAACCTAAACTAAATTATTATTCAATTGAAAGTCTTGTTCTTAGTCTTACACACCCAACCTGGAAAACACTACATCCATCCATCATCTGTAACTTCTTATCCTCATCAGGGTAACGGTGGGCTGGAGCCTATCCCAGCTGACTTTGGGCGAGAGGCGGGGTACACCCTGGACAAGTCGCCAGCTTATCACAGGACACATAGAGACAAACAACCATTCACATTCACACCTACGGCCAATTTAGAGTCACTAATTAATCTGTTAAGTTTCATGTCTTTGGACTGTGGGAGGAAGCTGGTGAGAGAAAACATTACAGCCAATTCTATTTGTTACAGTATAGCGTATTGTGTCATTTTATCAGAGTTTGTGTCAAGCTTGATCCTTAAAACAGATAAAGTCATAATTGTGGGTGATTTTAATATTCATGTGGACAACTATAATGATGTCTTAGTTCTGTGTTTATGTCTTTGTTAGATTCAACTGGCTTCTGAGTGTAAATAAACCAACTCATTGTCTGAACCACACTGTTGATCTTGTTCTCTCATATGGCATTGAAATGAAACATCTAATAGTCTTTCCACAGAATCCTCTTCTATCTGACGCATTATTTAATAACCTTTAATAACCCATTCATATCACTGGACTATAAGCCTTTTTGCAGAAACTCCTACAGCAGATGTTTATCTGATAGATTTAAGGATTTAAGGAAGTGATTCCTTCAGCATTGAATTCAATGCCATGTCTCAATGTAGCAGAGGAGCCATGTATTCCTTTAGGTCTGAGTAGTAATGACTTCACGAGCTTCTTTAATGATACAATTATAACTGTTAGAGACAAAATCCATCACCTCTTGCCCTCAACAGGCACTGATCTGCATTCTTACACAGCAAGTTTGGAAACAGCTGTAAAACCTGATATATATTTAGACTGTTCTCCCATCGACCTTCATCAAATAACTTCAATAATTTCTCCATCTAAGCCGTGAACCTGTCTCTTAGACCCCATCCCAACCAGGCTGCTCAAGGATGTTTTACCTCTAGTTAGCCCTTCTTTATTGAATATGATTAATCTGTCTTTATAATCAGGATATGTACCACAGTCCTTTAAAGTAGCTGTAATTAAACCTCTTCTTAAAAAGCCCACTCTAGTTCCAGAGGTTTTTAGCCAACTACAGACCGATATCAAACCTTCCCTTTCTCTCTAAGATACTTGAGAAAGCTGTAGCTAATCAGCTGTGTGACTTTCTCCATAAGAACAGTTTATTTGAGGATTTTCAGTCAGGATTTAGAGTGCATCATAGCACAGAGACCGCACTAGTCAAAGTTAAAAATGACCTCCTATGGCATCAGACAAAGGACTCATCTCTGTACTTGTCCTGTTAGATCTTAGTGCCGCATTTGACACCATTGACCATAAAATTCTCTCACAGAGAAAAAATTAGCATTAAAGGAACCGTCCTAAGCTGACCACATTAAATCTGCTGGATGTACTCTTACCAAGTGGTAACACACAGAACACTAGGATGTTTGCTGTACAGAGTTAGAGTTACAGTTATTCCTTCTAGCTCTGTACAGTGAACATAGCATTGTTCTGTGTAGTAATCAGTTTTAAGCACCACTTAAATTCTTACAATGTAACAACAATATCCTATGATAATAACATATAAAAAATATATATAAATATAAAAAATAGAATCAAATGTTCAGTGTTCTGTGTAGTTATCAGTTTTAATAAGACTAAGCACAATCATCACAATGAAATTTAGAACAGTAACAACAATATCTTAACATCAGTAGTGCTCAGCTTTGTACAGTAAACATATAATCAGTTTTTAGCACCACTTGCCTCAAGTGCTGGAGCTGCTGCAGCTGTCATCTGATTCATTGAGTATTGATTGACACAGTCAACACTTCATTAATTCTATTTTTAATTGAACATACATGCTTAAATTTTTTTTTAATGAAGCAGCGTACATGATTTTTTAAAATAATATATAGCATGAATTGCAGATATTACAAATACACAATTTTAAGTGCATAGTTTTATACTGTGATTAAAAAGGAGGTATTAAAAGGAGGTATTTAAATTCCTTCATTCACTGAATAACTAAAAATTTTCAGAACACCACATTACACATTTTAAAGCTTTTCCCTAATTACCTGCATTTTCACCTGGAGGTCCATGAGTGCTGGTCTGGCCCTGATAACTTTGGTCTGTGTTAGCTGCCTGGCTGCATATGGCTTGACTCTGACTCTCACACTCCTGCTGGTCACCTGCACTCTCCCTGCTAATTTTCTTCTTAGTGAAGAAACTAGAGATATCTCCCTGCCTTCGTTCCATACTGTAGTCTACATTGAAAACGTGTCCATGTTATTTGTACTGTACCAACACCACAGCAGCAACAATGATATGATACTCTGTTGTTGACTGTTAATTCATGTCGCAAAACGCAAAACACACGACAGATGCTAACCTTACTAAAATAGTGGAGAGATGTTTACGTTTATCCAAAAGGAGAGCTAACTAAAGTAAAACACACCTGCAGTGTTTAAGAGCACTTTTCCATGCCCGTGCCACCATGGAAGCCCCGTCTCTGGGTTTAAGTCTTATTTTTCAGATCGATCTCAGTTTGTTCATGTCAATGATGAATCCTCCATGCACACCAAAGTTTGTCATGGAGTTCCACAAGGTTCTGTGCTAGGACCACTTCTATTCAGTTTATATATGCTTCCTTTAGGGACATTATTAGGAATCACTCCATTAACTTTCATTGTTATGCTGATGACACCCAATTACATCCATTGTTAAAACCTGATGAAGCTAAATCAGTTAGTTAAACTTCAAACATGCCTTAAGGACATAAAAAAATTGGATGACTTGCAATTTTCTGATGTCAAATTCAGACAAAACCGAAGTTCTTATAATTCGACCCAAACACCTCAGAAACTCTCTTTCTAAACATCTAAACATATAGTTACTTTAGATGGGATCACCCTGGCCTCCAGCTCCTCTGCCGCCAAGTGTGTGGCTTCACAAGTCATATGGCCACAGAAAAATAATCATAGGAAAACAAAAGACAAAACCAAAAGACAAAATAATGAGGCATAATCCAGGAGACAAAATAAAGGAAGGTAAAGTAGTAATAAAATAAAGGGACAAAGAGACAAATCAGAGACAAAGGGAAACAAAGCAGCAGTCCAGTGTGGAGTGTGAAGGCTGGAGGAAACAGACTGTTCTGCAGGCAGACAATGGCTGTTGACGCATGGCGAAGCTGCTGGGATGCGCCACTTACAAATTGATGAAAAATTTACATATCCAGAAATTGTCACACGCCACAAGCCACACTTAAAGGCCTCAGCCACGTCATGCACGCCACCACCAGACTCCAGGAAGAGGAAACAAACACACCTGAGTTGTAATTACCTGTCCCATATGTACACACAGTATGGCAGCACTGGGGAGAGGGAAAACCCCTAACCTGCCAGATAAAGTTTGACCTCAGAATGGGATGAATAGATATGATTTCACTTGAATTTTCTGAAGACTGAAAACTCTCCTCCAGGAAAATTTCTTCCAGGAGTGTTTCCATGTCACGGCCAAGAAACTGTTCCAGGAGGACTACAGGAATAACAGATCTGAAGGTCTCTCTTATTGCATAATGGACTACACCACTTTCTGCATGGACAGCATTGTACCATCCAAAATGGTCTGCTGCTTCCCAAACAATAAACCATGGATTAATGAGGAAATCAAACTTCTTCTCAACAGGAAAGAGAGCGCTTTCATGGCAAAGGATCAGAAGGACCGTCCAAAGGGAGTTAAAGAAGAAACTGAGAGAAGCCAAGAACAAATACATTGATTGGATCAAGGCCCAAATGGAATAGAACAGGACAATGGTGGCGTGGAATGTGATGAAACATGATGACAGACAAGACTGCTCTGGAATAAGATAATGTAGTGGTATGAGGCACCATTGCCATATTGAACATAAGCTTCTGCTTCACCATGTCCTTTCTGGCTTATTAGCCAATCATTGTTCATGCCGAGGGTTTTATCCCCTCGGCCGTGTCCCTCCCCCTGACCTCTTGCTTCTTGCCTCTTCGGCCCATCCACTTCCATGTTGTTGCGTTCGCCGCTCGCCTCATAGCACAGGTAGGAACACCTTAGTGTCCTGTTTGTGTACATTTGTTAGTGTTTCATTTAACTCAAACCGTAACTTCTTAATAGAACTGGCGTCTCCATTGCCGAGGCGATATATTGGGGTAGTTTACCGCCGTCGACTGGAGCATAGGTGGTGGTCATGGTGAGCTTCTGTTGTTTATTGCTGTTAGCCAGGTGCTAAGCTCCCTTTTCGCTCCTCTCCCTCTAACAGTCTGCTGGTCACATGATATGTGGTGGCTGTCTCTCCCGCTACGCCGACCCTCTTCATCCCTCTCCCTCTTTGGAAGGGATGCCAATTAACCGGACTGGACCGCTACTGCTACTTCGCTGCTTCTGCTGCTTCGCTGGCTTGGTTCGGGGTCCTGTTGGCTGTCCCTGGTCGATTTGTTTCCTGCTGATGAGCCTGGTTTCTGCTGCTGCTGCGCGTGGTGCTGTGTGGTGTGTGTGTGTGTGGATGCCGCTCATGTGGGACGCTACGAGCTCTGCCGGGACTCTCAGCTATGAGGGGCATTTTATGCCAGCACACTATACTAAAACGCCTTAGCCTGTGCCTGTTCTCAATGTACAAATAATTATTTACTTCATGATGACGAGTTTTGAGTTTAACAGCTCTTTCGCTTCACAATTCAAGGAGTCCACGTATTACCAAGAGAGACCAATGTGACAGTTTAGGCTATTTCAGTCACACGTGCACACGTTAAGGTGTCTGAAGTGTTGGCTTTAGTACAATAATGACACACGTGTTAACGACTATAGCATGTAAATGCCTATAGCGTGTAAACGCCTATAATGGGATGTTGAAGTATATCAGGGACTGTACCATTGCTCAGGTGTGAAACTGAGGAAGAAGCTGTGCGCATTTACGCATGAGGTACACTGGATCATCAGGACCTGACAGTTATTCATTTTCTATGTTCTGCAGCCTATCTACACAGATCAGCTGTTACACATACGGGATTGTTTAGAACAGGGGTCGGCAATTAGCGGCCCGCGGGCCAAAATTGGCCCGCCATCAATTATATCTGGCCCGCTAGATGACGTTGATTTATTTTAAAATATATATATATTTTAATATATCTTTTAAACCTCATGTTTTCTGTCAAAAGTACAACAATTCCACAGATTTCACAACATTTATTGAAAAGTAATGTGACAAAACAGCAGCCAGAACATCCTTGCAGCCTCCTTACTTGACGCACAGGTTGGAACGCTAATTGGACGTGCGTGCGCTGTAACCTGTGGAAAATAAAAGTGTTAAAAGTATGTTCTGTGTTTGTGCCTCTGTCCCGAGAAGATATGCGTTTTTGAAGTGGCAATGCTTTGTCTCGTGGTGTCTTATAATATTGTATTCTTTACAAACTGCAACAACCTCGTTGCAAATGAGACACGTCGGCTTGGCATTAATAAATGCAGGCAGGATGAATGCATACCTTTGCTTCCATTCTTCTTTGTAAGTCCTGCATTCGGAATCAACTTTTCTCTTCATGGCTTTTGACAACGACATTTTGCGTCGTAGCTAGCAATCTTCAGCTAATGATTTACACGGCATCCAAAACATAAAAAACTGGCAATTGTATACATTAGTTACGGCAGGTTGCTAGGGCAGGTTGCCTGTTTCATGACAGACGCCAGGAGATGCAGCAGTGGGCCTAATAACAGCACATAGAAGCAAATTAATGGTTTAAATTAAATTAAATGAATTTTTGAAGTTAAATAACGTTTATTTTTAATATAATAGAAAAAATAGAAAACCTTTTTTTCAGTAGGAAAGCATGGTCATGGCCCGCGATGGAATTGTCAGGAAAAAAATTGGCCCGGGTCCAAACTTATTTGCCGATCCCTGGTTTAGAAGAAAGCATAACTTATAGATGAATCCCAAGCCCCATCAGAGCTGTCAGGATATTTTTAGTTATCCCTTTCACCCTTGCCTTTTTTATGTTTCGAACAAAAAACAATAAACAGACCGATTTTTCCACTTTTTTTGCACTTTTTTGTTGTTGTCTGAATCAAAATCGAAAAACCGAGAAAAACCAAATTCAAATAATTCTGGTTTCTGTAAATGCCTCTTTTCATCTTTGATCTTGTAAAGAAGGTGAAGAAAAGTAAAACAGGTGAGCTTCACGGAAGTCTAAGTAGCCTTAATGTGGGCCTTTCAAAAAAACCCCAAGAGAATAAAGTGAACCTAAAGGGACCCTGGTAGCTCAAGCTCATCAACACCAATACTACATAAAGTGGAATTTGAATGGACAGGATTTCTTAACAGCACCTGAAGAAAAGACTTAAAGCAATGGGGGAAAAAAACAAGACACTAGCACAAAAAGGGAAACATTTTAGGAAAGTTGCTTCCAGAGCAAGCGTAGCTGTGCCGGTGCGCACGGGGCGTAACCAAAGAGCCGGTCCGCCAAAGCAGCAGCAGGGCGCGGGGCCGGTGGTGCAGCGGGGAAAATGAAAGTTTCTAGTTATGAGTTATACTGTAGGCCTTTACACGCTATAGGCGTTAACATGTGTGTCACTATTGTACTAAAGCCAACGCTTCAGACGCCTTAACATGTGCACGTGTGACTGAAATAGCCTAAACTGTCACTCTTGGTTATACATGGACTGCTTGAATTGTGAAGCAAACCAGCTGTTAAACTCAAAATTCATCATCATAAAGTAAATAATTATTTGTACATTGAGATGAGCGCACATGCGTCCACTGCGTTAACGCGTGGCACGGCACGAATGACCCCTTGCTATTTGATTTCCACAAACACTACACAGTGTGTGCCTGTACGCTCATGTAGAATTGTACTTAACAGTCGCGTGTGGTCTTCTTGTCAGGAACAGGAACAGCTTAACCATCTCACAGAAACTCTTGCTCAGCTGCAGATCAATCAGCAGTGTAACCACTTTCCTTACCATGGTGCGGTAATTTGCCAGTGGTGTCAGCAGCCTGGCCACTTTGCCAGGGAGTGCAGAGGGGAGCGTGCCCCTTCTCCACCTTCAGTGTCTGCTTCCTTGCGGCCAGCCTCTCGGCAGGATCCAGCTCAGCATTCGGGAAACTAGCGCCCGTCGAACTGCAGAGCCAAAGTTCGAGGGGAGCTGCCACTGGCTCACAAGTCATGTTAATGGAGGGGGGAGATACTAAGCTAATCAGTGCTTGTCCACATAGACGTGGTTATGGGGGGAGTAAAGGGTCCGTGCTTAGTGGACACTGGGTCCATGGTGTCCACTGTCAGAGAAAGCTTTTTCCGGCAGCACTTTGTGACTTGGGACCAAGAGAAACTTCAGTCTTACCATTGGCTTCAACTTCAAGCGGCCAATGGATTGCCCATCCCAAACCTTGGCTACTTGGAGCTTGAAGTCGAGCTCTGTGGTAGGAATTTGCCAGGGTGTGGGCTACTGGTCGTTAAGGATCCTCCAGCTGATGCATCTCCTCCTGCCCCGGGTGTCTTAGGGATAAACATCTTACGAAGATGCTATAGCACCTTATTTGGGCAAATGGCTCTGCCCTGTCTGCCCACTGTCACTGAAGCACTGTGGTACAGGCATTGCAGAGATGCCACCAAGCTTCTCTTACTTCCCCTTCTGATGTCATTAGCAACGTCAAGCTGCGAGGCAAGAAAGCTTACCATATCCTTGGTGGCACTATGCAGCTAGTTCCAGCCACTTGTTCTACCCAGTACTCTGGGACTACGGTGCTCTTTGAGCCCTCGGATCGGGGCCTTCCTGCTGGGTTGCTGACGTCCCCAGCACTGGTTCGAGTTGAGGGAGGTACTGTGTACATACCGGTTGTCAATGTTGGCACTTCTGATGTGTTGGTTTACCCCCGTACAGAGGTTGGTGCTTTGTGTGAGATTTCTGTGGTGAGCTTACCTTCTGGGGTTATGGAGGTTCCATCTTACCTGGCCACCGTTGCATCCCAGGCTGTGATTCCTACGCTGCAAGATCAAATAGATGCTGTTAATCTGTCTGCTATGTCAGCTGAAGAGCAGAAGGAAGCATGACTTCTTCTTTGGAAATACGCTTCTGTTTTTTCTTCTCACAACGCCGACCTGGGTTGCACCAATAACGCCTGATAACGCATGAAATCCCGCTTTTGACGACACTCCCATCCGTCAGCGCTACCGGCATATTCCGCCATCGGAATATGAAGTGGTCAAAGAACACATCAACCAGCTGCTTGGTGCGCAGGTCATCCGAGAGAGCTGCAGTCCATTTGCTTTATCGATCGTGCTGGTTAAAAAGAAGGATGGAAGTCTGCGCTTGTGCGTGGACTATCGGCAGCTTAACAGCAGGACTAGAAAAGACTCGTTCCCTCTCCCTCGGATTGAGGAATCGCTAGATGCACTCACCGGAGCCCGCTGGTTTTCCACTATGGATTTAGCCAGCGGGTACAATCAGGTCCCGGTGGCAGAGGCCGACTGACCCAAGACCGCATTCTGTACTCTACTTTTCGAATGGAATCGCATGCCTTTCGGGTTGTGTCACGCACGTTCCAGTGACTCATACAACGGGTTTTTGGAGATCAGCAATGTTAGTCATTGCTCTTGTATCTAGATGACATTGTGGTCTTCTCTTCCACCTTTCAGCAACATCTTGAGAGATTGGAAGTGGTGCTGCAGCAGTTACAACACAAAGGTCTGAAGGCGAAATTGTCAAAGTGCTCATTCTTCCAGCAAGAGGTGCGTTATTTGGGCCACATCATAGACAGTCTGAACAGCAAGTTTTGGAAAAGTGGACAGGAGAACATAAGCAGAGCTTTGAAGCTTTAAAATCTTACCACTGCACCCGTGCTGGCAAGCAGCGAACGCAAAGACCGTCCACTTCTGGGTCGTTGCGTTCGCTGCTTGCCTCATAACACAGGTAGGCACACCTTAGTGTCCTGTTTGTGTACATTTGTTAGTGTTTTATTTAACTCAAACCGTAACTTCTTAATAGATCCGGCGTCTCCATTGCGGTCGAGGTGATATATTGGGGTAGTTTACCGCCGTCGAGCATAGCATAGGTGGGTCATGGTGAGCTTCTGTTGTTTATTGCTGTTAGCCAGGTGCTAAGCTCCCTTTTCGCTCCTCTCCCTCTAACAGTCTGCTGGTCACATGATATGTGGTGGCTGTCTCACCCCGCTATGCCAACCCTCTTCATCCCTCTCTCTCTTTGGAAGGGACGCCAATTAAGTTTGTTTAATTTAAGAGTTTATGGACGCTAAAGTAAGGAGAGCACTGAGTAATCACGGCTATTTAGCCACGGCTTCTTTGCTGCTACTGCTGCTTTGCTGCTACTGCTACTTTGCTGCTTCTGCTGCTTTGCAGGCTTGGTTCGGGGTCCTGTCGGCTGTCCCTGGTCGACTTGTTTCCTGCTGCTGGGCCTGGTTTCTGCTGCTGCTGCTGCTGTGTGTGTGTGTGTGTGTGTGGCTGCCGCTCGTGTTGGACGCTACGAGCTCTGCCGGGACTCTCAGCCACTGGTTTGGACTGTGTGTGTGCGTGTGTGTGTGAATGTTTTAAAGGTAATCTGCCAAGGTGTGGTGTAGTTGTGTTTATTCATTTTCTGATTAGTAGAATTTCTTTTTGGTAATTTCTTAGTAGTTTGGTTGCTTATTGTTTTGTTTGGGAAATTTGTTTATTTTGGGAGTTTATTGTAATTATTTAATTTTCATTTGGGAGGGGAACTTCTCAGTTTGAGCCCTCCTTTATTTGTGTTCAAAATGGATTAATTATGGTTAACTGTTGAGTTAATATCGCTGGCCAGAGACTCTTTAATTTTCTTTTTCTTTTGTTTGGTTGATTTCTGATTAATTCTCCAGTTTATTAATTGATCATTCATCAGTTTGTTTATGTCATGGGATATTGTTTGTTTTTTTCTCTTTAACTGTGAGCCCTCTTAACTGTGCCTCTTATCTTCCCCTAGAGCTGAAGGCCGACGGTGGTGGTGGTTCCCTGGGGTGGTGGTGGTCTCTTGTGTGTGCGTGATCCCCGTTCGAGATTTTCTTTGTGTGCACATCACGTTTTTGCTGTGTGAGTGGGGTGCTCTCCTCTTTCTTTTTGGGACGTCACTTTCCCCTGTCGACCCCTCCTCCAGCTGGTAAGCCTCAGCCTGTATGCCCCCTCTTCTCCAGTTGGGCTCTCTTCTGTTTTTATCTTTTTGTGCCAAACATTGTGCTTATTTAAACAATAAAATTTTGTATGTGATCATTGAACGCTGTCTCCTGCCCTCCCTGAGTGAACGAACTGGAGTGTCCTTTTTGTAAGAGGTAATTGACCTTCAGTACCCAAGGTGGTGTTGTCTGTAACACACACAAAAAAAGATCTTCTGATACATAACTTAGTAATAATCCTTGTGCCACCACAATAAGATAAGATAAGATAAGATAGACTTTAATGATCCCAAACAGGAGAAATGCACTTGTTACAATACCTCATATACAGAAGGTTGATAATAAATTATTCATAAGTAAGAAATATACAGAATATGTGTTTCTATATATTTTTTACTTGACCTGAAAGTCGATCACCATCTCCTTTGTCTTGCTGGTGCTGATATGGAGGTGGTTGAGATCGCACCAGTCAGTCACACCATATTGTGCAAGTCCAGATAATCCGAAAGGTTTACTGAACAAGGTCTGGTACGATATTCAGTTCCACTTTAGACACAGTGGCAAAGAGGGGAATCTCAAACCTGACTCATTCATCACAGAAGAGCAAGAAAAAGCTCTCTGCCAAGTAGCATCTCAAGAAAAATATCTAAATCAAATTCCATCTGGTGCAAAATGCCCCCTATCTACATCCTATGGGGGTAAGTGCTGCGGCAGACAGCCTCTACTATACCGCCGTTCCACCGGGAGTAAACCGACTGTCACAGATGTTAATCACGATGTGCAAAGAAGCAGAAACACACAGGTCTTATACCAACCACAGCCTGAGAGCCTTTGCCATACACAACCTGTATGATGTCTGATAATCATTGTCAAAGTCATAAGTCTCTATAGTCCAAAGTGCACAATTTAGAAATCCAAAATGCCTCCCTTTATAGGAGCAACTCCCCTACACGTCTGATGTGAGCTTTATGAATATGCATAAAGTGTATACACTTCACTGTACAGTTTGCATATGCTACTCCAGTCCAGCCATGAGGAAGGCATCACTCAACCTCTATGTATCGAATAAGATCTTCATTTGAAATAAAGTACAGAATACGTTCTTTATTTGCAGTAACTCACCATTTCATTTGTTTGAGTGGGTATGGTAGGCAGGATACAATGAGCTATTAGGCTGCATCATAAAATTCTTGTTAACAACTCTGGAAAATGAATGTAAAGCTACATTTCACTTTAGTGATCTTGGTGTGTATGGGAAGACTGACGTCAGTGTTGCAGAAAAAGTGTGAAGCCTTAAATCACAAACCTCCTCAGCCCTGAGAACGGCAAACTAATAATAACAAACATGTTATTTTCCAATCAGCTTAATTAGTGGTTATTAAAAAGTTCCTTTCACACTAATGATTGCTTTAATGATTTATGGCTAAGAGGAATGGATTGCGCCAAGAAGGCTGTTTAGGAGTTCTAATGATTTATTCCTTTTTTGGACTTTCTGTTTCTTTCCTTTAGCCATGCCTCACACTCCACACGTCTGATTTTAGTCCATAAGCAACACATTGAGGTTGTGATGTGTGTGTATGTGCGTGTGTGTCCACTCTGAGTCACAGTAATGTCTTTATATCATTCATTACATCATTCTAACATCATACAGATTGCATGAGAGGTGGTGTATTTACTTACAGCCTGGACTGTGTGTGTGTGTGTGTGTGTGTGTGTACCTACTGGTGAAACAGTAGCCCTCTCTTTGTTGAACTTCAATGAACAGACCTCCTCTGTGTGGGATTTTTTGCATACTGCAACATTCAACCAAGGTTTTGGGTAGGGTATGGGTCTTAGACCTCCTGGCCATTTCACTGAGAGTGGGGACTCCCTTTGAGACCCCCTTTGAGACTGGACCAGACTGAGCCCCTGCTCTCCCCTTGGGTGAAGGAGTGCGTGCCTGGGTGTGCAGGGGAACAGGGTTGTTCTGTGTTGCTATGGTGATGTAATCTGTATATGTTTTGAAAATATAAGGCCTTGATTCTGCACACACGGGGCACATTGTGTAGAAATGATTGGAACCTAAACATGCAAGTGATTGGACCCTGTTGACCTCCTTCATGACATATATATATATTTCATGTGTTAAAGTCTAAAATTCCTGTACTCATAACTCTGTACTATGGCTGTGATCATCAATAACAGCCACGATCAATAAGCATGAGTATGAAAAGTTGATTTCATAGTTAATATTCTGCAGTCTTCAGTGAGTTGAGCTGCATGTTAAACAGATGCAAAGCAGCTCATGTGACATGTGCATCAGATAAAACCAGGATCAAGTCCCAGCATGTCTACATATCTCCTTCAATTCAGCACCCACCCTCCCAAATCAAACCACCATCTTCTTTAAATGTGCGTCCTGTTGCAAATTACACATGTCATCAAGCTGATAGAGGAACCACAAATTCCTATGGAGGTCTACACAAATGTTGTACTCAGTGCACCCAGTTCCTCAGCACCTTGCTCCTCTTCTCTCATCACCCACCTTCATTTCCACATCCTCTTTTTCTTTTTCCCTGCTCCACCTCTCCTTCCTCTTCTCACTCTGTTACACCCTCTTCTTTTATCTCTCCATTTATTTGTCATCCCCCTTTTCCTTTTCAACTTTTCCTGCCCTTTTTTTCTTTTCCTTATCTTCCACTGCCACACCCTCAACCCAGCACATCCTGGCACACTATCATGTGTCACATCACATAATACATTTGAACACGGAGTTTCAAGCTCTTACATACACTCACAGCTCCCTCCAGGGTAACCTAATCATTTTTCTGTGTAATGAAGGATTTTACACTAATCGTCTCTGAACGGAGCTGAGCAGACATCAGGCCCTGCGGCTCTCTTCTGTCCAGTCAGCTCATAGCTGCATTTACACAGGGTGTAAAGATGCCAGAAGAGGCTTTATGAGGGGAGACAAGGACACCCATGGGTGATTACTGGCAGGTGTCAAATGGAACACCCTGAGGCTGTTGGATTGCCTTGTGGGTAGGGACATATCCAAGCTGAGGGAAGCTGTGTGAGCAGCTGAATGGTATTGAGGAGATCATGCAGGGACAAGATTTATACTGGATTTATAGTGGAACAGAATTAGCAGCTGAAAAGAACACACACTGGTAATTCTATACTAAAAAAAAAAACTAATACTGCCACCCTAACAGTGGTGGTCAGTGAGAGGCCAGAATATGGGTGAGGAGACTCAAGGACTGACTCACGAACTGGTTCGCTGAAAGTGGAACTCCTTGACTTTCCTGAACTTGCAGTCTCATGCAGCGTATCCAAGGGCTGTCCAAACCACACTTCACAAGAGCACAAAGTTCACTTCACACCCATTACTATTATTATTATTACCCATCACTTAACTCAAATTCATTTCTCAGGTAACTGGTCTTTTATTAAGTGAGTTGAGTTTGACTTTGGTGCTCTTGACTTGTGGTCTTGCCTTTTGTTCATTTTTTTGTTGTCATTCAGTTGCTGTTGACATTTGTGTGATGGGTAGAGCTCTCCCTCCTCTGCCTGTTTGGCCACGCCCTCCCAATCAGTGATTCCCAACAGGTGAGGTTAGATTCCTGCTTCCCTTCTTAAATGTAGCTGCAGCCAACACACACATCTAGTCAAGGTGCAGGACGTAGTGTGAAAGGGGACTAGTCACAGTGCTCCCTTCCCCCTTGCCTGTGCAGCACTCACCATGTGTGGCTGTATAATGTGCAGCTCCCAGGAACAGGAAGTGATGTCGGCTCCTGGTGCTGTAGCTGAGCTCTAGCCACTGCTGTTTTTTGCCCCTTTGTAAATTTATTTTGTGTACTTAGGGTTACCTTGTTTTATTTAGTGTTCTGACCTGTGTATCTTTTGCTTTGCAGTGTGTGTGACCCCCCCCCCCTAGTACCTGGTAGTGGCCCCTCTCCCCTTCACTCCCCCACTCCTGTAGGCCTCCCTGATCCTGGCACCTTGTACTGGTAAAATACTTCAGAGTAGCCCCCCCCCCTTTTTTTTAATCATATAGACAATATGTTTTGTAATAAAAGTCTTATTTTTAAGCTGAGTATTTAACATAAAATTTACCTGTAAATAAAAACTGAACATTGTTAAAAAACTGGAAATTCTCTCTGCTCCATTTTCAAGAACCTGTATTCATTGTGTTATTCTCTTGGTGAAAGTCCCAGAGTGGCTTTGTCGCATTGTTAGGGGTGTACAGCTGCCACGGTCACAAATTGGCATTGTCGGCAGGATTGTTATTTAACAGGTTTTGTTTTTGTTTGTTTTGGTTTGGGCAAAAACAGCAGTTGGCCGTGGGTTCTTTTCAAAGAGGCATCTCTTTTGGGGAAGAACCTGTATTCCTGTTTCAAACTTTGGCTCCCTGGTGCTAAGGCAGCACATTCACCCAAGTCTACAGATATGGAGAATGACCAGCAGGACTTGCGGGACTTGGTGAAACAACTCAGGATCAAAATGAACAACTCACAGAGGAACTTTCTGCAACACAAGTCCCTCCGCCAAGCTCCATTTCTGGCTTTCTGTACCCCCTGGCCCCTCTGGGTCTGCTGGTCTTCCTGGTGCAGCACCTGAACGCCCAGAGAGAGGAAGTGCCCCATGTTTAGGGGAAATGTGGATATAGGGGTAGTAGAATGGGTTGAAGAGGTCTGTGCTAGCATGTGGGCCAGGCATTTAGCTCCCATAGATCAGGCGTATTTTATTTACGATCATTTGGAGGGGTCTGAGATCAAGTATAGGCCTAAGCAAGATCGTGAGGACCCCGAGAAAATTTTGGCTATACTGCAGGAAGTGTATGGATGTTCACTGTCTTATGTTGCTTTGCAGAAGGATTTCTTAAAATGGCTGAGATAAAAGTGCTAAAAAATGCTAAAGAAACAACAAGAGCAAATTAACCAGCTTTGTACTCACCTCCTGCAGTTACAGAACTCCTCTAGATGGTCTCAGCCTCCTAATACAGGCCCTGTTATCTGTAGACACTGCCAGCAACCAGGGCATTTTGCCCGTAATTGTGACAATGCAAGGGTCCCTTCTCAGCAACAGCGCCCCCAGTCGCATTCTATGCAAAGGTCAGCTGGACAAAATCAGTCGTCGGAAAACTAATGCCCTCTGTTTTGCAGAGCCACAATTCAGAAAGGGGCTTTGCAGGCTCATGTCATCCAGCAGATGAACAGTCTCTCCCTCAAATTGTTAGTCTACGTGATACCGGGTCCATGGTCTCCACGATTAAGGAGTCCTTTTTCCACCAGCATTTTAGCAACTCTCCTCATGCATGCCAGTGGTTACAGCAGCTAATGGACTTAGTATTCCATATGTGGGGTATGTAGAGCTTGATGTTTCTGTAATGGGTACACTTATTCCCAAAAGGGGAATATTAGTGGTCAAGGATCCTCCTGGGCCCTCATCTGAAACTGACATTCCTGGTGTCTTAGGCATGAATGTAATATGCGAATATTATGCAGAGTTGTTTGGGCAATATGCCTCATCCCTCATTTTGATATTCCACTTGTAAAAGCGGCTCCTGAGGCATGGAAGAAAGCTCTCCAAAAGTGTCACGAGGCCCAGGCCAGACCAGCAACACGTGCCAGTGGAGTTGCTAGGGTGAGGGGGAAACATCCAGTCTACATAACAGGGGGGACAGTTAAATTGGTGGCAGAAACCTGTTCACAGAAATGTTTTCCATCTTCTCAGGCTTTATTTGAACCCTTTGCCAACCCTGAAGCCCTCCCTGAAGGTTTGCTAGTATCTCTTGCTATGGTCACAGTGCCTGTGGCTCTTCCTGAGGTTTCTTCCACCTTTTTTCCCTGTTAAAAGGGTTTTTTGTGGGCTAGTTTTTCCTCACTCGAACCGAGGGTCTAAGCACAGAGGGTGTCACTCCCTGTACAGATTGTAAAGCCCTCAGAGGCAAATGTACTTTGTGACTTTGTGCTATACAAATAAAATCTGATTTGATTTGATTTGATGATGGAGGTCATTCCATAATTTAGGACCGGCTCCTCAGGCTCTATCCCCTCTGAGCTTCCGTTTAGCCCTTGGTACCTCCAGGAGCAGCTGATCAGCTGACCTGAGGCACCGGGCAGGAGTGTATGGATGGAGCAGCTCAGAGAGGTAAGGCGGGGCGAGACCATTTAAAGATTTAAAAACAAATAAAATAATCTTAAAATGGACTCTAAAATGCACAGGCAGCCAGCGGAGAGAGGCTAAAATGGGAGTAATGTGCCCCCTCTTACATGTTCCAGTTAGGAGGCGAGCGGCAGCATTTTGAACTAACTGGAGACGTGCGAGGGAGGACTGGCTGACTCCAAGATGAAGTGCGTTACAGTAATCCAGCCGCGATGTAATGAAGGCGTGGATTACTGTTTCAAAGTGCTTTTGTGCAAGGAAAGGCTTCACCTTTGCCAGCTGCCTAAGATGAAAAAAGCTGGACTTCACTATTGCACCAATTTGCCGGTCGAGTTTAAAATCACTGTCCATCTTAAAACCCAAGTTTGTGACTGTTTGCTTCCTGTAATGCACCAAGGGGCCCAAGTCAACATTTTTCATTAAACAAATTTTCATTAAATTTTAAAAAGTCTCTAAAATGCTAAACTTTACCCCGGCTGTCCCCTAGGGATGCTGAACCAGGCCCAGGTAGTGAGTTTACCTACAGACATCAGCGAGGTCCCCAAGAAGCCAGTGGGATTGGGTACTCTGGCCACTATGAGTTCTCAGGCAGGGCAGGTGAGGAATACTCCTGACAGCCTAGCTTCCCTTGATCTTAGCAATGTTCCAGAGGCAGAGTAGGCTAAGATACGGTCCATGTTTGAGAAACATCAGGTAAATTATCTCGGTCGTGGTGTGGCCACAGATCCAGGAAAAATATCAGCCGTGGCGAATTGGGCCAGACCAATAAATGTGACAGAGTTGAGGTTATTTTTAGGCTTTTTATTATCGATGTTTTGTAGAGGGGTTTGCTAAGATTGCAGCCCCCCTCCATTGCCTTGTGGCTGACATGACAGACGCTCGCACAAAAAAAGGATCTTGGAAGGTAATTGGGGAACTTTGAACTGAGCAATGTGAGGAGAGCTTCCAGGACCTTAAATCGAGATTGATCAGTGCCCCCGTCTTGGATTATGCTGACTTTTCTCTGCCTTTCATTCTAGAGGTGGATGCCAGGCTCAGTGGATTGGGGGCGGTGCTATCTCAGGAGCAGGATGGTAAAGTGAGGCTGGTACCATATGCCAGCAGAGCCTTGACTCCAGCAGAGAGAAACATGCCCAACTACAGCTCCATGAGGCTTGAGTTTTTGGGTTTGAAATGGGCAATGACTGAAAAATTTCGGGATTATTTGCTAGGTCAAAAATGTGTTGTATGGACTGATAACAACCCACCTAGCCACTTGAACACTGCAAAGCTGGGAGCAACAGAACAGCGTTGGGCCGCCCAATTAGCAGATTTTGACGGTATCGCTCAGGTCGCTCTAATGTTAATGTTGACTCCCTTTCTAGGCAGCATCACCATGGCAACACACCGCCAGATCTGGGGTAAGGTCATAAGGTAATCCAAATGTCCATGTCTGCCCTCCTCTCTTACACTCCAGATTACCTTGCCACCCTCCAGCATGGAGATCCAGTGTTGGGAAGCTTTCTTCAGTTTTGGCACTGCAAACGCCTCCCAGAAAAGAAGGAACGCCAGGCACTCTCAAAACCAGTAAGGGAACTGATGCGTCAGTGGAATAGGGTGGTGGAGAAAGAGGGCCAGATTGGCCCAGCTATCTCCCACATGTTACCTTCTCCTACAACACAACCACCCATCAAACCACTGGTGAGTCACCATACCTTTTAATGTTTGGGCAAAAACCCCAACTTCCTGTTGATTTTCTTCTTGGCAGGATTCAGGAACCAACCAGAGGTACCGTCAATGACTGGTTGCAAGAACATCAAATGCGCCTTTGATGCCTTTGCCTTTGTGTGCCAAGGAGTGGATCCAGGCAGCAGCTCACCTCAGGAGGGAGTGACATTACCAACAAGTGGCTGGTGGCAGCCTGACAGAGGGTGAAGTGGTTTATTTGCAAGACAACAGTGCTCAAGGCAGAGTGAAGATCCAGGACTTTTGGGGTCCCATGAAGTACAGAACTGTCAAGGCCCCCTCTGGTGGTGGTGCAGTGTATTCTATTGCACCCCTAGACAACGCCGAATAAAATCAAGCATGTTCATCGAACTCTGCTGTGACCGGTTCCACTAACCACTCCTCCTATCGGTGAGCCAGACTCTGGGGAGCCAGTGAGACCACCCATCAATGGAGGAGATGACGAACAGAGTGGTGAGTGGTGGATTGTTCCTCAACCAGTGACAACTGATCTTGATCTGTCTGTTTCCCTTTCTCAACCATCCACCCCAGCAAAACTGCTGTTTTTCACCCCTTTGTAAATTTATTTTTTGTACTTAGGGTTACCTTGTTTTATTTAGTGTTGTGATTATAAATTAGATTAGTTTTTTGTCTTCACCCCAGTTAAGTTAGCTTTGTTAAGTTGTTTCTTTGTTCTGTTGTTTTCTTTTCTTTTGTAAACCAACTTGAGTTAGTTATATTCTGGGGCTCCCTCAATCCCAGTACAGGTGGGCTGGTCACAGGTTTACAGGTGGTGGCTCACTAGGTGGAGGGCTTCCTCACTCTCAGTTTCATTTGCATGCTTAATATTTGTTGTGTTCTAATCTGTGTGTCTTTTTGCTTTGCAGTGTGTGTGACCCCCCCTCTCTCCTTTTCCTGGTACCTGGTGGTGGCCCCTCTCCCTTCACTTCCCCACTCCTGTAGGCCTCTCTGATCCTGGCACCTTGTACTAGTAAAATACTTCAGAGTAGCGGCATCCCCCCTTTTTTTATCATATAGAGAGTATATTTTGTAATAAAAGTCTTATTTTTAAGCTGAGTATTTAATGTAAAATTTACCTGTAAATAAAAACTGAATATTGTTCAAAAACTAGAAATTCACCTCTCTGCTCCATTTTCTTAAAACATTAGAATCTGTATTCAGTGTGTTATTCTCTGGGCGAAAGTCCCAGAGTGGTGTTGTCGCATTGTTAGGGGTGTACAGCTGCTCCGGTCACATTTGGAAGTTTGGAATCTGAGTTGATTTATTCATAAAACTTAAATATTCATATGAAACTGCAGTTCTTTGAATGTCCACTTGAGGCTGGCTCCAGAAGTGAGTCAGTCTCTATAAGTTCCATGTTAAAATGTCCAACTTCACACCAGAGACAAACATATTTACATCCTGGTACAAAAAACAGTTTTCTCTCTTTAGCCAATTTCCCCTTTCATGACAGCTGTACTGAGGGTGAATTTTTATAGAAAAAGCCAGTTAAAAGGTAGGCAGAGAAATCTTTACCAAAGCAATCACAAACTCACTACAGGGACATCATATGTTAAAAAGTAAAAAAATAAAATAAATCTACAAAGAAAGACAGAAGATCAAAAAGAACTCAGTGTGCTTCCACTATACAGTAGGTTTATGCATTCAATATTAATAGAGCCAAACCCAACAGTGAAAATGAATGCAGTTATTTTGAGTTATTAGTACTATTACATCAATTGTATTACTTGCTTCACATTAAGCTTGTTAACTAATTTATATTAAAACCATGCAATTCAAATGGATGGAAATTTTCTATGTAATTGAAATACATGAGTGGCCTAACAATTTCTTTGAGCGTACATAGTGAATTTCCACATGTAGAAGAATATTTGGAAGCACATAAACCAAAACAACCAAATCTGAGCAAGTAAACTGTTTAAGTCCACTGCAGTTGTAGTTGTTTGGCTTTGTTTGAGGACAGCAGGTGCTAGCCTATCTCAACACTGTAGTGACCAGGGTCAAAAGAACTGAATGTTGTCTTCCTAGACATAATAGATAGCTTGCCGGTGACGTTCCATTAACATGAAAAGACAACAGTGTCTCCAGACTAGAATGTGCTGACGGTAACACTAACATAGGTAAAAACATTCTCTTTGACTAATTCTGGGTGTATAGTATTTGTGGTGTTATCTGTAGGGGTTTAAAGTCTGACCACCAGGATGTGAGACTGACTCTGGCACTTTTTAATGTAGTTGAGAGAGTACATCAAAGTCTCTAATTCTCCTTGATCAAGCCTCAATAAATATTACAGCATAAGACATCAGAGGCTCCTGAACATTTTCTTCCCTCCTGACCTCACCATTGACCATTGATTTTAACAATTTCTCCACAACATAAACAAAGTCTGGTGGGCTAAACGCTCCGCTTCTGAAACGCTTCCAGTTGTGGAAGTTGTGTAGAGGACGGACCAAAACAGCGTCGCAGCTGCGACATGACAGAGACATGGGCGGTGGGGTTTTTCAGGGTAATTGAGAATGAATTCTTACGATCATCTCAATGTGGGAAAGTGTCTCATCAATCCAGGCCCTGTGTTCTTTTTCATTATTGGTGGGAAAGTAGGCCAACTTTGACAGGAAATGGAAAGTGCAGGAGCGTAGTGGTGCAGCCACGGTAATCAGATTGCAGAAGGAAGTGCAGTTGCACTTATCACACATGGCTGCATTTCAAACGCTTTGAGTTAGTCAACTGAGTTAACAAACCTGGAAAGTACGGCTGTTGTGGGCAAGCTTTTCATGTTTGATTGGATTTCATGATCTCCAACATGTTAAATTCATCACAGTTAAAATGAAAGAAAGAATGAGAGTGAAGTCAATAACTTTTTCCATTCTCTCATTACATTGACCTCAGCTTTGGTGAACTAGGCGCCCATACTGTAATGCAGAACAAGAGTGGAGGGGAGCTGCTGTGGCCCCGGGGGGTGGTGGTGGAGGATACAACTGTTCGTCTTTGAATTCAGAGTCAGTGTTCATTTTCATGAATAAAACTTAATAAATATAGTTGAAAGATTATTTACAGTATATCCTCGTCCACCTACAACAAAAACAAGACTCAGTCTAAATGAAAAGTAACCTACATGGCAAATTATGACAAAAAATGTTTTAATTGACCTCAATGAATAAAATATAAATGATAAAGTTTAAAGTTACTTTTTAAATGCAGCCACATTTCAACGACTCGCCTTTTGTGGCCTCAGCACTCCATACATTCCTCTGTGATCATGTCACCTATGCAAACCCATGATTCTTTTGACCTGTTTCCCAGCAGCACACCACTCATATGCTATTTAATGGTATCTGGAAATTTGTAGACCAAACTGAATAGAACTTTCTCTGGAGTCCACAAAGATATGGTAAATGGACTGTACTTATATGGCACCTTTCTAGTCTTCCGACCACTCAAAGCTATTTTACACTACATATCTCATTCACACAGTGATGGCATTAGCTGCATGCAAAGTGCCAACTGCTCATCAGTTTTAGGAGCTAACCATTCATACACATTCACACACCGATGGCACAGCCTTTGGGAGCAATTTGGGGTTCAGTATCAAGGACACTTCGACATGCAGACTGGAGGAGACGGGGATCGTTCCACCGAACACCTAATTAGTGGACAACCCACTCTACCTCCAAGCCACAGCCTCAAGATATGGCTTATTGTGAGCGTGCAGACTTGTCTACTACACTAGAGATGTCAAATTCGGATCCTTTTATGGACTTGAGTCTTTCTGAGTTACTCACCAAACAGATCCGGATCTTACGAGTCCTTTGAGTCACTTGAGTCAGTATGGCCATAAGCATATAAATATTACCACTGAAACACAAGCCCCACTGTCCTGGACTACAAATAGGCTAAATAAATTCAGTCGGAGCGAGTAATAAGTTTATTAACACTTTATTGTGTTAAATAAAGTGAGGTGAATAAGACTAAGATAAGATTTACAACATATACAACATATAATGCTGCAGTTAAAATTATGTTAATTACGTTACACTATTCTTATGTTGTTTTTAGCCTATAAGCTATATTAGCTTCAGCTACACAAAAAATGAGTGTTTGTGTTTTAAATAAAGTGTCTATCATCTTGGTTATTGCTGTATTTGTCTTCTTACATTTGACTGGAGGAAGTCTTCAAATCATCAATCATTCAGCCGAGTCTGAATCTGTCTTGTTTCACGCTGTATTTGTAGCCCAAGACAGTGGGGCTTCTATTTCAGTGGTAATATTTATACATTTATAGACTTACTGACTCAAGTGACTCAAAGATCCAGATCTACAGTATTTAGTGAGTGACCCCGAAAGACTCGAGTCCATAAAAGGATCTGAATTTGGCATCTCTACCTGACACCCGAAGCTATTGCTAACGGTGGAAACAACTACTTATTGTCCACGATAATAGTGGGAGTTCTGGCAGCTTCTTAGGAGGATGGACTGGGTTATGTTGTAATGAGATTGTACAGGTTAAAAGGAGAGTAGTGAATGGCACAATTTATCGTTTTAATTTGTATATGTGGCTGCGGTGTTAGGCGGGTGTGGGACGGTAAGGATCCGGGTTAATGGAGACTACTATTAACTACTTGTTAATCCCAGGTCAGTAAGATGATCCGGGTAAATGATTCGGATGAATTGTGATTCATTCACCACTATACTACACCACAACAGAGAAAGGAATATGAACATGTCCACCAAGTGGATCCAGAAAGGTGATCAAATAAAACTTGTACGCCTATGTGGTGTCTTCAGCTGTGTACTTGTCTACAAGGGAAAATGTAGTCACACAAATTCATATTGAACATCTCCTTTCTTTAAAGTTAATTAGTGGAATTTCTTGCCTTGTTAATGCATTTCAGATCATCAGTTGTGTTGTTCAGGCGTAATGTTGTCATACAGTGAATAGCGCTATTCAGCTACAGTAATCCATATTGTGACAAGAACTGATAAACTAAGTAAAGAAACAACAGTCCATCATCACTTTAAGACATGAAGGTCAGTCAGTCCACAATATTTGAAAGGAAGACCAAGCGTTAGCTCTGCTGCAGAGGAGAAGTTCATTACACCTACCAGCCTCAGAAACCAACAATTAACAGCACCTCATAACTGCTTCACAGAGTTCAAGTACCAGACACATCTCAACATCATTTGTTCAGAGGTGACTGTGTAAATCAGACCTTCATAGTTGAATTGCTGCAAAGAAACCAAAACTGAGGAAGAGGACGAACAAGAAGAAGAATTTAATAACTTCTTTGACCAAGAAACACAAGGAATGGACATTAGGCCAGTGGAAATTTGGACTTTGGTCTGATGAGTCAAATTTAAGATTTTTGGTTCAAACCATCATGTCTTTATGAGATGCAGAGAAGGTGAACAGATAGTATCTGCATATGTGGTTCCCATCATGAAACATAGAGTAGGTGTGTTGGTGTGGAAGTGCTTTGCTACTGACACTGTTGGCAATCTATTCAAAATTCAAGGACAGCATGGTGACCACAGCATTCTGCAGCCACATGCCATCTCATCTGGTCTGAGCTTAGTGGGTCCATCATTTGTTTTTTTAATAGGACAATGACCCCCAGCACACCTCCAGACTATGTAAGGACTGTTTGACCATGAAGGAGAGTGATGGAGTGTTCCATCACATGACCTGGCCTCCACAACCTCCCAACCTTAACCCAACTGAGATGGTTTTGGATGAATTGAAGGTAGTGAGTGAAGGAAAAGCAGCCAACAAGTGCTCAGCATACATGGGAACTCCTTTAAAATCATTCCAGGTGACGACTTCATGAAGCTGGTTGAGAAAATGTCAAGAGTGTTCAAAGCTGTCATCAAAGCAAAATAATCTAAAATATAAAACATACTTTTTCACTTTTTTGTTTACCACATAATTCCACGTGTCATTTTATTCTTTATAATATTATTTACAGAGACCCAACAATTCCCACCATGAGCAAGCACTTGGCGATGGTGGCAAGAAATAACTTCCCTTAAGAGACCCGGCACAGAGACACAGATACACACAACAGCAATAATAATAATAATGATAATCATAACTATAACTATACAGTTTAATGAAGATGACTACCATCCAGGTTTTTAAATTTGACATAAGGTGGACTGCGGTAGTTGTTGAAAAAAAGTTTATTGGCTCATCAAAATCAAAAGGATCCGTCCTCAGTGACATGAATCTTTTCTGCCTATGAGTGTGATATTTATTTATTCACATGGCAATAGCTGCATGCAGGGTGCCAACTGCTCATCAGTTTTAGGAGCTAACCATGCATGCCATCTGCCCTATCTCTTCTCAGCCCTGATGGCTGGGATCAATTTGGGGTTCAGTATCTTGCCCATATGCAGTCTCTATGAATGTGTACACTCAGGTTTGTGGCAGTGGTCAGTAGTTGTTGAGGTGTCTAGGTCACATTGCAGAACTGTTTGATTGAAAAAACAAAAAAAGACCAAGAAAATATATTTATAAAGTTTAAGGCTAACTATACTCTACTTCACCTGGCCTTTATGTTGTGCTCAGCCTTCATCCATGTATGTGAAAGGTTTATTTTCAAAATGAAGTATCTCTGTTTTAATTTGTTTTCTTAAATCATGTTGTTTGTGCACTCAAGTTAGTATCAATCAAACTGGTCTTGGTTTATTCATTTTAGGAATAGCTTTTATCTGTTTTCTGTTTTTGAACTCTTTCCCCTCTTATTGTTTTCTCTCTCTCCTGCTCTATCTCTCCTCAGCCCTGTCTTCCTCCCCCCTTCCTCTCTTTCTTTGCTCCCCCTTTCACTGATAAACAGAGCCGGAGTGGCGGAAAGGCTACAGGCCAGGAAACCATTGTGGCTCAGTCAGGGAAACTTTTGTGCTTGAGACAGGAAACTCTTGTGAATATAACTGGCTTTATGAGCTGTTTTAGGGGCTAGAGGCTCTGTATTGTTGTTTTCCTTTGACCCCTTACAGCCAATTGTCAGACAGACTTCAAATAGCTCCTATAATATTGTTGAAGAATATGTCATCTGGAAAAGTGGTAGTTACATTCTTTAGTTCCATGTTGAAGTCTAATAATCTGTTTGAAGATGATTATATAATGAGATATTTTTGTAGACATCTTTAGACACTGAACAGATACAAAGGTGTTTCCTTGAAATAACTTAGTTATTATTTCTGATGAGACAAAAAACAAACAAAACCCGGAGAACTTTAAATTAAATAATAATTTGTGTTCAGTTTCCTAGGGAGACATGAAATCTGAGGTATTTACATTGTAAAATTGAAAGCAGACGTTACAGCTGTTGACTGTTACAGTGGCACAGTAAAAGTGAGAGTTCAGACATGTTTCCCACTTCATTACTAACACTCAGGCTTTGAATCCCACTCAGGTTATGCATACTTATTCATATAAACAGTAGCTATGTTAGCTTAAAGGTGGATTTTGATGAAAGCTACAGATGGTTTGGCTATATGTTTTTGTGTTTCATGGAAAGCAGAGCTGGACCAGCAGAGTTGATCCAACTCTGGGAGCTGCTGAGTGGTGAGACAGGAGTTTCCATCTAAAGATATTTTGGACAAATATGATGTTGCGATTCCTCAGTGATGATTCAGATCCTCAGCAACAGTTAATATAACGGAAAATGTTCTTTTCTGGCTTCAAATCTGCTAAGAAAACAAATGTACAAATTTGGAAAGCAGCTATCATCTTAATGCCAAAAATAAAATCAAATGAAGCAAAAACTGTGTGGATTGTCATCCACTTCAGTTTTGAATGGGACATTTTCGAAAGAATGTATTTGTACAACCTACAAATATTTGATTAGATTGTTGTATTTATAACATTTTTGCAAATCAAATTAAACAGCAAACTTTATGCACATTGGATGATGTTTTATCCTGTAAATTGTTCTTGGAACTGTTTGTAAGAGCACTGAGAGTAACTTCAAACTAGAGTCATGAAAATATTGTTTACACTACAACTACTACTACAACTACAACTACTACTACAACATGCTCCTTTCCATTGGAAATGAAAACATAACTAACAAACTTCCTTGTTGTTCTCTGTCTGCACAAGGTTATTTTCTGGCTGCCCATGGCTCCCCCCCAATTCTGTTCCCAGACAGGCAGACAATGTGTCGGGGAAGTTATGGCACCCAACGCCTACTTTAAATAGCACACATACTGCAGATTCCTCCTCCCCGAATGGTCTTCATCGCTTCGTTTTCCCCTCGTCTCCCCACCCTCCTCATACCTGCTAGATTATCGTGTTCAGTATGACTGCTGCTTGTTTTCATAACGCTCCGGAAAAGGAGTCTGGAAGCAGTCTGGAATATGGGGCTGCTGCTGGAAACAGACGTTTGATATGGGAATGCTTCTTTTCTCTCCAATTTTTTTTCCACCTCCCATTTTTTTCCCATGTGTGTGTGTATGTGGTTTTCTTTCTTTTTTTTTAATTATCAAAAGAGCTTCTCATATAGAAAAGCCTGAAAGAAAAAAAGAAGATGATGACAAGAACCAATATGTGTTTGAGACTGTTCACAATATACATTTAGAGATGTCAAATTCACTTACGATTCGAGTCACTTACTAAACAGAGCCGGATCTTACGAGTCCTTTGAGTCCTTTGCCACATGCCACATTTCTATAATGTGGCATGTGGCAAATATAGGCCCATAATTATTGACACAGATTATGCTAATGCATAATGTTGCAATTAAAATGCCCCTCTCACATTGTCTAGGCTATATTAGCCTCTAAAGTTTATTAACATTTTAAATAAAGTGCAGCGAGTATTATTATTAACGACATACAATGCTAAAGTTAAAATTACATAAATTACTTACGTTGTTTTTAGCCCATGAGCTATATTAGCCTCAAGAAACAAGTTTTTGTGTTTTAAATAAAGTTTCTATCACTGTATTTATTATTTTGCTGTATTTATCTTCTTACATTTGACTGAAGGAAGTCTTCAAATCATCAATGGTAAATGGACTGTACTTATATATAGCGCCTTTCTAGTCTTCCGACCACTCAAAGCGCTTTTACACTACATGTCTCATTCACACTGATGGAATTGGCTGCCATGCAAGAGATGCCAAGTGCTCGTCAGTCTAAGGAACTAACATTCACACACCGATGGCGCAAGATACTGGGGCAATATGGGGTTCAGTATCTTGCCCAAGGACTCTTCGAACCGGGGATCGAACCGCCAATCTTCTGATTAGTGGACGACCCGCTCTACCTCCGAGCCACAGCCGCCCCAATCACTCATCCGAGTATGAATCTGCCTTGTTTCGCACTGTGTGGAGGAAAAGATCCACTGGACTCAGTTGAATCAGTGAATCTGGGTCATCTGGGTCTGCTGGATCAGTGAGTGATCCACGGGTCTCTTGAGTTTCTTGATTCTCTGGTGTTTCTGACTCTGTAAGGATTTACTTGTGCAGGATGGATCTGTGGATCTGAATCTGAATCAGGATCTGTGATACTGATTCTGATTCTGAGTCTGCAGGAAGTTACTGATCTACTGTGTCAGCTCATCTGAGTCCAGACCCCTGAAGCTATTGCTAACAGTGGCAGCAACTGTTTATTGTCCACGATTATAGCAGGATTTCTGGCAGCTTCTTAGGTGGATGGACTGGGGTATGTTGTAATGAGATTGTACAGGTTAAAAGGAGAGTAGTGAATGATGCAATTTATCATTTTAATTTGTATATGTGGCCCGCTGTCAGGCGAGACAGTAACAATCTGGGTTAATGGAGACTATGGACTCGTTAGTCCCCGGGTCAGTAAGAGTAATGATTCAAATTCAGATGAATTGTGATTTATACATCACTATATACATTGGCTAATTCCACCAGAATACACTGTGGGTGAAGTTCATAATATGGGTTAGATAGATAAATAGAGAGACAGAGAGAGACACAGATGCACAGCAGCAGCAAATCATTAACTAACTATAAACTGTAATGGAGATATGGTAGCAATAATGACAGTAATAATATATGTAGTGGACGTCATGCAGGACCACAGCAGCAGCCACGATCCATGAGAACCTGCTGGACGAGAGAGCACAGAAACTCTGGGGAAGAAGTTTAGTTAGTAACATGCATTAATGAGACATGTATGTTTACAGTTGGAGAGAGAGAGAAGAAGAGAAGAGCTCAGTGCATCATGGTAAGTCCCCTGGCAGTCTAGCCCTATAACAGCATAACTTTTCTCAGGGATAACCTGAGGCAGCCCTAATTATAAGCTCTATCAAAAAGGAAATGGTAGTTTGTTCCACAGAAGAGGACCTTGATAGCTGAAAGCTCTGGCTCTCAATCTACTTTTGGAAACTATAGGAACCACAAGGAACCCAGCATCCTGAGAGCAGTGTTCTAGAGGGGTAGTAAGGTACTATGAGCTCTTTTAGATATGATGGTGCCTGACCATGAAGAGCTTTGTAGGTAAGCAGTAGGTTTTTAAATTAATTAAATTAAAATATTTTAAATAAACTACAGTGTATGTTCATAGTAATGAAGGAACATGTCACCCAGTGCATCCGTGCAACTCATTAATGTGTTGTGATTTAGTTTTTGGACAATAATGGAGCTCTATGGCACAGAGGAATAAGATATATAATGCTGTGATAGTACTGTACAGAACATACAGAACTATTAAGTGTGAAAAAATTTGGTAAAAACTGATAAAAGCATCCTTCAAAATCAAACAGTCCCTTTCAGACTGTTGACAGTCTGCACATGGGATTAATCAAATTGTGTTCTATCAACTGGACCCTGTCTACATAAAGCAATCAAAACCCACCAGGGCTGGCAGCAGCTCAGTCTGTAGGGATTTGGCTTTGGGACCAGAGGGTTGCTGGTTCAAGTTCAGCATGGAGGGTGGACTGGTAGCTGGAGACATGCCAGTTCACCTCCTTGAGCAAGGCACCGAACCCCAACCCTTTGTTTGTGTGTGGTTGTATTTTGGGTAAAAAGTGTGAGTGAAAAAAGAATTTCCCCTTGCGGGATCAATAAAGTTCTAGGGTAAAGTGGTAGACTGATCTGGAAAACTAGTAAACTAAAATGTAGTTTGATTTGATAAGCAAAAAAGAACAACTTTTTTAAATGGATTGGAGTGGAATCTGATTACACCAACCAGTGCAGCCCGAGGTCACCACTAATGATGCAACTGTTCCTGGAACAGTTTTCCAGGATGTCCAAGTGCCCCATGCTGAAGAAAAGAGTCTTGGAAAAATGTGCTGTTTCTGAAACACTTCCTGTAGACATTTGAACCATGTCAGAGACATGGAACGTGACACAGTTATATTCAATGGACAAAGACCGGTCTATATTAAAGAGTGTGTGAATGATGTTTAATTGAATATTTGGTTTTTTGATAAAGACACCAGAGAGTGATCTGTCCAACTATCCCTCTGTCACAGCCCTTGAAGACCCGTAGGGTGAGGGTAAATACAGGACTTTTACATTATTCCACCACGAAGTATACTAACTCCAGAGTGTGTCAACCCCCTCACACAAACACACAAACTCACACAAAAGCACACGCACACGCACACACACACACACACACACACACACACACACAGCATCCAGACCAGATCTACAGTCCCCATGACTGGAACAGGAAGTGAGGTGGTCAGAGTTTATCCTGGTGCAGTGCAGTAGACGACACACAGAACCCTCACACACATATTTCAAGAACCCAATACAAGCACAGCTCAAAAGTTTTAATGTCATAAGTACGTTGAAACTGGCTGAACACATTAGATGAGACTTAAATTTGAATTAAAAAATCTCTGTCACTCTCATACATTACAAAAACAAAATGTTTTAGTCCACTGCTGCACTAGGATTTGTGTGGGTTTTTAAGTTTCATATGATGTTTAAAAAAAAAGCAAATTAAAGAATAATGCAGACGGGCCTCCGCCCATCTTTACCATCATTTTATCAATGTGGCTGTTCTGACACATTTTACCATTAACAATGACCCCTATAACTTTACTTCTGTCACTTTTTCAATATCTCCTATAGTTAAGTATAAAATTGGTGTGACTCTTAATGAATATGTTGAACCTACGACCACACATTTGGTCTTTTCTATATTAAGAATTAATTCATTTACTGTTACCCATTCCTCTATTAGCTTTAATTCCTCATTTAAAACCCTACACAGATGTGTGTGCTGATGTATATATTGTAGAATCATCTGCATACATCACAATGATTAACAATGGTAACATTAAAACAACAATGGTAACATTAAAAACAAAAGCGGCCCCAACTTCCTTGAGGCACTCCATGACTCACTGCTCTTACATCAGAATAACTAACATTCAGATGTACTCAAATCCAACAATACAGCTCCAACCACTTTTAAAAAAATGTAGTGTGTCAGTGTTATCCAGAGAGATATACTTCACACCTTTCGTCAAACTCTGTTTGACCCCACCTAGACATAATGACCCCACCCAAGATGAGATAAGTTCTGTGAAAATTAGCCCTGTCAACAGTTTTACAGACACATTACTTTAATCAGCATTTAAAGTCTTGGAGAGAAGTCATGGAACCATAAGAGAGAATTTAGGAAAGGTGTGAGTGAAATGTCAACAGGTTTTTACAGGCACATTACTCATTAAAATTGAGTGTCTTGAAACGTGCTGAAAGAACGACTCACACACAACCAGATCTTGGTGAGAAACAACCAATGAGAGAAAGGATGGAAATGACCGCTTTAAAAAGAAGACTCAAAACCATCGTCATCATCAATCAGCGTCGACAGAGACAATGATGTTTCTGACTCAAGCAACGAAGAAATTCAGAATTTACAGCAGAAGAGAGTCATCGCAGCTCTGATATGTGAGACGCCTGTTACAATCTTTCAAGAATCAAGATCGAGTGCTGATGCTCCAAAGAAGAGCGTAGTCTATCTGTGTCGACTGCAAGCGCCCCCGTGCAATTCTCTGCATGAGGAATGGTCTCTGGAGCCGTACGGAGTGCAAGGCTATTGGGGCTATGTGTTCAAGTACGAAACGAGTGAGCTCTGGCTGTATCAGAGGAATGAGGGTGAAACAGTGGGGCTTCTGTCTGCTGTAGGGATGCTGAGTTCCAACGACTGGGCAGTGCTGATACTGGTGATGCCAAATCACTTGACCTTAACCAGCCTGACCAGGCATCCCCTGGATCAAGAAGTCCCTGTAGCCGCTAAACAGCCCAGATTGGAGGCAGAGACCAAGACCACTTTCAACGCAGTCTGGCAATCGAGAACCTGTCCCTCCGGTCACTGGTTCTTACGAGCCACTCTCCGGACATCCGGAGAGAGAGGACCTACGGAGTACTTTCTCTTGGAGAGTTTTAATTCCGAGCAGTGTATTCCAGACACTGATAGATCTGCCGGGAGCTACGTGGAAGGAGAAGATGGAAGAAATTGGAGAAAAAATTACATCTCTGTTTACCGGCTGCCGCAAATGGAATGAAGTTCTGAGAAAAAAACTCTGTCCTTCTGAAACCACGCCCCCTCACCTGTGCAACGCTTAAAAGGAGACACAACAGCAGACGTACCAACACAACCTGCTGACTGGTTCAACCCAAGTGAAAGACATGGACGATTTTAACCGACGCTACAGCCAGAGACGGCTCACCACCACATGGACCCCCCTGCCTCAGGAGGCCTCATCCTTCCCCTCACCCGGCCTGGCAACGATACCCGAGGCTTCACCCGGCTGTGAAGTTTCTCCTCCGGCCTCCATGACCCCGCCATTCCCTTCCCCGGACCACATCCCGGAGGAGAGTGAACGTGTGGCCTCTCCATCCCTGATTCTCTCATCCGACGGCTGTTCCACCTCAGATACGGACGACGCGGATGGGGAGTATCAACGCTCCTCCTCCCCCGGCATCTTGGCACCACCCTCTTCACCAACTTCATCCACTCCTGCAGACAACGAAAACACGGCTGACGAGATGGACGGGGTGGTGTCGTCGGCTTTCTTCAACAGTGTAAAGGCAGCCGTCATCCATCTGCTCAACATCACCCTTCACAAGTTTCGACGCAAGCAGTGCTACGGGTGTCAGATCAACCACCCTAGCCAGAGACAGCACCCGTGTGTGGAAGATGTGGAAGATGAATACTACCAGACCAACTTTCACAGCATAATGAAGATGCTTTTCACCCCTCACTTCATTCCTTCCATCCAACGTCTCCTGACCGCGTGCAACATCCGAGAGGATGACGGCAGAGTCAAAACCGTGGCGCAGACTCTATTACACAAGCTCAGATTCGTGAGGAACATCCAGGATTCCATCAACAGCATGTACGACGAGCTGATTGGCCAGGATATACTCAAAATAGGAGAACTGAAACCGGTGACGGCGAGCTGGGAAAGCAAGTTTTTTCTCTTGTTTCTGATTTGTTTTTTAAACATGGGTAATTATTGGAGAAAACTTGTAACCTATGTAGAAGAGCGGATGATCATCACCCATCTGATTGAGATTTTGATACAGGATCTTTGCAGCAGAGTTTCAACAGATAGAGACGCTGTCACAACACTGGTTGAAATCAGACGAATAAGCAACATTATGGACAGAGTTCACCCCTCGGACACTTGAGTATTTAGTTATGCCATTCGGTATCACTAATGCCCCTGCTGTCTTTCAGGCCCTTGTAAATGATGTTCTCAGGGATATGTTGGGACGTTTTGTGTTTTTGTATCTGGATGATATCCTCATTTTTTCCCCTGACCTCAAGACTCACCAGTGCCATGTACGCAAGGTACTCCAACGCCTGTTGGAGAACAAACTTTTTGTCAAGTCTGAGAAATGTGACTTCCATGCTAGCACTGTCTCCTTTTTGGGATATATCATCACCCAGGGGCAGGTGCAGATGGATCCTGCCAAAGTCACAGCGGTAACAGAGTGGCCAGCTCCCACCACCCTGAAACAACTGCAGAGGTTTTTGGGTTTTGCTAACTTCTATCGCCATTTTATTCGTAACTATAGCCTCCCAGCAGCCCCTCTCACTGCTTTAACCTCCACCTCCTCTCCTTTCCAGTGGACCTCTGGGGCGGAGACTGCCTTTCAGGAACTCAAGTGCCGTTTTACCTCTGCTCCTGTTCTCACACAGGTGGATCCAGACCTCCAGTTCTTTGTTGAGGTGGACGCTTCAGATACCGGCGCTGGTGCCGTCCTCTCTCAACGATCTGCTGACCAAAAGCTCCACCCATGTGCTTTTTTTTCACACAAGCTGTCTGCATGCGGAAAGGAATTATGATATTGGCAATCGTGAACTCCTAGCAGTCAAACTAGCCCTGGAGGAATAGCGACACTGGCTAGAGGGAGCCAAACAGCCCTTCATTGTATGGACAGACCATAAGAACCTAGCCTACATCCAAACGGCTAAACAACTGAACTCCCGGCAAGCCAGGTGGGCATTATTTTTTGGAAGGTTTAACTTTATCCTAACCTATCGTCCTGGTTCCAGGAACATCAAGCCAGACGCCCTCTCCCGCCAGTTCACAGCCAGTACACAGACCATCCTGTCCTCTTCCTGCATCGTTGCCTCAGTTACCTGGGAAATAGAAGCTTATGTCCTCCAGGCTCAAGGGAATGAACCTGATCCAGGTAACGGGCCTCGTAACTGTTTGTTTGTCCCTGATTCTGTCCGTTCTGATGTCCTCCAGTGGGCTCATTCAGACTCACTTGTCACCCTGGAGTGAATCGAACTCTCGTCTTCCTCCGTAAGTGCTTCTGGTGGACCACGATGGACAAAGACACCAGGGATTTTGTCGCTGCCTGCTCGGTCTGTGCCAGAAACAAGACATCCACTAAACCCTCAGCTGGACTCCTTCATCCCCTAGCTGTACCTACGTGCCTTTGGTCACACATCGCCCTGGATTTTGTCACAAGTCTCCCTCCTTCTAATGGTAACACAGTCATTCTCACAATCATTGACAGGTTTCTAAGTCAGTTCATTTCATTTCCCTGCCTAAACTACCATCCTCCAGGGAGACTGCTGATCTCCTGGTGAACCATGTGTTTCGTTTATCCCGGCTGATATTGTGTCTGATAGAGGACCCCAGTTCATTTCCCTGGAAGGCTTTCTGTTCCGCTTTTGGGTGAACGGTTAGTCTCTCTTCCGGTTTTCATCCTCAGACTAATGGCCAGACCAAGCGGGCAAACCAGGAATTGGAGGCAGCTCTGCGTTGTGTAGTTTCTGCCAACCAGACTCGTTGGAGTTCCCAGTTGCCGTGGGTGGAATATGCCCATAACTCCCTCACCAATGCCTCCACAGGTATGTCACCTTTTGAATGCTCCCTTGGCTATCAACCACCCCTGTTTCCCTCTCAAGAAGGAGAGGTTGCTGTGCCCTCAGTTATAGACCATCTACGCCGTTGCCGCCGCACTTGGAGGAAGGCTCGTGTGGCCCTCCTACGTGCTTCTACTAGAGCTCAGACTTGTGCGAACCGTCGCCGTGCTGCTGCTCCAGCCTATGTCCCAGGTCAACAGGTTTGGCTCTCAACTCGGGACATCCCCTTGAGAGTGGAGTCCAAAAAGCTTTCCCCACGTTTTATTGGGCCATTTGTCATTGATCGTGTTCTGAACCCCTCTGCTGTCCAGCTGAAGCTCCCAGCTTCCCTTCATGTCCATCCCACTTTTCATGTGTCCCAAATTAAACCTGTCCACTCTAGTGCCCTGTCCCCCCCAGCAGCTCCTCCTCCACCTCAGTTAAGCGATGACCACCCTGCTTACACTGTCCGGCAGCTTTTAAATGTGCGTTGTCGTGGACGCGGCTTCCAGTACTTGGTGGATTGGGAGGGATACGGTCCTGAGGAGCGCTGCTGGGTTCCCCATTGTCTCATCCTGGACCCCACCCTTATTCGTGAATTCCACATCAATAACCCAGACAAGCCAGGACGTGCGCCAGGTGGCACCCGTAGAGGTGGGGGGGAGGTTACTGTTACATCTGCCTCTGCCACTCCTACCTCCAGGGGTTAATTGTCCTGTCCCCAGTCTTTGTGTGTGTTTCAGGTGTGCTGGAGACAGAGCAGCAGCTGCACCCAATCCTGCAATCATCCTGCAACCCTCTTATACTCAGCCCTGCCACTACCACGCTGCCAGATCGTAGCCACTGATCCGTTAGTACTGCGCATCAAGCCCACAGATATTGTTCCGACGTTTTTTCCTATGCTGACTTTTTGTGATCTCCCCTGCAGATTGTTGCCTGCTCTGCTCAGCTCTCCAGCCCTTGACTTCCTGACCTGTTGCCCTCGCCTGCTCCACCAAGCCCTGCTCTGGATCCAGCCTCCTGGGGAGACTCTGCCCGTGTCATCCCTGTTCGGCCCCTGACCAAACCTGCCTTAAAAACAATAAACTGGTTTAACTTCATCCATCTGCTTCCCTTGTGTGTCTGCATCTGGGATATAGTCCAGCTAGCCCTTAACACATTCTTCAGACGAGCCTAGATCACTGTTTTTGTTCAGGCTTTAAAGATGATTAAAGACTAGTCATCTCCTTTTGCAACCGATGTACAGTATTACATGTTACCATGTCATCATTAATGTATCTTAACCCTTGATGTATCCTAATATAATCAAATCATTAAACGAAAAAAGAAATAAAGAAGCAATCCAGAGTGGTGTGTTTTTCAGTAAACCCTGAGAGTTTGTTGCAGGCAGGATGGCAGTGAGACAGGTCATGAAAAGTGTATTACAACCCGGCCCATCCGGCTAGTTTTGGAGGTGTAGACCGGCTTCACCGGGGTGTGCAGGATGAAATGGGGAAGAAAGTCAGTGTGGAAGATTTTTTACAAGAGCAAGATACCTACACTCTGCATAAACCAGCCAGAACACATTTCACCAGAAACAGAGTTTTTGTCCCTAGGCCTTTAAACCAATTTCAAGCAGATTTTTGTGACATGCAAGCCTTGGTGGAATACAACAGGTTTAAATATTTATTAACGGTCAGACGTATTTTCAAAAAAAGCATACGTACGTGTTTTAAAGAGAAAAGCAGACGAGGTGGTGAAGGCCTTTGTTTTGATCTTCAAAGACAGTCAGATCCCGGAAAAGCTACAAACGGATGCCGGTAAAGAGTTTTGATGCTTTGATGAAGAAACACGACATCGTACATTTTGCCACAGCAAGCGATCTGAAGGCCTCTGTTATTGAAACGTTTAACCGTACGTTCGACGTTTTACAGGATTTGGTGAAAAGCTACAATCACAGCTTTCATAAAAGTATAAAAATGGCGCCTATGCAGGGTGATTTGATTAAAAATAGACAGAGTTTTACACGGACGAAGTGTTTACGGTGGAGGCCTGCATTCCTCCTACTCCCCCTGTGTACAAACTCCAAGATTATGACGGAGAGCCTATCGAGGACTCCTTTAACGAGGCAGAGTTGCAAAAAGTAAAAATGTCTAAAGACAGGACGTATCACGTAGAAGATATATTGAAACGACATACCGTCGAGGGTGAAAAACAGGTTTTGGTGCGTTGGAAAAACTGGCAAAGCCCAGCAAATTCAATAGCTGGGTCAAGGCCTCGGATCTGAAAAATATATAAAAGCAACGCTCACCGACCCGGGCGTTCATACCGTTGTCGGATATGGTGACAGATGCAGGATTTTATCTCACCTTACCTTCCAATGCTGGTAAAGATGTGTTTAAAAATAACACCAGCTCAAATTACACAGTAGACTTATCCAAGGCTATCGAACTGAACGGAGAATGGGTGGTGGGTCTGTGCGAAATCATTTATCCTCACACGTGGTATACTTTACCTCGGGATAATGCTTATATTGAACTAATTGAAAACACGGATGAACTACAGCCTTCGGTAATTCCATTGGAGGAAAAATATTATTATAGAAAGCCTGGAGAGCAAGTTGTAATTCAAAAGTCTAGTCAGGGAGGATATTATGACAAGCTGAAAGACCTCGTGGATCAACTCGTACCGAAACTCAGAAAATATGACCCCACAGCCGACGCTGTTTACAACAATGTGAGCAAGTGCTTCGATTTCAAAGGCAACGGTCAGTACAAAATCCGAGTGCACGCCCCCTTGGCGTACATGCTGGGTCTTAAACCGGGTGAGTGGTGGGCCCTCTCTCCCTGTTCGGCTCACAACCCGTGCAATCTCAAAACAGGTATTTATAACCTCTTTGTTTACACAGACATCATTCAGTATCAACAGGTCGGTGACAGCTACTCGCCGTTGCTGAGTGTGGTGAACGTCAAAGGTGGTTTTGGAGACATACTGAGTCTCAGGTACAATACGGTGCATTACGTACGTGTGTCTAAAAGTTACATTAAAACTATTCATATAGAGATTAAAATGGATCGCAACGAGTGTGTGGACTTTGTCTACGGGAAGGCTATTCTGAAACTTCACTTTAAACCAGACGCAGCTCAGCATCCTGTATAAAAATAAAAAAAAACACATGGATCAGGTACGTCTGAGAGAGGATCCTCATCGCTTTATAAACTATTATGAAAGTCAAGTGGAGTGCACTTGACTTTCACTGGTTTTTACCGAGCATCCGGTCATGATATCGGTACAGAAAAGAAATTTCAACAATGACAACAACAACAATAACAAAAGCAATATGGCTCTTATACACCAAAAATCACCTGAGTGCACCCTGGCGGCACTGGATTTATTTTCAGCCCCCATGACGCAGTTGTCTATCGAAGATAAGGTCTACAATGAAATTCTTCCTCTATCGGCCATTGCCGACGGGGGCCACATTGAGTTCTTTATTCCCGGTGAAAAGTATTTGGATTTGAACGATACCTTGCTGCATCTCCGCGTGAAAACTACCAACGCCAACAGTACAGACCTGGTGAATGACCCCAATGTGGGCCTGATCAGTTACCCTCTGAATACAATTTTCAGTCAGTGCGACGTTATTCTGGGGGATAGATTAATTTCACAGTCTAGCGCTACGCACCCGTACAGAGCCATGATCGAAACTCTACTCAACTACTCGGAAGATATGCTCAAGAGTCAATTCAGCGCGGGTCTTTTTTTCAAAGACACAGGGGGAGCAATGGACTCCTATGACCAACAACGGTCCTAACCACGGACTTAACTCCCGAGCAGCCTTCTCCGCCAATTCCCAGGAAGTACACCTGTTTGGCTCCCTCCACAGGGACGTTTTTTTCTGCGAGAGACTCCTTCTGAATTCGGTGGATATGAGAATCAAGCTGACCCGAGCCAACGACGCCTTTTGCCTCATGGGAGCTCGCGCTTCTGATTACTGCCTGAGAATATTATGCGCTGTTATCGCTGTTTGTTAAAAAAGTTTCAGTCTCACCTGGGTCCCCTGGGTCACCTGGGTCACGCAGCAGCACTGCTGAAGGGTAACGCGCTGTACCCCCTGTCGCGCGTCAATGTAAAAACCTACTCCATACCGGAGATTTCCAGGATATGTAACCAGGAGAGCCTCTTTCTGGGTGTTATGCCCAAATACATAGTGCTGGGTATGGTACACCACGAAGCCTTCACAGGAAGAAGAGACCTGTCGCCCTTCAATTTTACCCACAACGACGTGGAATATCTTGCCCTCTCTCGGGATGGCAGACAGGTTCCGGCTAAGGCTTTCCAGCCCCAGTTTAATCAAGGCATTTCAGTCAGAGAGTTTTACAACATGTTTATCGCCACGGGAAGACGCCTGAAAGATCTACCTCTGAGCATCAACCGTCAGGAATTTAACAACGGATACTCTCTGTTTGTGTTTAATCTCAACCCGGGTGACGACAACAACACTCTGTCCCCTGTTTCCAGCGGGAATTTAAGATTGGAAATGAGCTTATAAGTACCCTTACCACACACCACCACTGTGATCGTCTACACCTGTTACGATTACATTGTGGAAATTAACTCTAAAAGACAGGTGCTGGTGGATTATTATTAAAAAAACAAAACAAAAAAAAACATGAATAATCATGAACTGGAAAATCTGTAGCATCGTCTGCTAGGAGATGTATTCTGCGGTGTGTGGGCTTCTGGTCAGCTGCCGTTACTGACACGTTCCTTTGACACCCTGGTCTACTTTATCGTCAACACACACCCTGCGCACCTGCCTGGTGAGCACTGGCTCTCTTTGACTCTGGAAGAGGATGTGGTAGCCACCTTTTTTGACTCTTATGGTTTTCCTCCGGACTTTGCTCATTACCCCTCAAGCACCTCACAGTTTTTGGAGCAGCGTTCTGACCGGATATTGTACCACGATTGTCAGCTTCAGCACACCCTGTCCACCGTATGCAGTCAACACTGCGTTTATTATCTCTGCCATAGGGCCTTCAGAGTATCCGTTGAACGACTGTTGTCTCTGTATGACGACGGTGTGATACAAAATGATCAGACTGTATCACACTTTGTGGAAAAATATCGACGCTGTATCAGAAATCGAAGCTCCGGATGTTTTAACCATGGAACTTGTTCTTTGCAAATGTTTAATCAATGTTACAACGTGTGAATTATCTAATATAATTATTATAATTACATAATGTATCTCATGAAAATAACTCTTTGTAGACTGAATGTGATCAATAAAGCCTTTATTGAGAAAAACGTTTTTTGTACGTTTACATTCATTTAGGGAGAAAAGGGGATCCAGGGAGATTTATTCTTTTTATGTCGTCTACGATCGAGTTCTTTTGGGATTTCTGTGGGAGTAGTCCAGTGTGGGGATAGGGTTACTGTCCGTTTGGAGACTCGTTTGGCCTCTGGAGAAGCTATTATGTTTTGGTCTTCTACTTCTTCTTCTTCTTCATCTTCATTATCTTGCCCCTCTGGTCTGCTCCAGCGTGGGGAGAGGGTTATTTTCCGCTTTTCAAAACCGCACTGGGCTTCACCCGTTTTGAGGAGACAATATTGATCGCGAGCTCGAGCGTTATTCACAGAGGATAAGGGAATGTTGAGGTCCGATGGAGTATTTAAGAAACTCATCCAGCCTCTAGGTGGCGGGGTTTGGGCTTTTTTTATAAGGGAGTGAGAGGTTTTTAAATAAATCAATCATATGATACCCTTTCATGTTTTGTCCTTTATAAATAAATTCACCTTTTGAATTCCATCCCGTGTTGCTCTTGGATAAGAGCAAAAAGGTAAAATAAAACCTCCCGACTGTTTCATCAAGGTTCGGCATTTCTGATTTAAACCTGTCTTTTTATCAGCCAGCAGTCTGATAATTTTTCACCGGCTTTTCAGTTTTTTGTATTGAGGAGAAGACAGAGGAATGTTCCCTTTTAAAAGATTCAAAGCAATCTCAAACAGAGCTTGGAGAAAGTCAGGGAAGAGTGGGCAAGAATGTCACGAGGCGTGGCGTGATACAGAGCTTTAAGCAAGGGTGCATTTCTTCTTATACGCACCGACATGCTGATGATGATGATGATGATGGCAAAGACTTACTTTGTTCTGTGAACATGTGCCACTGTGGAGGCAGTATACCCGTCCTCAGCCTGTACGGTTCTGGACAGGAAGGTGTGAGATCGACCAATAAATACCCACAGCGGTCTTTGGTGGCGTCTTCAAAACTCTCTAAAAAGAAGGCTTTTTGTGAGGGGAAGATTTGATGCGCCAATATTTATCTGTAATTTGTCGAGGTTTTTAAACATAAACACGCTCATATTTCTATGATGTCTGTACTGAGTAAAAATTTTGACCACTTCAGGATGGTCGGAGGCTTGAAAAATAACATCATCCAGAATGATCAAATGGTTCTGATCAGGCGGAAACAGCTCTGTGTCACCAAAAGAATCAGGCAGTCCTTCAACAAACTTAATCTTTTTATTCATCTTTTGCAGTTCAGCACACATTGGTTGAAAAGAAGTATAAATCCATACAGTATTCTCAGGTACAACATTCATCACATGTTCACAATTTTCAATGACACTTTTTACAAAATACGTTTTCCCACACCCACTGGGTCCCACAATCATACATGAAAAGGGTGCTGCAAGTCTGGGATCAAAGTTAACTCCTCCATGTTAGCAAGGTGTGACATTTTTTTTTGTTTGTTTGTTTGTTTTGTTTTTTTTGTCTTTTTGTCTGTCCGTTTTTGTTTCTCTCCTCCTCCTCCTATTCTACACTAGTAAACAAAAGGCAGAGTTGTCCTGTCGCTAAAGAGGCGTCTCTTGTTATACACCACTCTAAACTTTTTTTGAAATGTGCAGTTTTTCAAGAGAAAGCTCTTTTTATTACGTCTGATGTTATGCTGAGGGGTCTCAATCACGCCCCCTCGAGGTAGCCCTTCACCAACTCCCTGACGCTGTCAAAGTTGACCTGCTCACAGCATTCTCTAGTCTGGGTGATACCCTTGACACGCAATACTACTTTTTTCTTTGGTCTAGTCTGGTAGGCGTAACTTTGGGACCAGCGCTGCTTGGTTGGGACCAGCGCGCTGCAAATTTCACTGAATGGTGCCACAATCCAGCTCATCGGTCAAATCCCCACAAATCCCCACATTTCTTTCCCTTCATTTCACCATTTCATCACCATATATCAGACTGTCAGTATCCATGTAGAGAACATTTTCTTGCACCTGCTCTAGATAACTGTACAGCTTGAGACGGGCATAGGTGGTAGTGAATGCAGCGATGAACACATTATTAGCTGTACCTGGAGGCACGACGCACCGCTCATGGTTATTCCACTGAATCATAGCGGTTTTGTCGTTCAGAAAACTGAAGTATTTCACTTTGTACTGACCGGAAAACATGAAACGGAAAAATTCTTCAGGATCGCTGACCAGGGTGGTCTGAGGCAGATTGCTTCTCTGCGCAAACTTTCCTCAGAAGCTGTTGAGACACAATTTAGCCACCTGTCTCTTTGCAGGGTTCACCTCAATCATGTCAGCGTCTAGCTGCATGCCTTGATACAGCTTATAGTCTCTGATGTACTTTTCTCTGCTTTCCTGATCAGTGGCCTTGGGTGGGCCTGAAGCTTCCTGCTTACCTTTTAGGAAGGTGTGCATGTAGCCAACAAAAATGGAATCGCTGCACCGGTCAAAGTGCCTACTCTATAACCAAGCTCAAGAGCCTTGTTCACTTCAACGCTGACCCACACTCCCGTTAATGCTCTAGCCTGCTCGTCGTGTCTACATGGACCCGTCTGGTACGGCAATGGGTGAACACCAATTTACCTTGAGATGTTTCGTAAGGTAACATAGGGAACAAGAGCCCTCTAGGAGGGTGGATGGTAGCTTTTATGAACCCAACGTAGTTTTGAGGGGCATCAAAGTCTTTGTGGATGATGGTGGGGTGACCTAGCGGGTAGGAAAAGCTACAGTTCACTTACGGATACAGACAAGTGACGTCTACATAGTGCACGGGTTCGTTAGGCCCGGCCGTGTACCTCAGCCTCACAGCGCTCGTTCTACCGCCAAAGAGAGCGTCACGGGGGCACAGAGGTTCGGGAGGGAGGAAGCTCCCGAGAAAAGCTTTTACGCCTGCGTGCACACCGTGAACAGATTTCAAAGCCTGCATTTTCTCCTCACTAGCCACATACAGCTCCTCGAAGGGGATGGAAGTGTTGTGGGGATTAAAATAAGACGGGCAACCGTGGTAAAAGCACCCCAGAAAGTCCCAAGCGTACGCAACACTGTCTATTTCGGCATAACCGTCAACAAAGTAAGGTCCTACCTGTTTCTTCCCCTTGTTTAACGCATGCTGGATAAAAACATTATTGCTGCACGCTACCCACTCCAACCATTGGATGGAGGCGTAGGAGTAACTTTTGGTCTGGCACCTGTAGTTATCTGGCGAAGGTATGGCCAGGGTTTTAAGAAGGAGGAAATTTGTAAGAAATACCTTCATGCATGCCGAGGCGATGGTGATGAAAGGGTCTACGCCTGTGTCACCGAGTAACTGATTTCAGAACATGATACAGCCCTTGGCAAGAATGTCAACATCATTTTCACAGTACAGCAGAGCTTCCCTCTCAAAGTCAAATGTACCCTGACTCATCTCTCTGTACCAGTCGTAAAACTCTTGCTGCTTAGCAGGAGTCATATGCTCCGACATACTGCAAATTCGCCTTGGGCATGGCGCTGAGTCGATGAATTTTAAATTATAATCGGGGTCTTAGAAACAGAATTTTACTGCCCTGAATGACAAGAGAAGGTTGCAATCCCATCTCTATCATGGTGTCGAGGATCAAATAGCTGTCAAAACCCAAACATTGTGAGCCACAAACACACTGTTCTGGTACACGGGCCTCCTGAAATGCAAGAGAAAGTCCCTGACACAATTCAAACCATAAGACAACCACCGCACGCCACCCAACGTTTTGGTGCAGACAAGACATATCTCTAAGGATCAACATCACATCATCATAAATATTAATAATAATGTTTCTGGCAGGGGGAACGGTGAACACTCGTCTTAGCTCCACCCGGTCGCGGGACACGGTCGCTATGTTGGAGGAGGTGGATGAGGTGGACGGCCTGGGGGGTTCTAAAGGTTGAAAATAATTTTCAACATCAGAGGAACATCTTCTGATTTAGACGCAACAGAGCATCTTCTAAAGGTTGAAAATAGTTATCAGTTAGCAGTCAATGATGACGGTTCGGCTGCTGAGGAATTTTCACCTACATTAGCAATGGCTACATCTACAGGAGGAGGTGGGGAGATTTGATTCAATTGCTCAGCCGCTAGCTCTAAATCAGACAGAACAAAAGACTCTAAAAAGTTTCCTTCATCCATTTTCACTCTATTTTAAATGTCACACCACACTTTTAGAACTTTTTACAGAAAGCCAACACAGAGATCAAAACTTGCTGAGACAGCTCGAACCTTTCCAGCCTCTCAAGGTTGTCTGCAGTCAGTGGGTGTGAGTCGTTTCCTTCCCCCGTTGTGTCTCTGCCACCAAGTTGTTCTTGATCGATCTGCACTTCCGGTTCAGCAGTTAGTGTCTCTGTTGTGTCTCTGCCGTCAGGTTGCTCTTGATCTGCTCGTGCTTCCAGCTGCACTTCTGACTCGGCGGTTTGTGTCCCACAGCTTTGTTCCACAGCCGTGGCAAAAAAATATATTTTAATTCACAAGACAATTAAGAGACAAGACAAAAAGATAATTTTATATTTAGAAAACATTGCCTACCTTGATGATGGACGCAGGGTTTTTTTTGGCCTAGGTAGCTTTGTCACAGGCCTCCCGTGAGGAGAAACTGAAGGCCCAGGCTCTGTATAAAACATCATGAAAATCCAAACGTCACCCTTTCCATCGTCGGAAATAGTTGAGTTTTTTTTTTTTTACTTTTTAGAAAGTTTTGCGACTTACCCAATGCTCCACTTGTAGTGCCGGCAGATTCTGTCTAAAAAAGTTCACAACTGGGTTCCCACTGACGAAGGGATAAATACTTAGGTCTCCCCATGCTTGGGGTCTTTCTTCATTTTTGACCAATCGCGTGCTGATTGACCTTGTCTTTGCAAAGAATCATTCAGAATTCATTCTTGCGTTCTGTTTCCACCCCAATTCCTCCATTCAGCACAACCAATAGCAAAGTCTCCAAGACTCCGTGACTGAAAGTCTCCAAGACTACAAGACTTGGAGGGGAGAAGACCATAAATGCTGATTAAAGTAATGTGTTTGTAATGTGTATGTATGTGTGTGTGTGTGTGTGTGTGTGTGTGTGTGTAAAACTGTTGACGGGGTAATAGAAGACACTTTCACACAACTTTTCCCTTATCTCATCTTGTACTAAGTGGGGCAGCGTGGGGCCCTCAAAAGGACAAAGTCGTTAAACTGTCAAGGTGGGGTCAAACAGAGTTTGATGAAAGGTGTGAAATATATCTCTCTTTATCCCTGTGAAGTCGGCTAGCAGTAGTTGTTAACACGGAAGTGAGCTTCCTGGTTGCTCCCTCCCCACCTCCGCGAGCGATGATAGTGGTATGGAAGGCCAACAGGGACATTGTTGTGTGGATGGTGGAGAGTCCATGCCTTTAGAAAAGGGTCATGATAAGTGCGTTCTATGTTTGAGCTGTTTTCCTTCTGCACTGTTACTAGTGGCAGGAAAATAATAGTCCCAGAGAGAGAGCAGTGCTTCTGGTTAAAAAGAGCTCCCAACTACAGCGGCTGTGATTCCCGGAATCGACTTGTTTGCTCCAACAACTCTCTGGGAACAAACAAGTCGACTTCCGCCCTGCCGAGGTGACACCATATCTCCGCCACAACCTGAGGCTCCTGGGTTTGGGACCTCTCCTGACATGATGTCCGCTGCCATGCTCATTGGCCCTGGCACATGTACCACTCTGAGAGAGCAGAAGGGGTGAGCCCATTGCAGCAGTTCGCCCACTTGCACAGGATGGGGGAACCTAGGTCCCACCGTTCGTAGATGTAGGCTGCTGTCACCATGCTGTCTGTCCTGACAGCGGCATGGTGGGCTTTCGATCTGGGCAGGAACCGCTGGACCTCTCTGGAGAGAGAGAGTTTTCAGTAAAGGGAGATGTGACTGCATCTTCAACCCTGAGAGAGAGAGAGAGAGAGAGATAAATAGAGAGAGAGAGAGAGAGAGAGAGTGGAGGGAGGGGGAGTCCCCTGGCAGTCTAGTCCTATGGCAGGATAACTAAGGGATGACCTGAGCCAGCCCTAACTATAAGCTCTAAAAAGGAAAGTCTTAAGTCTAGTCTTAAAGGTGTTGACCGTGTCTGCCTCCCGAACCCATTGTTAGCCTTTAAATCTCATTTGTAAATGCTTTATAAGGCCTAGATAGTGGCCACTTTAGATGAGCTCACACAAAATACTTAATTAACGAGTAGTATGTGCTTTGTAACTGCCCGAATTCATGAATTCCTGCATTAATAACCGTTCATAGGTCATCCACTGGAAATGGAATTTGTGAGTTTTTATAGAACATCTACTTACACACTCACTAACCATTAGTATAGAAGAGTAAAACATTTATAACTGATTAGAAACCATATACTAATGAGTAATCAGTGTTCTAGAGGGGCAGCAAGGTACTATTAGCTCTAAATGATGAATTCAGTATGTATTAATGCAAAACTATTGCTTAATAGTGTGTACTCATTATAAAGTGTTACCTTGGGTGTGCCTGTCCATCGGGCACACCAACCACATGGGTGTGCCCAATTTTATGGGCCTTGTGGCAAGGAGCCTCTTGCAAGCTCCAATTGGTATTGGATAAGAAGAAAGAATGAGTAGGACTCGTTAGTAGGCATCTGCTTCTTTCCCACGTTCTGTTGTCCCTTGTGCGGCTCTGCATCTGCGTGTTGGTCTGAGTGGTCACTCACAGGAAATGGTCTTCACATCTTGTAGGGCCTTTTTCCTATCTTTCTCAGCAGCCCTTCTGCCTCTCAGGCTTGTCCTTTGCATTTTGCCAAGACTTGACCTGGTTGGTATGTGAATAGTGTGCATTTGTAAGTGGTTAATTTGTTGCACATTCATTTTTTGGGCTTATGGGCTGCACCGTCTCCTCACGGGGTGTCTTAAGAGTTTCCTTGTACATATGGAATATGTGACGGAGTGGAGAGATCACACGGTTACATTGTAACCTTGGTTGAAGAATGAAGACACTATTTTTCTAGCTCTTTAGGCCACACAGAGACAAGTTTCGATCAAAATATCACTGATTCCACGCCAGCACAGGTGCTTTATAGGTAACCTGAGGGCGTGACCGGGCAAGCCGGTGTGTCTTAAAGAATTCTCCACGTGCCCTGATATGGAGGGGGGTCATTTGCTAGTACATGTGGAATATGTAATGGAGTGGAGAGATAGTCAGAGAACCAAGGTTACAATGTAACCGTATGATATTGGAGGAGGATGACCCAGATCCAAATGTCAGGTTGAGGCACAGACAGCCAAGAAAGAGCGAAGAAAGTTTGCTGTTTTTTTGTTGTCAATCTCCCAATCCAACATTTTCCCATGCAGCCAGCGAATATCCAAAAAATAGTGTCCAAGACTTCCTCTGCAAACCAATCAGCAACCTGATTTGTGAGAATGGAGAGAAAGACACATTTCTGCTATTCTCTAGAAACAGATATCTGCATATGCCTGCAGACAACTTAAAAATGTTCAGACATTCTATTTGTACCAGTGTGTTCCACCTCCACATGGACCTCACAAAGACTCTTGGTCCCTTGCTTACAGATTTTGCATCCATATGCAGATAGATCTTTTTATAGAAATCATTTTCCTGTAGGCAGGACAAATATGGAATATAGGTACTCAGGTTAAGAGATCAATTACTTCTGAAAGCAACCCAACAAAAGGATAATGATATGAAGTGTGAAGGTTGAATATTCTGCTGTAGTAGTAGTAGTAGTAGTAGCATCCTTCTCTCCACATTCAGCTCCAGGGACTCCAGAGCAATCAGTCCACAGCAGAGAGTCAGCCTTCTTAATCAGCTGAACAAACTTATTAAGAAGGCTGGCTCTGTGCTATGGACTGATTACACCCAACTGCCGGGTTCTTATTTGTAAAGTTACCTGTGGATTGTTATGAAATCCTGTGGCCTGAAAGAGGAATAGCAAAATAAAAAGGTATTCATATGATATATATTCTTATCCCTGATTATTAAAAAGGGGTATGTAGACCTCCCTCTGGATATCTGACCACAATGTAATTAATCTCTTGCTCAAATACAAGGCTGTGTGTGAAGAGTGAAACCTGTGACCAAGCAAACTGAGGAACTGTTTTAAGCAGACTGACAATCACTTTCAATCATGCCAGGATGCTGATGAAGTCACAAAAAACATTGCATCATATTTTTAAATCTGTGAGAACGATGTGTCTTAAACTAAGAGTGTGAAAATGTTCTGAAAATTGCTGTCTCAATGAAGGAAGTGTTTCTGAACTGGAAATATAGAATTACTGTGAGAGAAAATGAGGTGAAAATCTTTTCTTTGTTTTTAACTGATCATATGAGACAGACATGGGAGGAAAAGGGTGATAGTCCCATAAGTAACAGTCAAACGTTTGTAAATGTGAACATGATGCTCCTCATCTACAAGATGCAAAGTTGTTTCACTCCTGGAAATTCTCAATGATCATGGCTGTGCCAATAAAACCAGGCACAAACGTATCACTTGATTTTTAGAAATAACATCCATACTGTATAAAAACATGAATTTTGCTAATCATAGGTCAACTGGACTCTTTGTAGTTTCCCAATCACTCAAAGTGCTTTTACACTACATTTCTCATTCACCCACTCACACACATTCATACACTGATGGCATTAGCTGCCATGCAAGGTGCCAAGTGCTCATCAGTTTTAGGAGCAAACCATTCATACACATTCACACACCGACGGCACAGCCTTCAGGGGCTATTTGGGGTTCAGACACTTGACATTCACTTGACTATCACTGTGGCCACCATACTGGATCCACTTCAGTTCACATATAAGAGCGACAGAGGAATATTGAATTTAAAATTATGTCAGACTGTGAGCAAAAGCAACAAACTTATAATCAATGATCAACATTTCAGATTGTTGAAGTATGTTGATGATATGGCTGTAGTTGGTCTCCTACAGAAAACAGATCCTCTCTATGAGGCTGCCTATCTGAACCACACTGAGACACTTAAAGCATGGTGTTGCATCCATGCCAGGTGGGAATGAATATGGCCAGAACCAATTCAACTTGATGGACACATTAAACTGTGGAAGACTTTGAATACTTTGTTAGAGTTCATGACTCCCAAGTGAGCTTCTTATATATTTTCAAAAGATGCTCATAGCAACTTTATCTATTTTAAAAAATCAGCAGCCTCACTATTTGTCAGCACATTATAGAATTGGTATACAAAACTATTGTTGAGAGTGTCTAACTTTTTACCTTCCAGCCTGGTATGGTCACCTAAACTGTAGATCTAAGAATACTTTCAAGGATTGTGTGAATGGCAACCAAAAAATAGTTAGCAAACCCCAAAAACCTTGACTCAACCTTTAACTGAGAGAATGTGGAAGAAGTGGAGGAGCATCCGGGCAGATAGTTCCCATCTTCTCTTCAGCCAGTTTAAACCTCTGAGCTCTTGAAGGTGCTATAGAGTCCTTCTGGCAACTAAGTATGTATTAGAACCAAACCAACAAAGAATGTATCGACTAACAGGTATTGTGTGTGGATCAAACATAATATATCTTTTTCCACTGTGCCATAGAGCTTTGATGTTGAGCACTGGGAGACATGTTCCCTCATGACTATAGACACACACTGTAGTTTACTTTCACGTAATCCTGCACACTGTCCTGCTGCCCCAAATGCTCACTAGCACACCAAATGTGGATTAATCCACAGCTGGGTCCCCAACAAAAATGCACCTTTTGCTCTTGTTTGAATAACGTTAAATATTATAGTGAAAGGGGGTGCACTCCACACCCAGGTAGCTGATGAGTTAATGTGAAACCCCCTGTGCTGCCTATTTCCTTTCTTCTGAATGGTCATTGTTGTTAGTCTGATGTCTATGTCACATTTTTTAAAATCGTTTTTTGCTTGGAATAAATTGCATTTTGAATTTTTAAGGTCCAGTGTGAAGGATTTAGTGGCATCTAGAAGTGATGTAGCAGATTTCAACCAACTGAATACCCCCAGCCTCAAACTCCATCTGTTGTGGGCTACTGTAGGAACATGGAATGATATGATATAGAGCAATACATCAATACATCAGTAAAGTTAGATCTTACTACCTTACACCACACATGTATGCATACAGTGCCCTAATCCTCACTTTTCCCTCTGCCTGCCATACATCAGTACCCTCTGCCCAGTGCCTAACTACCCCAGCCCTAACCCAGCACTCCTGTGCTCCCCTCTGCCAGGTCGTTGGGTTTATTCCCAGCTCAGCTCGTCATACTGATGGACAGGGACAGTTGGGTTTCCTGGCTCCAAATCAAGGCCAGCGCTCGGCCTGAGACAACGCTCCATTCAATAAGGGGGTTTATTCCGCAGGGGAGAGCTGGGAGTTATTCAATCTACTGCTGCCTCTCACATGGCCCTGCCCGAACAAACACACACACACACAGAAAGAGAGAGGGGGAGAGAGTCACATACAGAGGCATACTGCACCAATGCACGCACATTGCACTTACATCAAGAGCAAGTAAAATAGAAGTTGGCTGAGCTACAAAGATATCATATGTGACTATGATCTGAGTTTTCATTCATCTCATTTAGATGAATATCAGGATCCTAAAACAATAAACAGCAGCTCCACCAGGTTCACTGTGGAAGATACACATCACCTCAGTTCCACAAATATTCCATCTGCTCTGGCAGCAGCCATTTATCTGCATAATGATGCAATCATCTCATTTAAGGCAAATTTCACGCAGAAATACTTTCTGCATTACTGCCATTTGGCTTGTGCCAGACCTACAGTATGCAATAATCAGGAGGAGGCCAACAATGTCATGTTTTTTTGATAAGACTTTGCGGTCAGATGTCAAGTTCAAACCACATAATACTGAGGTTGTTGTTCTGTGTCCACTTCAAGGGGTGTAGTGTTACCACTGAGCCCTGGAGAGCTGAAATCAGCCTGAGTGTTAAACAGACGACACAGATACAGAACAATCAGCACGGACTTTCAAAGAGCTTTGGAATAAAAAAAAATGTCACTAATCAAAAAGAGCTGAATTTGAAAATGCCTGTCCAGTCATTGCAATATTCATTAACAACATACAGATGGGTGACAAACCCATTGGACAAACCAATAGTGTCTTAAAGTGCCTTAATAAGGAGTTGTTCCAGGGGACCAAGAACTTTTTGAGGAACTCAGAAACCACCCAAACTTTTACCAGAAGAACCGGCAACCAAATTTAGTTCCTGTTGGATTGTTTCAGGTGTGAAACAGGTCTGTCATCATGACATCTAGAACTTTAGCCTCATAGCGTGTCTATGACTATGTCAATACTAGGTCACATGTGTGTTTCTTGTGATGTGATTAAAGTTTCATCCAGTCAAAGTTGTTGGAAAGCACAAGTGAATGAAAGACAAAGAGGGAGCAGCAGTCTGAACTAGACAGAACCAGAGGGAGGGAGGCAAAGCGAGTGAATGAGATCATCTTTAAACTTTACTTCATATGATTTTTTTTTTTTTCAAAAGCAGAACTGAATGACCATCAAACATTCAGGAGTTTGTGGAGGGAGGTGCTCTGGAATTTTCAGTCTCTTTTTCATATCTTCTTTTTATTGATTTCTTATGATCAACTGGGAGCCCTGAACCTCAATCCACACTAATCTGAACCACTTACACTACCATCCATGCGTGTTGGACTCAGTTTGCTTATTTCAGGCTACTGCTACAAAAATTCACTGAACCCAATACCAATCACTAGATTCTGTACTTACCATAACAGAAGGATTTCCATACCCTCTAGCTGTATAGCCCTGCCAAACACTAGCAAATATTTAATACAAAACCAAGGATCCAAGATCCCGGACGAGCCCCCATTTGTTACAAACCTGGCTCAAAGGTTTGCAACAAAAGGAGAAGAGTCCACACACCAAGGTAGTGCTTTTAAAAAACAGGAACTAGCCTAAAGACTGCCATGGTTAAGTCTCTTCTGAAGAGAAACAATCTTGATTCTTCACTTATTAGTAATTACAGAACAGTATCAAATCTGCTATTTTTAAGTAAAATTTTAGACAAGCTTGTTTTTACAGTAATCAGTGAAATGATTTTATGAACTCATTTTTAAAAAGTTTCAATCTGGTTTTAGGGCCAATCACTGCACTGAGATGTCGCTAGTAAAGGTTGTTATTGATCTCAGATGCAATATGGATAGGATTTTTTTTTCTTTTTCTTGGTGATCCTTGATTTAACTGCAGCCTTTGATACAGTATATAATTCAGTTCTTTTAGGTAGACTTCACAGTTTGAGCAGTATCTCTGGTACTGTTTTTAACTGGTTCAAATGTGTAGAGAATGACAGAGAATTTTTTGTAAGTATGGGTGACTATTCATCAAATAGTTATAAAATCAATTGTGGTGTTCCCCAAGGCTCAATTTTAGGACCTACTCTGTTTAACCATTACATGCTATCGCTTGGGGACATCATCAGAACATCGCCAAAGTACAACTGTTCTCTCTGAAGCCAACACAGAGACATTAATGCATGCTTTTATCACTTGCAGAATTGACTATTGTAATGCTCTACTTTCTGGTCTCCCTAACAAGATTATTACAATATTCAGCTGCTTGTATGTTGATGAAGACCAGAAAGAGAGCACATATTACACCAATTTTAAAGTCTCTGCATTGGCTGCCTGTGTGCTTCAGAATAGATTTTAAATATTATTTTACTGGTTTATAAATATCTTAATGGTCTTAGTCCAACGTATTTATCTGATTTACTTTTAACCTATGAACCCTCAAGGACCCTCAGGTCTTCTGGAAGTGGCCTTTTAATAACCCCAAAACTCAGAACAAACCCACCGTGAGGCGTCCTTCATATTTACAAGAGCAAATTCAAGACTTACCTTTTTAATTTACTTGAACTATTTCTATATATATTTTCTGTTTATGTATTTTAATCTGTTTCACCATTTTAACTTTTTTACTTTTATTAATTTATTTGGTTAGTATTTATTTGTCTATTTATATATATATATATAGATCTTTTTTTGTGTATATTTTATTATGTTTTACTTTTTATCTAGCTATACATTGTAATGAGTTTTACTATTTTACCATTATACATTTTGGTTATTGGGATTTTATTGTGTGAAGCATTTTTTCTTACATGTTTTATATGAAAAGAGCTATACAAATAAAAATCTGATTGATTGATTGATCCCTTCATGTGAACAAAGTATTTTTTTTAATCAAATGATGAGGTCCATGGCTTCCCATATTGTTAGTGTGCTACACTTACTGTCAATACCTGACTGTAAAAAATCCACCTAAGTATTTCAGACTGAGTGTTGGTACATGGTGGTTTGTTGGGTGATTGTTCAGCATATAAGAGTGATCCAGGGAGTGGTTATTCCACAAGCTCCATTACAAACAATACTACAAACCATTAAGGACTATTAATCTTGCAGGCTGGTGCTAGTCTCTATCTCATCATGAGTGTGGTGTGAGTCATTAGGTATCATTAATCTCTGTCCCCTGGCTGTGGGCCAAAAGGGCTGTAAGGGAAACGGACATTCATCCACTTGGCCACAGTGTGCTTGGTATTCAAGATTTAGTGTCTTGTGCATTTCAAAGAAAAAGGCAGAAAACAAAGGAAAGGTATTCAAAAGTCACTTCTCCATGAGCTCTGGCATTTTTACAAACATATTTCTGAGGCTGTCATCATCAGAGAAACAACACCAACGGCCACTTGTTCATACACTGCAGTGAGATGTACCCCAAAACTGGCCACAGCTCTGTGATGTTGCACTATGCCAGGTACAATCTCCTGCAAGAAGTGCATAATGTTTTACGGAACTGTCAGATGATTTGAGCTGTGCTCACCGCTGGGTTCAGCTCACACACCCACGCATGCTTTGCTCAAAAGCGAGAAGTCGTGCCCTGCAAGCCATTGAAAATAATGTTTCACATCCTGTAAGGCTTTGTGTCTGAATTAAGTCACACACCACTAACTATGTCACTGATCTTGGTTGAAACTGTATCATATTTTATGGAGAAAATCTTTTCTGGTCTTCCTATGATTTATGGACAGATGGACTTTACTTGCTAAATTAACCGCTAACTGCTACTAACTTAAACTGCCATTAGCTATAGTTCAGTTAGCTGTGCCCAGACATGGAGCTAGGAGAACTGGGGTAGTGTTGGTGTGTACACTGCCAGCACAGGAGCTTTGGACCCAGGTGGTGGAGGAGGAGGTTTTCCTAATGTCTCATTTAGAGATGGTCAACAAACTGATATAACACATAGGTGGAGTGATGACCTCACTGCTAAATCTTTAATGGAAGAATGATGCAGAACAATGGGAGGATCATGGCAAAACACCTGCGTAAGGCCTGGCCACTGCAGCTGAACAGACAGAGCACCGCCTCTCTCCACACCCTGCCTCCATCTCTTAACCCCCACCAAAAAAAAAAAAAAAAAAAAAAAATCCATAAAACTCTGGGAAATTCCCAGCCCTGTAATGTGACTGTGTAAAACATAATACTATGTGCAGGACTCTGACTGCATCCTGAGTCCTGAGCTACTACAGCCCCAGATGTTTGAGCAGGCATCCAGGAACCCTGGCGAAGTCATTTACTTGGAAAATAGGAAAGAAGTGAAGTGTGTGCATGTCTGTGTGTGCACGTGTGAGAGGGTGAAAGGGTTTCAACTGATATTGTTTCCAAAAGCATAAGATGTGTTGCATGTAGTATTTTGGGAATGGGAATACATGGGAATATCTGCATACACACACACACACACACACACACACACACACACACACACACACAGACAACAGTATATCAATCTAGAAGGAGACCCAGCCCAGCAGAGTGTAGCAGTGCTGCTGTGTGTTGGAGAAGTCGAAGCATGTGAGCAGTGCAGACAGCTTTGTGGAGTTTCCATTCAGCCATGTCATATTCCCCAACACACTCCGTCTTTCCACAGCTCCTGTCTCTTACCGTACACTGACTGTTGCTCCTCACACTGCGCTCTCTGTCCTCTGCTAATGACTACACTCTGAACTTCACTTTGTATCTCCATCATTAGCTCCTATAGATCATGTTGGTATTGAACAATTCAATTCAATTCAATTCAGTTTTATTTATATAGTGCCATATAATAACAAAAGTTATCTCATGATACTTTCCATACAGAGCAGTCTAGACCGTACTCTTTATAATATTATCTACAGAGACCAACAGTTCCACCATGAGCAAGCACTTGGTGACGGTGGCAAGGAAAAACTTTCTTTTAACAGGCAGAAACCTCGGGCAGACCCAAGCTCATTGGTAGACGGTCATCCACCACGACCGGTTGAGTTAAAGATAGAGAGGGGCAGATAGAGAGAGAGGGGGGATAGACAGATAAATAGAGAGATAGAGAGACACAGATGCACAGCAGCAGCAAATCATTACTAACTAAACATACATGTCTCATTAATGCATGTTACTAACTAAACTTCTTCCCCAGAGTTTCTGTGCTCTCTCGTCCAGCAGGTTCTCATGGATCGTGGCTGCTGCTGTGGTCCTGCATGACGTCCACTACATATATTATTACTGTCATTATTGCTACCCTATCTCCATTACAGTTGATAGTTAGTTTATGATTTGCTGCTGCTGTGCATCTGTGTCTCTCTATCTCTATCACAGGTTCCACTGCTACTGTAATCATTTTATCATTCATTGTAATTCATTGTCATTTTATCATTCATTGTAATTGTACAATATGTTTGTGTTGATTTGTTCTGTACACGTGACATGTATTGCACGTCTGTCCGTCCTGGGAGAGGGATCCCTCCTCTGTGGCTCTTCCTGAGGTTTCTTCCACCTTTTTTCCCTGTTAAAAGGGTTTTTTGTGGGCAAGTTTTCCTCACTCGAACCGAGGGTCTAAGGACAGAGGGTGTCACTCCCTGTACAGATTGTAAAGCCCTCAGAGGCAAATGTATTTTGTGACTTTGGGCTATACAAATAAAATTTGATTTGATTTGATTTGATTTGATTTGATTTGAAAAGTTTACACACAGTGTTAAGCTGGTTTCAGTTTGGGCATCTAAAGACAATGGAGATGAAAAGCAGATTTATTTTGGGTGTAAAGAAATATTTGGAACACTTTGAATAAAGACCACATCTATAGTGCATTATAGGGGCATTCATAATGCTTCTTGACACACACAAACTATCATCTCAACAACTGTAATAAGGACTCATAGTATGCTACCATAGCATCATAAGTTATCATTGTATAGTTCAGTAAAGTAAAGAAAATGTTGATGCATCTATAATAATGCCTGCTTTATCATAATTGTTCATTCATTTAAAATGTGCTGCATCATAAGTGATTAATATATAAGAATGACAAAAGACTAGGTAAATAAATAATGAAGATTTATTTTCACTGTTGGTTGACAGTGATGTAGACACAGTAAAAGGGAGAAACATCCAATCACCAGGCTTGTTACAGTATGTAGCAGCAAGTGGAAGCTAAATATGACACTGCTAATATAATCAACATGGATCAGTTCATGTTTGGATACATTTAGATGAATTCAGCAAAAAATGTTAGAGTCAATTTGCAATCACAAATCACACATTCAGTCCTCAGGTTTATGACTACATTTCTCACGAATCAGTTGAACTGATGTTCAAGCCTTCAGTATAGTATATAGAGTACATAGTATATAGAGTCTGATGTGTGAGACTCCTGGTAAAGGTTGGGTTAAACTTAACCTAACTTTTCATGAACCGCAGCCACAAGTGACAAATACAGGACTGGCTAAATGAACTGAACGAAGAATGGAATGGGACCACAAGCAGGAAATGGCAAACATGTCTCGCTATGTTCTCTCTTTTTTCTTTTTTACTCTTATCATCTAAATGTTGTTTTGTGACACTAAAAGATCATAATGTAGGCAAATTAACAGAAACTGTCAGCAACACCCATTAAGTTTGCCATTAGCCTCCATAAGCAGCCAGTCATACCAGACCAAGTAAAGCTATAGCTGCAGACCTCCTGAGTGTGTTGTTGTGTATTATTGCTTATAAATAAAAACATTTATGTCAAAGATGAAGATTGTCTCACAGTATTTCTTCTTTCAAAAGTGGCATGGCCTGGGGCGGTGTTTAGCTCAGTTGGTAGAGCAGCCGCCCCATGTGCAAAGGCTCAGTCCTTGCTGCGGAAGGATTCAAATATCAATGATTCTGCTTTTCAATCCACATAAAAATATTTCTAATTGAATTTGAATGCAAAAATGAATTCCACATATAAAAGAGAAGGTAAATACTTTAAAAGACAAATATCTGTGGAAGGGCGGCACGGTGGTGAAGTGCTTAGTACTGTTGCCTCACAGCAAGAAGGTTCCTGGTTTGAACCTCGGCTTGGGCCTTTCTGTGTTACATGTTCTCCTATGTATCTGCGTAAGTACTCCAACTTCGTCTTACAGTCCAAAGAAGTCCAGTGAACCATAACAGGTTAATTGGTGACTCTAAATAGGTGTAAATGTGAGTGTGAATGGTTGTTTGTCTCTATGTGCCCTGCGATGAACTGGCGACTTGTCCAGGGTGTCAGCTGGGATAGGTGACCTGATGAGGATGACAGATAATGTTATATATAATGGATAGGTGGATATTTGTGGAATTAAATTGTATATTTAAAAAAAGAAATCACTGCGTGAGCATCAAAAAATACATTTATTTCATATTGCTTTCACTGAGTATCCATTTGTGCACAATGTTCTTATATGTAAGAATCTGAATGTGTTGGAGAGTTAGACTTATTGAACTTGCAAAACCTGCCAAGTTGGCACCCTTTAAATGTAGGCAGGTTTCTGCACCTCATTCTCACAGATAGAATCATCTGCTATAATGTTGTTTCTCGAAGTATCAATATGTGTGTTTACAACTGTATGTGTGCTCCATATACACACACAACCCTCAGCCACTCACCCCTCAGCCGAACCTGTGCACTGATGTGGTCCGAGAATGAAAATGTGTTCCACATTTGAGCAGAGCTGAGCAGAGTTCAGCGCCGCTCAGTGCAAACCAAGAGTTAAAAGCATACACTGGTTGGCTATGGATGTCTTGGCCAGCTCCCCATAATGACAATACCAGATCGCTATTATCAGAGGTAATAGTATGTGCCCAGTGCAGAGTATAACCAACCCCCCTACACCTCAGTGTACCAGTGGGAACCTCCAGCTCTATTTCAGCCCAGATTTCCTTTTAATTATTATTGGTTATTATCCTAAGTGGGATTTTACACGCACAGCTCTAATGTTGCACAGGGTCACTGAACCAACATGGAATAGTGGTTACTCAATCTGCATGTTCTCATCCCTGACCTCACACACTCACACACGCACATAACACACAACACACTGCACTGTATATCATATTCAGCCTGGGGCTAAACCTTTCTCCCATGGCCCACCCACACCACATCCACATGGGTCTCCCTGTTACACACCAACTCACCATGGGAGAAAAGAAATCCAAACTGTGCAGCAGACCACCGAATGCTCGACACTGCACTTCACTTTCTCACAACTGTAATTCACTTTAACAATAAATGGTCAGCGATCAAGCGGGTCTGTGGATAGAGGAGAGTGAGTCACTGCATATGCACTGAAACTCGAGACGGTCAAAGAAGAGTATGTGTTTATGTGTATGTGTGTGTGAGTGTGTATGTGAGGAGTGTTTGGGGGGTAGGCATTGGTGTGTATGTGTGTGTGTGTAGCACATGAGTGGGTGAGATCATCCATATGTGAGTGAGAAGGGATGAAGGAAGAAGAGGGTGCAGCAGTCAGGTCTGGCCTTGTTAGATGTTTGACACCTGAACTGTTGGTGGTTGAGCTGCATTATGGGTAAAGTAGGCCAGGTTTTGTCAGCTGCATCTATTTGAACTTTTTCTAACTATTCATTGTGAGTTCCACAGTGTTATATAAGTATATTGCTCAATCCATTGTGTACTCTGGTAAGGAGGAGAAATATTCTAGGTTGATTGACAGATGTCTCAGCCTTATCACAGCCCTACCTAAGATTCGACCTGTTTGACCAAATTAGAATTTTCTGGCTACAGTTGGCTACAGCCAAGATGGTGACAAGTAGTAAACCCATTGTGAAGTGATGTACATACTGGCTGTTATCAGGGACAGACTCACACAAGCCACGATGCACTTCATGTCAACAAACATACTGATATTTATAACAATAACTTGAAGCAAAGAGATGAGTAACTCATCTAAGTTAACTTTAGACAGAGCTAAAAAGCCAGCTAGCCAAACCCAAACTTTGCTTGTCTTATCCTTCTAGTCTTGTCTCATGGCTTCAGCTGTATATCCTGGACTAACAGATGAACTGTTGAGGATCTTGAGGAAGAGGATGTGGGCTGCAGCAGAAATTGAAGTAGGTGGACGCTACAGCTTTCTCACTATTGTTTTTGTATGATGAGCTGTTCAAGCGGGCCACAGTGCGGATGACCCATTTTGGACAGCCCAAGCAGCCCGATAGTCGCACAGCCCTTCTGGCATTTGTTCAGTTTCTACATGGCCAATACGCCACTGGCCATTTGATACATTTGTTTTTAGTGTTGTTCAAAACCAGACATGCACTGGCATATTTTGGTTTGTTATTTTGTATTTTTGTTCTCCTCTTTTCTTCTCTTCTCTTTTAACCTTTCAAACACTTCATCCCAAAGCATTCTATGTTTCAGCTCGATATAGTAAAGTGACCCTGACTAAAACATCAGACAGACAGGCAGGCAAGCAGACTGGTGCTGGTGGGATTGAATATCCAGTACTGAATTCCTGTCTCTTTCTCTATCGTGATATCGCCAAGATGCCTGTCAAACCTTAGAGGAAAGAAAGAAGAGGGAAAAAAACTTTGTACTGAGCTTGTGAGTGATACCTCTGGCTGCCTTTGTGCCCCCCTTTCTGAGTGAAACACAAAGAGAGTTGCTAATCCAGAGCTCAAAGAAAAGCTGGCCTTCCTGTGTAATTACAGAAGCAATACAACACTCTGTTTTCTGGGGTATTACTGCTGCCACACGAGACGTAGGGCAAGGGAGTCAGAGGTGGGGTGGGCAGGCACAGTCAACCAGACCGAGATGGTATCAAATTCGGTCAAATTGCTGTCAAAGGAATGCTTTGGCTGCATGCATCCAAACACACAGGCTCACACACACATTACGCGGTTATACATGTACTTTCTGTCAGTAGCCTAGCCTCTGAGATTTTTCTCTCTGCTGATGGGAGCCAGCACATTTCTGGCTGCTGATGTCACAGTTTGAGTACCTCTCTCTGATTTTGTGTTATTGTGTGCCGCCAGCTGCAGCTGAGTAACCAAAATCTCCAAATCGTTTTTCTCCCTGGAGACAGTGAGCCCTTTCACCCTGAAAATCTGCCCTGTCCTCTGCTGTAGGGGCTGCCGGCTGCATGGCCGAGGACAGAGGGCCCTTCATGGGCTTTGTGCAACATCCAACAAGACTTCACCTGGCTCTCTTACATCTCACTTGTGGTGGTTAAATGTGAAAGACAAATAATGAAGAATTGTTCACCAGCCTTAGGAAGCCTTGGATTCAAGACTCAAGCCAAAGACAGCAGGTTAGACTCCATGATCACTTCCAGTCCACTTGTGGCAGCTTGTCTCTGTGTGCAAGAAAACTTCACTTCTTACACTGGACATGTCTAATTTCTGTTTCAAACGTTTATTCAGAGGAAGGTTTGGGATTCTGAGTTGATACTGGAGTTAAAGATAAAATTATGGAATGTGTCTTTAAAGTGAAACCATGACAACACCTTACAACTACACTCCATGATATTTTAGAGTGTCTACAAAAAGTTCTAAATTTTGGTGTTTATCAACCCAGCTGAGATCCAGGAGTTTTTATGACCTCATTCTAAGGTAATAAAAACACTTATTTTCAGGTGATTACACACTAATGGAAACAGAGTTATGAAAATTCTATTCTGTGTGTATTTGATTCTTTTACTGTGAATTTACTTTGTTCATTCATACTTTCTACTCTCCTCCGTGCTGTCATTGTGTTGTATTTGCCAAACCTCCAGAAAGCATCTCACTTTTAGAGTGAACTATTATTAAAATTATAACTTATGCTGATCCAACATAACTGACTAAACTCATGCTTTAAACATGGAGGCTTATGCAGCTGTGTGTGCTTCTGTTGTTCTCTCATTAAAGACTTCCTTGAAGCAGTTCAGATTCCATCTTGTTTCCTGTGGATAATTGGAGCCGGACTCAGAGGAGGGGGACTGCTCACACTCTTCTTTGTTTTGATGAACAGCGATAGAGCTACTGTGTGACTCATTTCTAAAACAGTAAATAAAAAAGATAGATGCTCTAATCATATAAAAAATGATCAAGTCAATGAAAACAGTGTTACTTCAGATTGTCTGCATGTGTTCTACCACTCTTGATTTTATAGGAGCACATAACGTTTGGATCTAACCATAGAGACTTTAAATACCTCGTCATGTTGACTGACTTTTTGGTCAAAAGCACACATCATCAAAATGTCCCCGATCAGCAGTTGTGTGTGTGATTGTGCACTCTACCCTGCTCAGCTCAGCGTGATCACCAGTGACCCAGATGATGACACACTTCAATAGTTTCCAGCTGAGATGCTGATTTATAATTCGTGGAGGTCCAGATTATGACTGGGAGCCAGTGCCAGGCTCTCCCCTGGTCTTCTCCCCTGGATAGGAACCACACAGAGCCGGGACCACACGGTTTTTATTTATCACTGGTCCACCACGCAGACTTAATCCCTCATACAGAGTGTGGTGGAAAGCCTCATTCCAGAGCTGACAAAAACCTCCCACACTCTGCTCACTCCCACTTCTCTTCACTCCACCCATCCCTCTTTCATACTGTCAGTATCATGGCATAGTTGAGGGGTAAACACACACCAACATGATTTACCTGTCTGTGTATTATTTAAAAAAAGTCAGCCTAAATTTGATTTGAATGATTCAGAATGCTGAAGCTTAAGAGAAACATCTGGACACTGTGGATTTGTCCCCCATCACTTCCATTAAAAGCAAATTAAGGAGGATCTCTTAATGAAGAGGAGGAATGATTTCAGTTTCAGTTTCAATGTTCACATGGGCAGCTGACTATTGTTTTAAGACAGCTCAACTTAACTCAGAAAAGGAGCAGTTTTATCACAGGTTCTTCTGTCTGTATAACATGCTTGGTGTGTGTTTTCAGCAACGATTGTAGTGTCCAGGAAAAACTTTACTGTGCAGCTTTGCCTTGCAGAGCTTTGTCACTGTGACTTGAGTTGCTGTTTTCTCCTATATACAAAAACCAATATGGCCCATCCTAAAACAAACCTGGGCATTTGGAAAGTTGTATCCATGTACAGCTGCCAACAGGCTTGACTTAACAACTAACACGTTTGAATGAAAAAAACATCATATTAACACATTGGACTGATCTGTACATCAATGTTTTTTTTATTTCCAGTGCCAAGATTTTACAGTGTCATAACAACTACTAACTAACTAATAAACTGCAGGTAAGGTATGGTTAGGGTAAGGTTTCTGACTTGCTTAAGTTAGGAAGGACTGTGGGTCTGTAGTGGGACATGAACTCCAGCATGTATTTCTTAGTGATTCTGGGCTTCATACTAACTTGACTTGAGTCTGCAGCCGGGAACATGCAGTCATTTGTGATGAGGACACAGAGAGACGGTGCTTTTCTTAACATATTTGGTTTTGTTTATGCTGAGGGTTGTTCACATTATGTGTACCCACTGGAGAGACACATTATAATGTAACAGTTTTGCATTAGCATCTGCATCCCTTCCTTTTGTCTCAAGTCTTACAAGAGTATCCTTTGATCAAGTATCATGTTATGAGGCATGATTGCATTACAAAAATGATGGGAACATGAGCCTCTTATTTGTCTTTGTGGCTTTCCACAGTCAGAACTCAACAAGTGCAGGAGAAATTAGAGTTTCCAGAGGAGAACACACTGCAGCAAGCAGATTAAATATCACTTCAGACAAACAAATCAGCATCAGAATGAACACACGTAACACAGAGTTCCTTGAAACTTAAATAATTTATTTACCACTAGAGCACCACGACAATACTGTGTTACAATACAGCATAGTGGGTCACAATAACATCATCATTATCATCATCATCATCATCATCATCAAAACAACAAATACACATAAAAAATAACAGCTCTATTGTGACAAAGTTGGTGCCTAGCTCTCTTTTTTTTCTGCTATTCAATAAGTCCACTGGCACTAAATGCCCGAAGGGGCTGGGGTCAGGTCACCTACATCAACACTCATTTGATAAAGGGGAGAGTTCGGACTAACTAAGACAACTATGTATTTTAAAATAGTAAAATTAAAACAGCATCAGTGCAATTTGTTTTTTTATTAAAGACACAAAAAGATCATGACTGACAGACAGCTTTTGTACGTTTGTGGTGAAATAAAAGTTTGGATGTTGGCAGGAAGATGATACACTGATGACACTACAAAACACTAGAGCGACAGAGGTGGCTGTTGATGTTTGGAGACATTTTCTAATATATCTGGCTCTGAGACCATTCTTTGAAAGTCATATCTACTATTCATGAATACCTTTGTAAAATCGTTCACACACTAATCACAGGCGACAAACATAGCTCAATCATCACTTACCAAAAGACTCTTTTCTCTGTACCCAGACTTTCATAGCAAGTATGGACTGAACCTGAGGCTGTGCTGAGTACACTACTCCAGTTCTTAAGCTTTAGTTATCAATTCTTTGAGTTTTCTCGATGTGTGGAAAGCCTCTAATTGTTCAACATTAATCACTGCTAACCAGTAGACACTAAATGGGACATGGAGGACACCTCTGTTCAGTCAGTTATTTGAAATACAACACAATAACCTGTCCATGATTATCTTTAAAGGGATAATTCTGGCTTATTACAAATTGGGTCTAGTTTTCGTCATACTCGCCTCACATCAAAAAGGTTCTGGGTTTTAACATGCTGCCTGGCTGAGGCGTGGAGTTTACATGTTCTTAAATGTTCCGCAGGTTAATTGCTGACACTAAATTGCCCATAGGTATGAATGTGAGTGTGAATGGTTGTTTGTCTCTATGTTTTAGCCCTGTGATGAACTGGTGACATGTTCAGGTTGTACCCCGCCTTTCGCCCAATGGTCAGCTGGGATCAGCTTCAGTCCCCCTAAAGCAGTGATACCCAACTTTGACTCTCCAACCCACCTCCTGTACACCTGACCTGCACTGAGCTGTGACTGAAAATGTTTTGATAAAAGGTGAGTGAGGACAGCAGACATCAAAAGGTTGACAATTAAAACAGGCAAGGTGACAGTGGATGAGTTTGATTTACCTTTAATCAACCACCTCATACTATTCTAAACCACTGTGTTTATTTTGCCAAATGACAGTTGCTGTATGCAGGTTATTAACATCAGGTCGGGCAAAGCAAGGTGAGTATCCCTGGTCTATGGGGCAAACAGGTAAAACTGACCTGTTCAAATTCAGAATTCACTGTGAGGCATCATTAAAGAATGGAGCAACATCAATTCTATGACATACTGTAGGATCAGGTGGGTTGCTCTGAAAATAATTTTTGACAAAGTCCTAGCACAAACAGCTGAGGTCTGAAAACATAGTACCATCACTACAATGATATCAAATTGATATCAGGTTGGATGCAAACCAACACTTTTATAACTAATAATGCCTAACTGCACAGGAAAACTGCACACAACTACAGTAAGCGCGGTCGGTTAAAGTTGGAATGGGTTTGTAAACTGTGTATTAATACAGTACAATAGTAACTGAAATAAAGGGCTGTACTCTTGCCGTCACTTTCTATAGCCACTTCTTCTGTAAAGCAACTCTCTCGTTTGCCTTTCCAAAACTGTCTCTATACCTATAGTCTAATCTACATTCTAATATAAACGAGTAACTGCTACTAGAACACTTCCTATTTGAATTCTATCCCTTCATGACTTTAAAAAAAGTTCAACAATGTTAAAACAGCTCCCAGTCCCTTATCCATGATATCTTGGAACTGCTGCTGTCTGAAACATGGACGTTGATGCAGACTTATGAGTCATTTTGTTAAAGGCTGCTAAAAACATAGAAGCACACAACATACTGCTAAGCAACTTAATGTTCCAAGGTTGGCTTTTTAGTCAGTATGTTATCACAAATGTCATTGTGAATGAGGATTTCTTGACTCCGCAACCAATAAATTCAAGTTTTATTGCTTTCCAATAGTGAATAGTAATTATGGCTACTACAGATATAAGACAATTGATATAATAGACCAGAATTATCCTTTGAGGTGCCCCCATGTGATGTAACAATTTCCAAAATCTGTAAACTACAAGTAATGGAGTAGATATTATATATCATCAGTGCAAGATTGATACTATCCACCATTCTACCTGGGTCAAAATTTGCAGGATGCTAAACCATAAGCAGAAACAGCAAAACAATGGAAAGACTGTGAGAATCCCAAAAGATACCAAACAAAGACAGACACAGAAATGAGGACATAGTGTGGTGTGACTGTGACAAAAGTGTTGGTGTGAGGTGGGTGAGGTGGGGGAGAGGGGAGTAAAGTGGTGGGTAGGTGTCAGGCGTGGGGCCTGAGTTATTTTTAGGACTTATTTCACATATAGACACTTATCACTTATACTTCCAGTGTTTGCCTTACTCTCGTGTCTCGGTGTGACAAGTGTGTGAGGTGATGCATGTTGACAGGGCCTTCAAAATGCAAAAAAATGGCATACCTGTACAAAAGCCATATCTTTGTCAATGTATGTGTGTGTTTGTGTGTATGTGTAGAATATAGTATGGGTCCTGTGCAGTGGGGTCACAATAATCCAAATTTTGGCATGACTTTGATACCACTGCTAAAGGTCATTTTACAAACATTTAAGCAGTCAGCATTGGTAATGCAAACAGGGAACAGAAACAATCACCAGGGACGTCGCCAAAGCAACTATTTGGTTATTAAAACAAAAGCTAACCAAAAAATTGTGACCAGAATATGTACTCAGTGGAACGTTTTACAAAGCTTTTTTTCATTGATGATGAGGCTGTTATCGATGTATCTGAAACAAGCTAACAAGAGAAGATGGTTTAATGGCTATTAAAAGATATATGTTGACATTGTTTTTTGCAAAGCATTATGCAACATTCAGTAAAGGCAAATTGGAACCTGGACTCATCTCTGCACAGAAGTAAAGAATGACTTAGGCAGCATGAACCCATGTCAGCCAAATATGAAGCCTGCAATGAAACACTGTACTGCCGGTGCTTAGCATTGGTATCAAAGTCAGATTTTTGGTGTCATGACGGCACTGGTCCTGTATGTTATGTATGAATTGTGCTGTACCTATATTCTCCAACAAACCTCTCTGAAGTACGCCCTGTGTGGAAACACTGCTGTGAGTATAATAGTGCATGTAAGAGAAAGTTGCAGATTGATTCTATGTATGCCCAGATCCATTGTATGTGTGTGCATGTGTTTGTGAACGAAGAAGAGAGAGTGTGTTTGTGCTGGCTTGTAAAGGGGTTCTAACTGCACTTGCAGGACTTGACCTTCATATTTGAGAGCTGCTCTATTTTGGGGGTCTTGCCGATGTAGTAAAGGATGGTAAGGGGCTCCAGATCCTGGGAGACACAGCAAGGTGATGCTGATGCTTCAGGGTTGATAGTGTTATAAAGGCCTAACACCTAGAACACAAGAAATGAGAAAACATTCATGCTCAAGGTACTGACCTTACTAGCTCAGATCTAGATCACAGATTGTTTAACTTTTGACCCTGTCCCTCATACAATACCTTGGAATGCTGGGTGTCGGCGCTCCACAGATATGGACAGGCCCCAGCACAGAAGTTGGCCTCATAGCCCTTTGGCTCATGGATCCACCTCCAGCCCAGGTCCTTCTTAAAATCGATGTAGAGTGACCGTAAACAGCAGTTGTCCTGAACGTTCCTACAAAGAGATGAAGGGGAGAGGTGAATCATGGAGCAGTAGGACCTCAGTTTCTACTACAGTCTGACAAGGTATATATCTCATTAGAGGAGATGGGATGATACAGGTAAAGAGTCTGAGATGTCTGAATTTTGCAATATTGCAACTTTTACTTGTAATGTTGGCACTGTTAGGGCTGGGAGAAACCATTTTAAACCACATATGAAACAAAGTATTAGTAGACTTTCACCATCTTATCTAAAAATGAATTCCAATTTCTATTATAGTAAGTTAAACCTGTCTCTGTTCAAAGATATTGCACAATTGCATCCATTACTGAAGGCTAATGTAACACAATGACTACACTTATTCCCATCTATACATCCCAGTCAGTTCTGCAAATCTACTGGTAACATACGTCTTGCATGGGAACAGATGATTGGCACAGTCAGAGAAATAAAGAACATTTTTTAATAAATTATATAAAACAAAACAAAACAAAACCTGGGCAAAACAGCCCAAATCCAAGTCAAACCCATTATTTTATTTTGACCCATTAAATCGTCAGTTAGCACAGAAGAATTTCATTACTGCGCTTTTCCATGTAGAGAGTCTCCTGATGCCTGCACGATGAGAGTAAGAGTGTGAAATCCAAGTTAGTACCTGGAGCAGTAGGCAGCATCCAAGGCTCTCTTAGATCGATGGTTCTTGTGCTGGGACTGGGATGGGGCTTGGGACTGGGACTGGGACTCTAGACGGTATGAAGGCAGCAGCATGAGGAGAAGGTGTGGAGCTCGTGTGCTGTGCCGCCGCCTCTTAAACACCTTTAGATCACCGCCATGGATAAAACTGTCATCAATACCTGGAAACATACAGAGTTATCAATAAGCAGCATCTTACTGCATACAAATGCTCGCCCTAAAGGTTCAGTGTGTAGGATTTAGTAGCATCTAGTAGTGAAATTGCAGCCTGCAACCAGCTGAATACTGCTTGCTTCACTCTCCACTTTTATGCATAGAGGAGAAACAACGGAAACACAAAGAAGATCTGCTCCTTGTTCAGATATTCATTTAAAAATAACAAAAACACAACAATTCATATTTTCAGGTATTTTTAGGTTATACACTAATGGAAACACATAAACATTGTATTACGTTCTTTTTCATATTGTGCCAATACATCCTCCTAAATGTTACACACTGGACCTTTAACAGATCAAAACATCTCATTAAATCTAATCACAATTTCTGAAAGTACACAGAATAAAGACTATATATATATATATATATATATATATATAATATGTTTCAAAGAAAGTGCTTAACAGACTGTGGAACAATGCCTGTAGTGCACATGAAGTTTGCCTTCATCTAATACCTGATCTTCCATGTACTTCTGCAACACCCTCCTCCCACACTTTTCTTAAATCAAAACTGGAAATTCTCTTACTCTCTTAATAAGTCTGGACTTTGGTCTGATGAGTCCAAATTTGAGATTTTTGGTTCCAACCATCATGTCTTTGAGATGCAGAGAAGGTGAAGGGATGGTATCTAGTATATGCTATGTGTGTGGTTCCCAACATGAAGCCTGTAGGACGAGGTGAGATGGTGTGGGAGTGCTTTGCTGCTGACACTGTTGGTGATTTATTCAACATTCAGTACACACTTAACCAGCATGGCTACCATAGCATTCTGCGGCCACGTGCCATCCTATCTGCTTCGAGTTTAGTGACCCCCAAAAAATGTAAGTACTTGGTTGACCAAGAAGGAGAGTGATGGAGTGCTGCATCAGATAACTTGGCCTCCACAGTCACCTGACCTTAACCCAGTTCAGATGCTTCCCCTCAAGAAAAAAAAATCATTCCAGGTGACATCCTCATGAAGCAGATTGAGACTATTCCAATAATGTGCAAAGCTGTCATCAAAGTAAAAAGTGGCAACTTTCACCACATAATTCCATATGTGTTATTTCATATTTTATTGTCAAACCTGCTGCTGCAGCATATTCAAGTGGGAAAAGTGTTTTGTCAATCTGATTCAGCGTTGAGAGTACATAAAAATAAAAAAAACAAACAAAATACCAACATCATAACGCACAAACCACACAAAAACCTCAAAAGCCCCGCCATCCAGCCAATGCATGAAAAGCAATGAAGTAAGAGAAACCAATAGGCTGAGAGAGAAGTCAGAAAAAAATGAGAGATGGATTAGCACATTGTTGGTTTCTGTCTTTTCATGGGGTTAATAAAATGTAGAATAACACCAGAGTTATTATTTAACATCCCTTAGCAATTTTTAAAAAATCAAATAACCTGCAAACCGTGCCTCCAGCTCCTCACTCTTGTTGGGAATAATGTAGTTATTTGATGGTACAAATGTGCAGCATGGGCAGTGCAGGCTGATCTTGAATCCACTGTTTCTGTCTGTGAATAAACAAAAGTCAAGGTGATAAGGTGATGTAATGATGTAACATGTGCAATAAATATTGAACAGTGTGTTACAGTGATAGGAGTAATGTGCACCACTCACCTCTGTGGTTCAGCCATTCACTCACTGCCTCTGTCACGTCGAAGGACAGCCACTCTCCCTCTGTTTGTGTTCGAACCACCTTGCTGTCAATATATCGCTGTGTTGGGGATGTCAGGTCTTTGTGCCCTAAAATCTGTAGAAAAACATATTATTTCTTCAAAATGTGTTAAATGGACTTTCTGATTTACCGACTACTCAAAGCACTTTCACAACACTTCTCACATTCATGCACTGATGGCACAGGCTCTGTGCAAATGACTGTATACGATGCTTGAAAAAGCTCTGGGGTCTTGTGGGACTCTCAGTGGATAAGGAGTTCTATGTGCCACAGTCCTGTCTAACCTTCACAACAAAATGGGTCAAATGTAATGGACTTCTGACCTGCCAACTCAGTGGGTAAGGTCTGGTTATGGTGAGGCAACTAAACTACTTTGTTAAGGTTGTTTAGGTCATGTTAAAAGAAATAAACTGACTGTTGGTAAGAGACAAGATTCAAACAATGATCTCCCATGTCACATTATGAAACCAACCATCCGCCTGGACCAAATTTCATGGCAATCCATCCCATAGCTTTAGTGATGGCTAGGTGAAGTTAAAGTCAGTCATATTAATTCTCTTGGGGGGGTACGGTACGGTACGGTATGTACAACATTTTATTGCTTTACATCTTATAGGACCAAAGTGGTAGACCCCTGATGACAGAATAAAGCTGCTGGTACAGGCAGCAGTAGGTGAACCCTAACCCTATGTTTGGAAGTGGAATGGAGATGACATTGTCCAAATTCAATGACATATTAATGATGGAAGGCTCTTATTTGGTAAAGCTAATGAAGCCCATTCAATTGGGCTTCTGAATGAAGCCTGGGTAACACAACATTCTATGGCTTAACAAACAGACACACAGCATCATAGCAGTAGTTTTGGAGAACAGTTAAGGGAGGTTGAGGCGTCGGTTGAGGTCTAGCAGCCTGCTCTTTTCTCTCTGATTGATTGGCTAGGTCTGGGAGGAGCAGTGAGAGCATAACCAGATGCTGGACAGACCTCCGTTATTCTGCTGTCCTTCAGAACCATGTGTTTATGTTGGCTCATCTCTGCCTAATGCGTAAAACACTATTCCTGCTGCTTTCACTGAGATCTCCTGTTCAGGCTGGTGTGGGAAACCTGACAGAGGAGACACTGAAGCTCAGATGAACAGTATATAAGGAAAAGAATTAGAGGGAGAACTCTTTCGATGATGATACTGTTTGACCCCTTTGAATAACTGTCACTCTGTAAAGCATATTGTCCTTTAAAGGTCCAATATGTCAGATTTTGAGGGCTCTATTTACAGAATGTGGCAGAAATTAAATATAATCTTTATAACTATGTTTTCATAGTATGTAATCACCTAAAAATAAGAATTGTTATGTTTTTGTTAACTTAGAATCTACAGATGCTGTGGGACCTCTCCCATGGTGTCGGCTATGAGGAACCCCCATGTTTCTACAGTAGCCCAGAACAGACAAACCAAACACTGGCTGTAGATAGAGTGCATTTCGTGGCCACCATGTTTTCTCCCAGTGGAGGGATTTTGCAATCTGTAACTACACTACTAGATGCCACTAAATCGCACACATTGAGCCTTTAATGACCTGTGGACAGTTAATATAAAAACCAGAACTTCCAAGTTCTGTTCCAGAAGTAAGAAAATGTCACTCAAAAGCCAACCAAAACTATAAAAAGCTTAAAAACCTACCCCTACAGCATAACCTACATAATGCTACAGCATAACCTGAACTGAGAATGTCTCACAAATATTAAATCTTATTGTTTAATGCCATGTTTCTCCAGGTTCAACTCGACTCAACGCGCTTTTGGTACCAGGTGCTTTTCTTGATTTCATTTTTTCACTTCACCATGTTTTCAGCTCAACTGGCTTGGAACCTTGAGGTGATACCAAAAAAAGTACCAGGTATTAGCTACTTTTGCCAATGTAAAACCAAAAAAGAACAATCCTAATGTATGCAGTGGATACACAGCATAACATTCCTGTTTTTTAGAGATCGACATGAAATGTTGTACTTAAAGTTTGGATTGCCTTCATGTATGAAGAAGTAGGATGGAATGAGTCCCATTATATAGAAAATTGGAAAAACAAGTTGTATATCTTATAAAGCATAAGTGGTTGTAAAAACATTGAGGCACATTTCCCCTTATACTGCGGAACATTTAAAAGCATGACTGGTGTTTCCATTTAAAAGTATATGGGATGAGAAAGTTATGAGTAACTAGAAAAGCATACTGAAAAACATGGAAAAAATATTAACACAATAACTGAAGCTAGCACAGCTCTGCACAAACACTAAAAAAAAAGACATCAGCTACCTCCCAAAGTCAAATATCTTTACAGAGCTGATGAATGTATGGATTACTATTCTGTACAACTCATGTTATAAAGGGAAGATGAGGAGGGACATTGAGTCAGATGCTGTTAAGGTGAAACTGATCTTTATTGTTTCCTGGATTATATGCACAGGTAGTTCCATCAAATCATGGCTCTGTACATTACAGTTTCTTTTTGATGCAGATTGTTATACGTGTCATTAACATGTGGTCTGTAGGAGCATACCTGTGCTTTCAGGTATGAGGCCTTGACGTCTGCTGAGATATTTAGCATCTTTCATTGAATTCAAAGTGAACATCTATGACACCACATGACAGGATGGGTGATCTTAACTGTTTAAGTATGAAAACTGAACAAGACTTTCATGTCTATGCAATAGAAACAGTTAATATTTGCTAGAATCATTCTTCCTGTTTAAACTGGAGCAGCTCTGTGCAAAGATATATCATGATTACTGGAAGTAAAACTGTGGGCATGAGATTATTGTTTTAAGACAGACTTGAAAAAATGTGACGCTTTCCTTAAAAGTTCCTCGTATCAGTTGACTAGTTCACAGTAATAACTTATTACTGGAATGAACTGCAACCAAACTGAAGATAGAGACATTCATTCATTCCTCAGAGGGATTTTAATGTTACTTAATGGCATTTTTAAAAACATCTGTAACGACTGATTTGTGTCATTGAACTAAATTGATATTGATATTGTTATATTTGTGTATTTTGTTGTCTATCATTAACTTCCTGGTTATATAAATTTAGCTAACTAACAAACCAAAAGCAAACAAATATTATAGATATTTAATATTAATTAATAGAAATTTCACAGCATCACCTCATGATTCTGTGAAAGTAAGAAGCTGGTGCAAACACAGCATTTGTAGAGGAGCATTTAATATTTGAGTGTATGATTTTTGTTATTTCATAGTTTCAGCTGATCAAAGCATATCATTTACAGTTTTACTTCACCCTGGACCGTATAAAAAACTCTGCTTTTAGACATCTGTGTTGAACCATTTCAATGTATGATCTATAGAAACATCTACAGGATATTTATCTCACCAAAGTCCAAACTCCACATCAGAGGCAGAACTATTCTCAAATATTTCTAGATGAGGTGTTAAGTTTTGCTATGTATAGACATGAATAAGTGTGTGTGTGTGTGTGTGTGTACGAGGTGGATGTTATCAGGTCTCCCTCTTTGTACCGGCCTGTCCCTTCCTCCCTCACACATTTACAGGCGCTGTGTTTGCGTGAGAAATCTCCCTGTTTGGAGATGTGTTTAGCTCAGCTGTCATCTCCTTGTCTGGATGTAAACATAGCATGGGAACCATGTGGTGCAGACAGGCTGATAGATGGGCAGTCGGGGGTGACTTCAGGGCCAAATCACTAACATCAATATTTCACTGTCTTAGAAAGAAGGAATCCATGGACTGAAGCTTCAGTTGTGCAATACATATGTACAGTTGTTATTATTTAATAATACAATTTTTCTTTTTGGAGCAACATCAGGTGTAAGATGTTATTGTTTTCTTATTCATGTGGTCATCTCTGAAGCTCATAGCTGTGTTTGCATTATGGCCAGGGCATTTCCTTGGATATTTCCTATTGATGGTGTTTGAGTTTCTGCAGCTGTAGCTACAGTGGCTTCTGTCACTGCTCTGAGGCATCATGGTCAAACAAAGGGCCTGTCCGATCCCTCTCCCCCACACCTTTCTGAAGTAAGAATTCAGGAGGTTGTGTCTGACAGTGGCTGTTCAGAACACAAATAAACTTTTCCCTTTAGAGGTGTTTGGAAGATAGGTTTGAACTACTTTGTTTCATGTCTGGGTCTTGGAAAACACAGAATGAAAGGGCACTACAGATGCCTGGATCCGCTATGGATCTGCTATCATTCAGAGTGTAACATGTGGCTCATTCCTTCAGTGTTTCTGCTGGAGCAGCTTGTGTTTCTGAAACCTAAAATTCCTCGTACAGTACATCAAAACTCTAGACATGCAAAAGAAGTATAATCTATGTTTTATATTTTAGATTCTTCAAAGGAGCCATCGTGCCTTGCTCTAATGAGCTGCAAATGTATCTATGATGTAAATGAATGCAGAATCTGTGGGTCCAGACAAGGGCTAGAGCTGGTATGAGAAGAACATTTGTAGTCAGTTTGTAGTGCAAGTATTATTGACCAATCACATTTGAGCATTTGAGTGGGCTGCATGCAGGTAAACAGTTTTTGTGTGGAGCATGTTCCTACAGTCCGAGGACACAGTTTGGGTTAAATGGTGACTCCAAATCGGTGTGAATGGTTGCCGTCTTTATGTATTAGCCCTATGTAGGTATGGCTAATGGATCTATACCATGATCTATACACTATGTACTCATACAATATATGAGATATCATGTCAACTTTTTAAACAGTGCAATTACCCACATATCACCTAACACTGTATAAGATAACTATATATAAATGTCATCTTTACATTTCATTATAATGTATAAACAGTTCAGTTCTGAAAGTGACTCTTGAATCATTTGTGAGGAACTCAAACTGGCAGACCCAATGTCAGTTAAGAGGAAAGTGTGTGTACCTGGTAGAGCTCGATGCGCTGCTCAGACACTCGGGCACCGTGGTTTGGAAGACGGAAGATCCTGAGCTCAGCCTTCACCAGGTTGGAGGCGTTCTTCTCCATGGAGGACACATCAAATGTCAGGCGCCTGAAGTAAGGGTTGAAGTGTGTAGGAGAGATGACATCTGCAAAAAAAGGAGAGAATGGCTGATTGAGTTTGCGTGCGTGTTTATGACAGAAAGACAAGGGGAGGATATTCATGACTGAGGTAAAGGTTTACTTTGAGGCATTTATTTGATGCTCTTTTCTGGAGTGATCTGCATTGAAATGGGGATGGTCTAAGGAAAGATCTGGTGCATGAGAACTAAGGAAAGAAAAGCCGGTTGCCTGGAAATCTCTCTAAAGAAAAACAACCAAGAACCCCAATGAGTGCTCATTGAAAGATCAGTTTAAATGCAGCAGACTTTTAAAAGCCAGATCGATGAGACCCTGACACCCAAAGCCAAAAACTACCCCCCCCCCCAAGTTGCAGCCGTGCACAGTAGCAGCAGCACAATCCTCATATACTACTGAAAACCATGTGTGTGGAAGTGTTTGACAGACGCTTACACAGTCACACGTGCAGCACTGACAGCCATATGTGTTGCCATGTCTGACACACACACACAGACACACACACACACACAGTACATTATAATACAGAAAACTCTGTGTGTGGTAGATGAGTGTTTGGCAGTGTCCCACAGCACGGTGAATTAGGAGGCCCGGAGGTCTAAAACTGATGGCTGTAATATAAGGCAGAAGCCTGGGATTAGCAAAACACTGGTTTGTTTAGAGAGCATATACAGCCACAGCAACCAACCAGACACATGGACCGGGACCAGCTAACAGAGGCAGGCACAGGAAGACAGAGGAGAGACTTTTTTCACACATTTTTTCAATATAGTTGAACATGGACATGACATTTTTGTATATTGCATTAGTAGTAGTAGTCCGACTGTTTCTAACTATAATGACAAAATACAGAAAAAACAGTGCTGAGGAAGAGAGACAATGGCAGACGACCTGTTTTTCAGTTCTGTGATTATTGGTTTAATAATATATATACATATATATAATGTTTCAGTTCAAAGTGTAAAAAGAATGAGAATATTCAACAAAGATATGAGTCAGAAACGCATAATGCATGATTTATGTTTAAGAAGCGCAGACAGCAAGGAGGCCCAGATGAATGTCAGAAACAATTAGAATGTTGTTGACGCAACTTTGAGAATCTTCCTTTGCTAATTTATATCCACTTTTTAAAGAATAAATTCATGAACATTTATTTGATTGAATGATTAAGCAAACAACCTGGAAGTACTTCAAATGCTTTTCATTCATTGGACTGAATGAAGGGTTGGGTCTGTGTAGGTGAACGACTACTAGAAAACTGAAACCACGTGTGTAGTGAAGGACAAAAGAAGAAGTTGTTGGAAAGACCAAGATTTGGTTTCTGATTGCCCCATTGTTTTGCATTTTAAACCTCCTTGAACTGGAGTGGTGAAGTTTCCCCACTCAGGCTCGCAGAGGAAACAGCGGCAAGCAGGAGGCCCCGGTGTTCTACAGGGATTGTCTGCACACTGGTACGCTGACACACCTGCTCCTCTATTTGGTCCAGACAAATACACAGACTCTTGTCACACCATCCTCAGAGGTTATGGTGATTCCACCACTATGTGGAATGTGTCTGTATAACACCACTATTGTAATGAAAACTGTATGAAAACAAATATTGCTGCTGCACTATCAAACCTTCTGATTGGTCATACAGAATATACTGCAGTATGGGCAAAATACACATTCAGTAGACATGTATCACCATTAACTGATCTAGATCCTCATTTCTAAAGTTGCAAGGCACAAAAAAGTGGGTGAAATGTCTTGTCTATGCATATTTCACTGTAAACGTCTGAATTTTCTAGAAAAGTTCTATGTAGAAAAAGGAATGCATTTCTACTCATCCTTTCACCCATGCTCATGACACAAAGGTGAAATCATAGATGACCTTTCATGATGTCTATGTCTATCTCTAATTGTGAATATATATTTATTATTATCACTAACTAGGTTAAACAAGTATACTAAAACAAAACTGACTGTTGAATTTCCAGTCTTCAGGATTGGCAAGACCCAAATAGAAGATCCAGACATGAACACTTGTTCATCGACCATGTGGACTTCTTAGCCCATGATCATGAATGGCAAATAAATAGTCTTATAAAGAGCCATGCATCTATCCATTTCCTATAACCGCTTATGCTTATCAGGGTCACAGTTTAAGGTTTGTGAATACACGAGTTTTATAAATGAGGCCCCTGATGACAATAAAGGTCATAGCAAATGAGTCATCAGATTTTCTGCCACCTGTAGAACTCTGAACAAGCCAGTGGAAATCCTTTTTATTTGCTTGATGAGAAAAAGTTACATCCTGAGTGGATTTGTAGTGTGTAAGTGACGAGACAGCAGAAACACACTGCAGCAGAAGAACAAAGCCTACAGAAGGATTTACTGTCTGGTGCAGCTTCTGAATATTTGTCCAGCCAACTCTTGAGATTCTCACAGCCACATGTGAAATACCTCTACTGCTTGAACATGGCAGTTTCCAGACTGTCATCTCTCCCTGTTATCTATCCTTAGTTTAACATGTCCCACATGAGAGGCAGGGTACACCCTTGATTACAGAGCTGACACGCATAAAACCAGCAGGTATTAGATCACAAGTAATGACTGTGCTGGGTCTCTGTAAATAATATCATAAAGAGTATGGTCTAGACCTGCTCTCTATGGAAAGTGTCATGAGATAACTTCTGTTATGATTTGGAGATTTATAAAAAAAAAAAAAAAGCTGAACTGAATTGAAAGTAGCAAAACTTATCAAACCTGATTGTGGCACTAGATGGAAAATCTGAGAAACAGGAACGTCTGAACCATATTTCATAAAAATCTATCCACTGGTTGTTGATCAACTTCCTTACTGCAGCATGACAGAAAATATTGAATTGTCACAAGTGAGAGTTAAATCAATTGAACAACCCTGATTCAAAAAAGTTGTGATGCTGTTAAAAATAATCCTTTGTGACCCACGTACCATTAAATGCAGTACAAAGACAAGATATTGTGATAAGTTAGTCATGGCTAAGATTTCACTGGACGATACTATGGATGATATAATGGATTGTAGATGGTTTGATGTAAATTCAAAAATATATTGTGAACGATTGAGTCTTTCAAGGACGCATCTTTCACTCCACAGCTGTTACCAATGAACCTGTTTCAAACACATTTGAATGATTCATTCCAAAAATGTCACAGTCACAGAAGTTAGTTTTAACTTTCAATGTCTCATTGTTGTATTCAGTTGATTATAGGTTTGAAAAGGATCTGCATCATCATCATCATTGCATTGTGTTTTTATTTATGTTTTGGACAGCTTCCCAACTTTTTGAACTAGGTTTGTATATTAGTTATTATACAACAAGTGGTTCTAATCAAGCAATCTGATTGGTCAACTGGATATTTAAACATGCTCAAACCAACACTTCCACAAGCAATTTTTGAATTGTTGCCATATGTGAAATGGAAACACCAGCAATGCAATCCACCTTATATTCCAGCAGGACCAGTCTCATGGGCAGGTCAACAAGACTATACTGAAAATCAAAAACCAGACTTACTCTATGGGAAGCTTCTGACGTGAATACATTCTAAAGCAATTCTTTGATCAAACAAGCACACATCAACATGTTTAATCCCTCTACTCCTTCCGATGCTGATCAGTAGCCAACATTAAACAGTATGCAGTGTGAGCCGCTGAGGCAGACGAGCCAAGACTAATGCTGCTCCTTTTCGTTTCCTTCCCAATCGTCAACAGAGAGAGTCACACTTCCAGCTCCTGGAGGAGCAGCTGAAGGTGAACTGTTTACACAAACTGCTGCACAGCCCCATGAATGAGTCCGCTGTGCTTTAACACAACACTGGACATATTGAGATGAGGCCATGCTGACACATGCTGTGGATGGCAGGCACTAGCACACACACACACACACACACACACACACACACACACACACACACACACACACACACACACACAGACATCCATCCACTAGTCCTGAGTTCAGTATTTGACTTGGACTTGATTCTTGAATTGCTAATCATCTTCATATTCCTTTGAAGATAATCCCTTTATGTTTTGACACTAGATGAGCTTTGTTCTCTTCATATTAATGACTTGACAACTTTCCTCGAGCACAAATCTAAACTACTGTTAAGACTCCAAGAACAGCAAAATCATCATTATGTTAAATCTGACTTTTTCTGTCATGTTGCACTACAGAAAACATTCAGTCATTATGTATTAACATGTTCAAGTGAGCTTTAAGGGTGCTGGAAGATAAACCAAAGGGAACATCTTTATGTCACTGTTTTGTAGCCAGACAGACGTAGAAGCTGGTACGTGAAATAAACCAAGCCAGGACACAACAGATAGAGTAAAGTTTACTCCACCTATCGCACTTAGACATTTCAGGCTGACTGTGGAGCAATTTTTAATGCTTTAATGATGTAGGTTTTTTTGGGGGTTCAAAGCTCAGTACCCCATTCAAATGAATGGAAAAACCTGCGTTTTCTCTGCAGCACCAGTTTGGCCTGAATCAGACGTAAATGTATTTCTCAAACGTTGAAATATTCATTTTTAAAGCTTACGTGGAGGGTTAGAATGAACTACAGCCTCTGCTAATCGGGCTTAATTGTAATAAGTCAGTTTAATTCTATTATTTGTGGATTTCCACAAGTAGTACTGCGCTGTAATCCACCAATAATACTCAATTAACACAGTCCTAACTGAAGTGAGTGCAGTAAGTGGAATGCCAGTTGATATACACTTGGGTATTCAAGTAAAGTGAGATCCACGGGGAAATTCCAGGGGTTGGTTGAGGGTGTGGGGTGTAAGCAAATCACTGCATGACTGCCTGAAGGCAGCAGCACACAGCAGAGTCAGCCCACATTACCACTGAGTTATCCAAACTTGACATGAAAATCATCCACCACAACTGGCGCCACCACTGTAGTCTGTGTGTGTGTGTGTGTGTGTGTGTGTGTGTGTCTGTGCATCGCTCCATCACATTGAAGAGACTAAGACAGGAGTGAGGCAAGTGATGTCATACACACACACACACACACACACACACACACACACACACACACACACACACACACACACACAGTGTCATGGATGCTATTCTTTCATGCAGTTCCTCCTTCTGAGAGAAAAGCTGATGTCACATGAAAGCTGTCACACACAGCCGACACAGGGCCGCTGATTCCTGTAATCAGTCACTTCATTACTCATCACTCCCATTACCTCAAATAGCAAAGGCAAAGCACTAAAGCATGTGTTCTGTAGACATGACACAAGTTTAAGAAGCACAGAGTTTATGAGTGATTGTCATCCACGGTCAAATTAGCTGTTAAAAGATGAAAACATGGCTACCCAAACCATCTTCTGTGCCCCTGTTAACTCCTGATAAACCTTAAAGACAACACATGCATCACAGGAGGATAAAGTGTAGCATGGAAATCATTTAGATTCAGGTTTAAGTGTCCTATCACCCAGTTTTCTGAGGACCTGTTGCCATGTAATGTAATAATCACAAGATCTTTAAATCTTTTTTTTTAAATCACCCTTACAGTAGGTACTATTTCAGGTTTAAAGGACAAGTGTGTTTTAATGGCATTTGGCAGTGTAGGTCCTCATTGCCACTCCCTCACCTCACCCTCCATTTCAAATGTCATTGCAATGGGCTGCTGTAGAAACATGGTGGTTCTACATGATGGCTCTTTGGAAGAGGTGCTGTAAAAATACAAGATAGATTTTTATTTTTTTTTAGAAACTTTACTGATCACATTGAACATCAAATTACTTCTCCGCATTTAACCCATCCAGGCTGGCACCTGTTGGAACACACATGCACAGGGTCACACACTCAAAGTGACAGATGCCAGATTCACTGGAGCGGTGGGCATCAATTCACAGCGGGGTTAGTGCGGTGCCCTGCTCAAGGGCACCTCAGCCGTGGCAATCTTTTTTGAGCGCGAGTGGGGATTGAACCGACACTCTACTTTATTGGATGACCCACTCTACCACTGAGCCACGGTCGTCCCCAAGAGAGACAGAAGTGTAGAAAGATACTTTATTTATCCCGAAGGAAATTTAAGCATCCAGTAGCAGTAACATACATTGAGGTACAGAGGTAGTCAGGCATGGCAATGACAGACAAGACTCATTCTAAGGTAACAAGAAGTGATTAAACCCTAATGAAAGCAGAGCTATGGACACTATATTCATTCATTTTCTGCCACATTCTGTAAATAGAGCCCCTAAATCTGACACAGCGGACCTTTAAGATTGACAGTGACCAAAACCTCCAGCAACTGTCATCTGATTCTGATTCAAATGTTGCTAAATCCTGAGTGGGTCATGGAAATGTGTGACATCACATGTATAACTTCTAACTCAGGGGTCGGCAACCTATGGCTCGCGAGCCAGATGTGGCTCTTTTGATGACTGCATCTGGCTTGCAGACAGGGGTGAAAGCCGGTATGGTCCGGTACTGCATACCACTAAAACATTCAGTGGTGGTACGCAGTACCAGGAAGCTGGGAGAGCGGCTGCCTGCTATAAAGCCCTCATTCAGAACCAGTCACGGCCGCACTCTGGGTCAGAAAACAGATCCGCTAGCAATATGCAGTCTTCAAAACTACTTTGTCTGTTTAAAAATTCCTTTTAACTCATTCCTAATTGTTTCTGAACTGTCCATGCTGTGTTTTAGTCCATGCTGGACGGAGCCTTGGACGGAGCCTAGGCCAGGCATCTCCCTCTCTCCCTCCCCTCGGAGAGAGCCCGGTGGTCTCCTCTGCGCACAGCCTTGAAACGTGTACCACACGTTTAATGTCTTTACGTTCGTTGTAAAATGTCCCAATTAAAATCAGTAGGAGAGTAAGCAGTTGTGTTTCGTGTTATTTTGTTCAATTTTAACGATACAGAACAACTCGGAAATGAAACTGTTTATGAGCTAACGACCGGAAAGTTCACTTAGCAGTACGTGAGTGCGCATGCGCGTCTACCTCCGAAACACAGCGGTTGCTGTGGGAATCGGTGTCAGTATGTGTTCTGTCAGACGGATGACTGCAGACATCCTGTTCATTGGTTGCGTAATAATAATAAACAATGTCCATTCAAATTCTATTATTACTATGGCAGAAAAAGCCTCATCTGTGGCCTGACCGGAGAGTTTGTCACACATGTAGAGTGCCAAAAAAACTGTGTATGTGTGTATGAGATGTTGGTTTTAGGTTCACGTCATGATACTGGCTCCAGCAACAAACACAGACAACACAGACAGCACCTCTGTTCCTCTCAGATTAAACTCTGTCAGACAGAAAGACTGACAAAGTTAAAATCTCAGTATGGGCATGTCATCCATGTCACCTGGCTGCAGGAGGATGAATATGTTAGCTTAAATGAATCCACTCCTCCCAGTCATTGTAATACTCATATTCCTCGAATTACCGGTCGAGGAGGTGGAGTTGGAGCCATATTTGACTAAAGTCTATTAATAAATCCTAAACCTAAACTCAATTATAATTCATTTGAAAGTCTTGTTCTTAGCCTCACTCACCCAACCTGGAAAATATTACAGCCAATTTTATTTGTTACAGTATATCGATTTCCAGGTCCTTACTCTGAATTTTTATCTGAATTTGCAGAATTTGCATCAGGCTTGATCCTTAAAACAGATAAAGTAATTATTGTAGGTGATTTTAATATTCATGTGGACAACCACAATGATAGTCTTAGTACTGCGTTTATCTCTCTATTAGATTCAATCGGCTTCTGTCAGAGTGTAAATAAACCGACTCATTGTCTGAACCACACTCTTGATCTTGTTCTCTCATATGGCATTGAAATTGATCATCTAATAGTCTTTCCACAGAATCCTGGATATGATTGGATATGATTAATCTGTCTTTATTATCAGGATATGTACCACAGTCCTTTAAAGTAGTTGTAATTAAACCTCTTCTAAAAAGGCCCACTCTAGATCCAGAGGTTTTAGCCAATTACAGACCGATATCAAACCTTCCCTTTCTCTCTAAGATACTACTGAAGATTTTCAGTCAGGATTTAGAGTGCATCATAGCACAGAGACCGCATTAGTCAAAGTTACAAATGACCTCCTAATGGCATCAGACAAAGGACTCATCTCTGTACTTGTCCTGTTAGATCTTAGTGCCGCATTTGACACCATTGACCATCAAATTCTTTTACAGAGACTGGAACATCAAATTGGCATCAAAGGAACCGCCCTGAGCTGGTTTAAGTCATATTTCTTAGATCGTCAATGATGAATCCTCCATGCATACCAAAGTTTGTCATGGAGTCCCACAAGGTTCTGTACTAGGACCACTTCTATTCAGTTTATATATGCTTCCTTTAGGGAACATTATTAGGAATCACTCCATTAATTTTAATTGTTATGCTGACGACACCCAATTATATTTATCGATCAAGGCTGATGAAACCAATCAGTTAAGTAAACTCCAAGCATGCCTTAAAGATATAAAAAGTTGGATGACCTACAATTTTCTAATGTTAAATTCAGACAAAACTGAAGTTCTTGTAATTGGACCGAAACACCCCAGAAACTCTCTTTCTAGAGAATTAGTTACTTTAGACGGGATCACCCTGGCCTCCAGCTCCACTGTAAAGAATCTTGGAGTTGTTTTTGATCAGGATTTGTCTTTTAATATCCACATAAAACAAATTTTGAGGACTGCATTCTTCCACTTACATAACATCGCCAAAATCAGACGCATCGTGTCTCAAGCGGATGCAGAAAAACTAGTCCACGCATTTGTTACTTCTAGGCTGGACTATTGTAACTCTTTGTTATCAGGCTGCTCCAATAAGTCTCTTAGGACTTTGCAGTTAATTCAGAATGCTGCTGCACGTGTTCTGACAGGAACCAAGATCAGAGATCACATCTCTCCCATTTTGGCTTCCTTGCATTGGCTACCTGTTAAATCTAGAATAGAATTTAAAATTCTTCTCCTTACTTACAAAGCTCTTCATGGTCAGGCACCATCATATCTAAAAGAGCTCATAGTACCTTACTACCCCTCTAGAACACTGCACTCTCAGAATGCTGGGTTCCTTGTGGTTCCTATAGTTTCCAAAAGTAGATTGGGAGCCAGAGCTTTCAGCTATCAGGCTCCTCTTCTGTGGAACAAACTACCATTCTGGTTCAGGAGGCAGACACGGTCAACACTTGTAAGAGCAGACTTAAGACTTTCCTTTTGATGATATAGTTAGGGCTGGCTCAGGTCATCCTTAGTTATGCTGCCATAGGACCAGACTGAACCCCACTGGAATTGAGTTCCACTGAATACAATTGATCAGTAAGGTTTTAGAGGCTCATGTGCTCAATATTGACACAGTATGATAATAGGCAGAAAGTTTAGCCGTATGCAAAGAAGGCCCATCTAATCGAATCCATTTCAAATAATAAAAGCCCCGAACATCTTCCTGACTGAAGGACCTTGGAGTTCATAGGAAACCTGTGTGAGGATCCATCAAACGCAGGCTTCCTTCCTGAGGGGAGAGGGCTCAGAGTGCTGTGCTTGGCTGCTCTCTCCTCCCCAGCACACAAACTCTATGACTAGAGGCTTTGTCAGCAGAAACCACTGGCTTCACAGACCTCTTCCACTCTGCAATGACAGAGTTAGTACCACTCTGAGTGCCGGACCTCTGCCTAATCTGTCATTACTACATCTTTTCCATATGATATGCAATGTGAAAACAGTATTAGGCTGCACTGCACATGGTGAGATGTTATGGTGAGAGTGAAACCTATGATTAGAGTGGTCATTTTTAAATATTCTCTAATTGGGGTCATTTCTAGTAAATAGAATTGCCATATATTGAACTATTTATCATTCTGGATATGTTCTGGAGGGACATCAAAGAGCTCTGGGTGTCCACAGACCCCAGAGAAGGAAACCGCTGTCTTTAAAAGGAATCTGTATCCAAACAGGAACTTAGCTGTTCGGGAGGCATGCACTCAATCATGAGATTAATATTTATATGTCATCTTGGAATTCTCTCGGAAAGAAAGTGAAATTACTCAAAATGTTGAATTATCTGGATAATGTGAATACACATATATGTTGTATATTTTTCCATAATAAAAACGACAAGATCCCTCAAAGATACAACTCTGCTTCTAGAAAGTTGGGATGCTGTGTAAAATGCACAATGCAAATTTGGCCCGGAGGGCATGACGTCCACGATTTCCAAAATGGGAGTGATCAGACCACAGCACACTTTTCCACTTTCCATCAGTCCATCTGAGATGAGCTCAGAGAAGTCTACAGTGTTTCTGCATGTTGTTCACATCTCGTTCTCTGTCTTAACTATATTTGTAGATACAGAGATGAACAACAACATTTTTCTGAAGTATTCCTGAGCCCATATTACTATCCTTTATACAATTCTGTGGGTTTTTAATGCAGTGCTGTCAAAGGTCACGTCATTCAGGGCTGCTTTGGGCCTTGCCCCTTACGTGCAGAGATTCTCTGGTTTGTCTGAATGGTAAAATTGATTAATTCATTGAAACTGCATGTTGAGAAACGTTGTTCTTAAACGGTTTGGTTGTTTTTTTGTCTTCTGTCCTGCAGGCATCAAATTCAGAATGAGTGAATATTTACAAAAACAAGTTTGAACATTAAATATCTTATTTGTTTCCTATTCACCCGAATATAGATCAAAAAGGATTTTTGAATCATTGTATTCTATTTTTACTTTTATGCTTTACATAGCCTCCCAACTTGTTTGGAATCAGGGTTATACTTTGAAAGGGTAGTGGGTCATTTTTCAGCAGAGAAAGACGGTTGCAGTGTTATTAACAGTTTAAGTGGGACCATATTCATGTGATTGTAGGACACACAGCCTTACAGCTACTACCATTAAGTAGTTTACTTTGTCACTACAAGGATTTAAAGGGAAACACCACTGTTTTATATTGTGCAGAAGATTTGCTGGGCTAATGCTCCTTTAGCAGCCATGACACTGAGTACTCGTCTGGTGGCTGTGAATAATGCAGACTGAGAAGTATTGGGATTCACCTTGTAATGCAAGAACGTACAGACTGAAGTTTCCCAACAACGACAACCTATTTGCCCTCTTTATCTGAGCTGCGACTCTCTCAGCATAAATATTAGTAGCCTGTCATTGCTAAAGTTAGAAAATTAAATCACCACACATCCGTGAGACAGAGCTGAAAGAAACAGACATCATGTGACGCAAAGCAATTCATCAAACTCTTGTAAGCGGCTGTCAAATTTTACACACGATCACCTCCACCATCACACATACACACAAAAAGCATAACGTCACTCAATCATTCGTGTTTTGTGGAATTCCTCTGACGAGTAAACAGGTTTCCTTGGATGCTCGCCATTTTATAAACACCCTGATTTCCTCAGATGTCTCTGAATGTTACACATTCCTCAGAGTGTAATGATAGAATAACAGCCATATGAAAATGAAAATTATTTCAGTCATGGGCCTTTGTTTCTGAAGTTGTCTACCGTGTTGGTTGAAGCAGCCTGTGGGTGTTGCTGGCTGGCTTGCTAGCTTGCTAGCTACCTCGCTGGCACTTAAAGAGCTTTTCAACTTGAACACAATGAAGCACATTTTCCATTTGCCATCAATTCTCATAAAACTACCAATATCCAAGATGTACAGAGTTGATTTCTCACTGCAAATGTTCTCAGGAGTGAATTTGCTGTTAAAATAGCAGAGCTTGAATACCTAAATGAATGCTGGGAAATCTGTACTGTCAGGTCCATACAAGTCACCACCTGATGGATCTCCAGTAAATCTCCCCATAGTCATCTGAGAGCTTCAAGCTAAAGCTAGCTCGCTGGAGAGTAGACCTCACACCATGGCCAGTTCATCACTCGAGCACAAATTCAAAATCAAGACCGATCTTAACTCAAAAAAAAATCTCAAAACTAAATTTTATGATACGACAGTCTTCATACTAAAATCACATCCAGTGCCAACTCTAATACTCAGAATGCATGCTGGGATACTTGACAAACTAAAGTCAGCTCCTACCAACAGCACTGTGGATAAAATGCACCAGTGGTCACTTGGTCCTTGCTGGTTGATGATGTGAAATGCTGTCCTCTGGTATGAGAACACACCTGAGTCTACTCCTGTCACTTTGACCTGTATGCATTATTGCATGCCTTTCAGTCAGAACTAAAACTAATAGTTTGACTAGCTGTCACAGAATCTGCACCAGCGTGGCGGGACAGCCCCTCCCATCAGCCTTCTGACCTCAGCTGACCACAGATACACTTCCTGAGTCGTGGATGTGTCAGTTACAGGTTGCAGCTGACCAAACTCTCCCCCGGACTCCAGTTTCTGAGGAAAAGATGTAATGACTCAGCTGTGGCTGGCCTCAACTTTACAGGGCTACTTTACGCACTGTCAGGGAGTTGGAGGTTGCTACATGAAAGGGTCATTATTGTTTTGGCTGGGTTTGAGCAGGACACCTGCAGTGGGCAAACATCTGACCTCGAAGACAGGAAGAAAGAAACCTGCTAAAACTGTTTCATTTGGAGTCAATTATTGAGGATTTAGGCAGCCCCAGTACTCCACTTCAGCTCTTCTTACTAATTCTAGTCCATGAAAGGGTTTTTTTTTTTTACCAAACCTTGGTTCTTTTCATGACCGGAACAGGTGGCAGCCATATTATTCATCTCTATCCATGAGCTGAACAATAACAGATTCAAAGTGTGGGAATACATAAATGAAAACATTTGCTGTGAAATAATTACGCTGTGATCCCGAGCTGTTCGGAATTCAGCTGTGACTGCTTTTGCAGATGTATTGGCATGAAGAATTCCACATGTGCACATGTGTCTCTTCAGCACGGGCAGTGGGTTCTGGCACAGACATCATCATCATTATCATCTCTTTCTCCACACACACACACACACACACACACACACACACACACACACACACACACACACACACACACACACACACACACGGTGATATTATTGGGTGTTTTGTGTAATATTTAAACATTTCAGTTACCATGGAGATCCATACTCCAAAACATGTAGATTTAATGAAACATAAAATGATGCTGTAAATATGTTACCAGGAGATATTCTGTTTTTTGTTTTTGTCAGATTTATTACTGGATGCAGCCGTTTACTACCTCCGAATCACTTTTACCATTTAAGAATGGAAACGTGGACTAAATATTAGCCTGCAGGCTGAAATGCTGCAACTGACTTAAGGGAAAAGTATTTGACCTACTTTTGAGTATTTCTCACTTCTGTATGACATACACGGGGGAAGTGAAGGACAAAAGACAGTAAGTAAATCACAAATGCTGTGGGTCAGACATTACATCAACACTTTTCATTTCAAGGGTCTTGCATCCATTTAAAATACAAATGTGATGTTTTAGGCTTTCATTTACACATGTAATGTATGTCACATCATTTCCCATGCTACATGCAAGTGAAGGTCAGGCCTACTTCAGTCCAGAGGTTGGTGGTAATACTACTACTACTACTACTACTACTACTAATAATAATAATAATACATTTTATTTATAAGCACTTTTCATGGGTACTCAAAGACACATAACATAAAACAGTACACTAAAAACACGTGCGACTAAGCTAAATATTAAAAGCAATTTTAATAACAATAAATAATAATAAACGGTGCAATTTAGAGGTTGAATTACAACAATAACACTTTAAGTAGCTTGCTAACTTTGGTAGAAGAGGTGCTGTGTGTGTTGTGCACACAGAAACTAGATTATGTAGTATTTGCATCTTTATATGAATAAAGAGAAGAATATTAAGAGGAGAATATTAAGTACAACTAAAAATAGAGACACAGAGGAGACAGAATACCTAAACACAATGTGCAGGTATTCTCTCCACATTCCACCTAGTGCCAATAATCTGCTGCCTGAGAGGTGAAACCAAGAGCAAAAGAAGTTCTCAAAGCTCTTGCTGCACCACTTGCTGCTGCCCATTAAGTGCAAAATAATATTTTAAGGCAACTCAGATGACCTATCAGCATTTTTATCGAGTCAGATCTTCTCTCGTCTGCATTTTGGCAGCTGGAAACAATAAAAGTGTGAGGGACAGGAATAGGATTTTAAAAAGTAAGACATGGCCGACCCCCTCCCCAAACCGCAGTGAAAACTGGACCCTTGAGCAGCAGTAAGTATATGAAAAGGAAAAGTCAGCACATGAAACAACACGATATCATAGAAGGTAAATGTTTTTTGTTGAAGAACAAAGAATCCTTTGCAGTGACAGTGAATCAGATCATTAGAAGTGATTTATGGAAAAGAAAACCAGACAAATTGAGAGCGGGATGGCAACAAAGCAGATGAAGACAAATGAAAGAATGAGAAAGAGTGCAGCAGATAGGAGCAGACGGCTACAGACACACAGCAGCCAAGAGGAAATGAAGGAAACAGCAAGAGGACGGGGGACAGGAGGAAGGGAGGGAGGTGTCAGGAACGAGTGCTGAGAATAAAAGAAAAGTCTGAGAATAAGACGAGAGACTGAGAGCGAGAGAGGAAAAGAAAAGGATCTACAGTGAGGGAATGTGAGCTGCTGCCTGTCTGGTTCCCTGCAGACGCCTCCGCCCAGCCACTCACCTGCCAATAGCAAATTGAAAACAACTCCACACATAATCCCTGGGAACTAAAAATACCCAGCTTTGAAGGCCCATCCACCACGGCCTATCAGTCTCCACAGGCCCAATTCCCAGCAACAGATAAACACACATATACACGACGCAGATACATGTTTTATTCACTGTGTGGATATGCATGAATTGAATTGAAAAACAGGCACACAGAAGCACACATATGTAGACAGACAGAGTGATGCTAGGGGAGTAACGGGACATGCATTCATGCCAACCTGTTTGGTACGTTCAGTTCAGTATGTGACCCAAACTGTCCACATTTTGGTAGTGCACCAGTTGTCTATCAGCTGTAGCATGCTAGTCAGCTTAGCCAGGTTAGCCGAGCTCATATAGTGTCACTCTATGAAAGCATTAGCTTCCTGGTTAGCTACAGACAAAATGGGCAAAGATTAGTATCCAAGCCAAACCCCTACAGAGTGAGCTGCTACCACACCAAGTATGGTGTTTATGATGTTAGGTATTTATCGTGGCATTGAGTGAGTGGAAGTCGTTCTCCCCACATTCAGATCACGTCAAAGCAATAATGCTATAGGCAAGCCAGAAGCTACCACATTTGGACGAGAGCATGGAGCTGCTGGGTAAAATATTGCAAGCTGGGCTGTGCTTGTTTTGAGTTTTCAGTTTGGTCACAAACATTTGTACATTTCAACACAACATTTCAGCTAAACAGTAACTAAAGTGTGTTTGTGAAAACATTCGAGGAGGGAAATAGTCAATGCAGTAACAGAATCTGGAGTTTGGTGAGTGTGTGTGTCGAGCTGAACGGACTCACTGAGAATGAGTTGTAAATCACAAGTTAGCCATGTCCTAAAGCAAACCCGCTTTATCGTCTATTTAACTCTAAATGGGACCATCATTTACTGGATGAACATCGTGCTGTATAGAAGAAGACATGAAACTAAAGATTGAGACCATAAGCTCATGAGGAAGAGGAGCGAATAAATCAGTGGGGGAAGTAGGATCATTTCTCCAGAACACTTAATCAGACTTTTTTGATGAGTCGCCCATGCTGCCCATGAAAGAATTTCAGGTATAAAACACACATGTTGGCTTCATTTCACAGGTCTGGAAGCTCTGTCCACTAATGATGCTGTCAATGCGAAATATACTAGAGAAGAAGACACACGATTCTGCAAAACTGCACGTCAGTGACAGGATCCAAACTTTGCTCTCTTGCATGAAAGTCCATCATGCTTATCAACCACCCTGACCCCCACACTCCAACTGAAGGGCGCGTATTCCTGCATTGGCACTGAACGTATAGAGTACTGGAGTACATCACATGGTCCACTAACATCAAATCAAATCAAATCAAATCAAATTTTATTTGTATAGCCCAAAGTCACAAAGTACATTTGCCTCGGAGGGCTTTACAATCTGTACAGGAGTGACACCCTCTGTCCTTAGACCCTCGGTTCGAGTGAGGAAAAACTTGCCCACAAAAACCCTTTTAACAGGGAAAAAGGTGGAAGAAACCTCAGGAAGAGCCACAGAGGAGGGATCCCTCTCCCAGGACGGACAGACGTGCAATAGATGTCACGTGTACAGAACATCAAATATAGAAGTTAATAATTGAACTGAAACAGTGCTTGCAGTCATCTGTTCCCTCAGTAATTTGTAGATGTAGTGTCAAATTATCTTTCTGATAGATGCTCTTCAAAACCCATTGTAGTTCGTTTTTAATATGAGGGCTTAAATTTCTCAGGCAGCATGCCTGATTTCAGGCACTGAGCAGTTTTAAATTTATAAATTCAACATATTGTGCACATTCCCTCCTGGACAACTTTTGTCTCACAAATCTTTTTCTTGCACAGTCAAATTCTGTAATATGAATTTGACTGTGCCATAATAGCACACTGTTTGGTGTCCATGTGAACTGACGTTAAACTTGGCCTCCTCCTCCATGATGAAGGCTGTCAAACGCTTGCTGGGATGGCTTTCTTCCACTGTTGCTTCATGGCAACAAGGTAATTAGAAAGCATGGCAGCAACACGCACACACACTCTCACATGCAGAGTGGCAGCAGGGCAGATAAATGTTGCCTCATTACTTACTGAATGACACACATCGTTGTGACCACAGCTCCAGCAGGCTCTGCTCAACCAGCCTGTTGCATAAGCCGAAGCTGAGCACCGGCACAGCCAGAAACACTATCCAAACTCCCATCAGACATGTGAGCCGCACCACAGCCCAGCCTCAGCCCGTGCACCAAACATCCTCCTCCCCTTCCTCCTGCACTCCTGTTAAGACTATCATCTTACACAGGACTTGTGCCGTTGCTGTAAACAATACAGAAAGTGCAGAAGGAGAACTTGTTATTCTTTTAACTCTCTCGCTCAATCGCTCTCTTTCTCTCCCTTCTGTTACGCAATTCTGCTTGGCCACAGAGGCTGAGCAGTTCAAATGGCAGCAGCGTCCAGGTCTTGCGTAAGTGAACAGAAAGCGGGCTCTCAACAACAACCCTGTGGTGAGGTCCGTCACTCAGGCAAATACCCAGAGGTCTTAAAATTTTCAACTCTCCTGCAGCTGCCTTCTTTCTCTCAGATCACTCCATCACAGGAAAAGAGGATTTGAGCTGAATATGGAGGACAAAAACAACAAGCCCAGGCTGCAGTCATTGTAGTAAAACACTGGCACTATATAGAAATGAAAAATGATGGTCAGTTACCATGCAGTCTGTTTGCAGCAACGCAGCAATAACACCATGACTGCAAGTTCTGTTACTGCCCTGAATACTAAAAAGATCCATCATAGTGACAATGACATAAGCTGAAGAAAACACACAACTTTGCTTAGCAAATGTACCAGCAGTCTGCCTGATGTAGTCTTTTTTGTCATGAATGGACCAGCTTACTTCACACAATGATGTCCAGCTGTGTAGAGGTGTGAAATTAGGTGGACTGAACTTTGATATCTCTCGTGATTTTTTGGCATGCTTGTTCCAGTTCTCAACGATGGAGCCCAATGTGCTCCTGTGGACTGTATATTTCATTTGAATTTTTTGACACCGTTCTCTGCGTCTGTGCCTCAACACTGTCAGAATTCTTTGGGCTTCACAGTAAATCTTTACTTATACCAGTATTTGTTCTTCTTACTATGTATAGTCATGTGGCTGTATAGAGCAATGGTGAGAGCAAAGCATTAAGTTTGACAGGGTTGGGGGTAGGGCTGCACATATTGCATTATGAAAAAATGTCATCAGATACATGGGTGTGTTATTCATGTACAGATATACAATGAACAAAAAGTGTCCGCTTACAAAACAAACCTACTTTTACCACACTTGGTTCATCCCTCTGCCGCCACTCAGCTTGGACTCCTCCACTTTCAGTTCCATGTATGTGACTGAGCCATCGGCATGAACAAGTGGAGAGAGAACACGTTTCTTAATAAACTTTACAAATGGACTTGTGTTGTTTACAGGTATTATTAATGGTCAAACTAGTCAAGCACAGATGGACCTGGATACTTCAAAAGTCGCCTCAGCACTCAGTTTCAGGTTGTGGTAGGTAACTAGTGGGACCTGCTGTAGTTGTTTGATAAATTGATGTAGTGCACCCCTTCACCAGAGCACAAGAGGAACTGATCAAACCCTTCAAATCAAACTAAAGGATATAATATCAGACAGACTTTTCTCCTAGATTAGTCATGGAAAATGAGAACCTTGTGAGTGTGTTTTTGTATCAAGCAGCTGCAAAAGTTGCAGCATGATGCATTTGAATTCATTTGCCTTACTTGACATTGCGATGATGTTGATGTTGAAAAGAGAGCGAGAGAGAGAAAGGGAGGGAGAGAGGGAGAGAGAGAGAGCACACACCACTCTTAAATGGAGTTCTTGTGTATAAAGCTCTAAATGGGTCAGGACCAGTGATCACTGCAGGCTCCCTGTTGTTTTATGTGCAACATTCTCTCAGATCCTTTCAGATTTGTTAGATGTTTAGAGCCACAGCGTATCAGGAAGGGGTATCCCAAGGTATCAGGAAGTACTAAAAAAATGTCAGCTTTTAGCAGAATCAGTATGTCATTCAAATAAATCTGAACACACACCATTAATAGTGTAAAAACAACATAATCTGATGAGAGTTTGCTTGAAGCAAACCTCTGTATCTTTGTTTATCAGAAAGGTCTGGACCTCCTCCCCGTGTTGGATGGTGCCTGATCTCCATGTGTTTGTGTTCATGTGTTTGGCTGTTTTTACAAGTCTCCCTTTACAAACCAACAGCCGCCACATGACTGGGTTTATTTAGAGAGGTGCAGGGGAGATTAGCCAGAGGTTTTCAGCTGGACTAACTATCCATCACACACATGCTGCTGCATGCACACACATCACAACACACAAACACAAGAGCCACGCGCCTGTACCATTACACTTTTACTTCACTACACGCACGCACACACACACACACACACACACACACACACACACACACACACACACACACACACACACAGGGCAATCAAAATCGCATTTTATGAAAAAAGCAAACTGTTGGTCCCTCCATCATTTACACATTTTGTCTCCTTTCCAGTCTTCCAACCAGTCAAGGCACTTTTACACTGCATATCTCATTAACCTATTCACACACTGATGGCATTGGCTGCCATGCAAGGCTAACCATTCATACACATTCACACACAGATGGCACAGCCTTCAGGAGCAATTTGGGGTTCAGTATCTTGCCCAAGGACGCTTCGACATGCAGACTGGAGGAGCCGGGCATCAAACCACCGATCATCTGAGATACCTTTAGGGTTGATGTGTTATGTGTTGCTTACTTAAAGGTGGTGTGTCAGATTTAGGGGACTCCATTTTCAGAATATGGCAGAAATGGAATATATAATATTCATAACTGTGTTTTCATTTATAACCATCATGTTTCTAGAATGGCCCAGGACAGACAAACTTCCCTCTAGGAATGAGAGGGTGAGATGAGGGGATTGCAACCAGCAACTTTGCTGCAAGATCCCACTAAATCCTACACATACATTAGAACACAAATCAGAATTAGATTTGATGATGTACATGTCTGACTATCAACTTTACTCACCAGTCTTCAGAGGAGGAAACTAGTTTGACTAAACAGTCTCAAAGTCAATTTAGCAGCTTTTTTTCTGAGTGTCCAGTCTTCACTCTGGGATGTTTGTCTGCTACGCTCTCACCCTCCACCTCAGCCTCTACATGTCACACTGACATTGTGCCTACAAACTCTATGTGTTAAATTAACGCTCAGCCTTTATTTAAACTTCCTTGTTTTGTTATATACCTGCACATTTAAAATATTCCATACACTGTGAACATTTGCACATTACCTGATACTTACAATTCTTGCACAGCTGTACTGCTCTTTTTATTTTAAAACATATTGTGTATATACAGTGGATGGATTGATCCTTATGTTTGCACCAATGACACCAAAATAAATTCCTTAAAATCTGATTCTGATTCTGATTGAGAGTGTAGAGAAGTACAGTCCTTATTGTACAATGTCTTGCACCACACTCTGCCTTTGACCCTCTGGTCCAGTCTGCTGGACGTGTGGACCAACACTCATTTTATCAGGATGTGACTGATTCATATTGTCATAAAATTCTGTTACATTCAGTCACCATGGGCCCATTTTTAGCACCACAGCAATCCCTGGTCATGGAAATGATCCCACTGACTTCCACACAGATTTTAAATCTGGGGAACAGGAGCACTGGCACCAGATCAGTAATCAGTAGTGGCAGCTTACCTGAGCTCCATTTACAGCTGTAAGTACTGGAATCAATATTTGGGAAGGAGGGAAAGGGTCTGATCACTGCTTTGTTCCTGGCCTCCAGTCATGTTCCAAGACATGTTTTTTGCTTGGGGTGGAGTTCAGACAGAGGGCTACAGTCCAATGCTCATAGTTTGCCACAGCAGTACACACTTGCAGACACATGGCATTAACTGTCCATATAAATTGGGCTACTCCTTTCAGTCTTTGTTTCCTATTAAAAAGAGGCATATCCTTCCTGCAGACTCTTTAAAGGCCTGTTTAGAGGCTGATCTGAAACAACGCTGTCCTGCACCCCCTTGGCTATTTACACACCGCAGGAATGTCTCTCATACGGCTAATACTTGAACAGACAACAGTTCACTCTGCAATGAGATTACCAGCACTAAGTCTTTTCATTGTTCGAGCCGATCTGCTCCTTTGGTTTGCCTCGCTGAGTGTTCACACTGATATTCACGCTGCAAACTGAACTGTTGGAAAACTTAAACCACTTCAAGCTTCCCCCACACAAATGCTGTTAAAAACAGGTTCAGTGTGTGTAATGTGGTGAATTGTTACCTGATGGGGAGCTAATTACTGCCTTTGAATTCAGCTCACTAAATAAAAGCAGAGAGCAACATGTGGTCCACATTTGCTTTGTAAATAAGCAGTAAATCTTTGGCTCACCATGTTCACTCCCTGTAACAAACAGCCTTTCTTTAAATGCTGTTTGAAATCCTCGCCAAGCTTATTAGTGTTCTGACAGGATATTTACAGCATGGGCACTCTGTGTCACTGTCAGATGCACGATTTGTGCGCTAATGTGTGTGTGTGTGTATGTGCGTGTGTGTTTCCAAGGCGCTTTCAAAGCAAACAGCAGTATAAATCAGATGCCACATATCATTAAGGACAAACATTGGCTGTGAAAAGTGGTTTTATCTGTGGCTGAGGGGTGCAGTCATAGAGTGTGCAGCTCTGCTGAGCAGCCTGTCTGCGTTCAAGGACAAATCCACTTTATCAGTAGTAGTTTAGAGCCAGTTCAGGGTGTGCCTGTTCAGAACCACCCAATTGCTTGATTCCCAGTATTGTAGCTTGTAGCACTGTTGAGAGGCCGTGCTCACATCAAACTCTGAGGGCCAGCTATAGCTAAACTGTATTGGCCCTTTCAGACACAATGCAGCAGTGCAGTGCCCTGAACACAGCGGCGAGCGCACCACAAATCACATTGTGTGCATGAGCCTGAACTGTTAAGGATCTGACAGAGAGATGTTCTATACTAAATCTGTTCGAATTGTTCGAAACGTGTAGGAGGAGACTTACAAAAGTTACAGCACAAAATGTAAAATTTGTTGTTATAACGCCACCATCTGGCCAACCTCAGCAGCACTACACCTGCCAAATGTGAAAATGGAAGGACAGACAGACACCACAACACTCGTGATCTCTGCACACCACAGGAACAACACAGCTCTGCTACTTTGACATTTTCTATGTTATGTGTGTGTGTGTGTGTGTGTGCGTGTGTGTGTGTGTGTGTGTGTGTGTGTGTGTGATAAAGTAAACAATGTCTGCTGGAGTGTGAAGGACACAAAACATGCCACATGATCAGTGGTATAAACTCTGCTCATTGCAAGAGCAGGTAACACTTCTTATTAGCTCATCAGCGGCATGCAGGAGAAAATGTGAAAAACAGAAAGATGAGGCTGACTGTGTGTGATGTGTTTCATTTTGTCTTGCAAAGAAATGACCTGACAGTCAAGACACTTTGTGTGTAAAACATCTCTTTTCCTTTTTGTCCATTGTTGCTTTCAGACTGGTAACTGTCATTTCATTGGCTGCACACTGGAAGTGACTGACAAACAAGGTCAAAGTTGAAACTGATCAAGACATTGCTGCTGCCTTCTTGATCGTAAAACAGTCTCCACGATGATTAAAGTCATATTGATATGTTGAATATCAGATTGTTCTCAGTCCAAAGTGTGTTCAGTGGATTCCAGAGGAATCAAATGTCAGAAAACACTTCTGCAGCACGATTGAATGATTTTATTTCATCTGAATACAGTTAATTTAATGAATCTATAAGACTGTATGATATGGTTAAGATTAGGTTAATAAAAGCTTTTCAGCAAGGTTAGGGAATTATGGTGGTCACTCTTCAATGGTATGAAACAGCGAGGCAGTTGTGCTGCTACCAGCCCATCCTTATTTATACTGCTCTATACAATATGAACATCACTGCTTCCTGCATGGATGATACAACACTGAGACTTTTTCCCAGCATAAATAAAACAAATTCATAACATCCTTGAAATGTGAATATGGATGCAGAATTTGTCACAGTGTTTCTTAGATACAGCACACAGTGGGGTCAGTGTGGAGGAAGCTGGAAGTCTATAGCTCTCCAGAGACATCCACCCGGCTGTAGGGCACATGGGCCACAACACACAGGCATTCTGACCACTCAGCTCCATTACAGCCACACAAACAGACAAACACTGTGTCAGCCAGCCACCTTTTCACACATATTCACATATACACAGACAGCAGTCAACGTGATGGAAGAAAGTCTGTGTGAAATGATTCTTTACTGATGAGGTGCACAGCTTCTAACTAAGGCTGTGATCAGAAACAAGAGCAAACGGTCAAAGGGCACATGTGACTGCTTTCTGTCCAAAGAATTCAAATGTCTGAATATTAAACAACATTCAAACATCTTTAAAGGGATAAAATACATAAAGGGGAAAGTAAGCATAAGCAAAGGTAGCCACAGTTTGTCTACAATTATCTCTGCATCACAACTTCATCATTTTATGACCATAAACTAATGATGATTATAACGATAATTTACTATGTTAGTCTTGTTACTTATTATAACAACTTAATGATAAGATTATGTGGAGACATCAAACATTAAGTGGAGTGATAGGTCTCATTATTTGAGGATGATGAAACGCATCTTCAGGGAGAAGAGGATGATTAAAGGGTGATTCAGTAAAGCAGATCCATAAAAAACATAAAGTGTTTGATTGAAACCATAATGTTCAATCAAAAGTGTTTTCAGCTCAGAAAGTACTGGTTTCTACATTTCCCTATGATGCAATGTTCCAAGTCTTTTTGCAGCAGCCCGCATTCAAACTTAAAACTAAAAATACAAATCTCCAAACCGAGGCGACACTGATGACATCATTGGGGGTTACTTTGACTTGACAAAGCTGCTCCACATCCAGAGAAGAGCCTCTACAACTCTTTTCACAGGCCGAGCTGAACTCCACCATCACATTTGTGTGTAAAATTGGTTGAATTCCCCTTTAACTTGTGATGTCAGTATAGCAGAGCTTAAAAGTTGTTCCTGCAAATAAATGCCAGCAGACTGACAAAGGGGCAGGATGGGAAGGAATAGGATCGGGCTGGGGGGAGGTGGTGATGGTGGTGGTGATTGGAGGGGTCTTCCTTCTACGCGTCCAAAGCCCAGCGACTGAGCGTCTCTCCTGCTGGAATTTTCCATGGATTGAGTGGCAGGCAGGGTATACACACAATTCCTCACAGTTAACTGGGTTTAAATAGATGACTGTGAGACCTGGGACAGTGTCTCCAACGCCTTCCACATTCACACCACATCACCCATCTCATCCTGCTGCCCAGCATTTCTGTAAAGCTTCCAGGGCTATTGTGCCCCACATTGCTGCCTCTGAGGACTTCCTGGCGCCCAACCAAATAAGGCTGATACCCTGTGTGGTGTATGTGTGTGTGTGTGTGTGTGTGTGTGTGTGAGAGAGAGAGAGAGAGAGATTCGCATTCACAGCAACTCACACTCACACGTCAAGTGAAAGAGACTAAATAAATAGAGCTGAAGCCAAAGAGTTAACTGCTTGATCTCTCCGCTGTCAGAATCTGTCTCCAGATGTGAGGACCTGGCCAGTGTCACCAGTTCACATGAATGGGAATCATTTCTGGCCTCTTTCCTCCCTGCGTGTTGACTCAGTATTATTTATACCCGATAAATGCTTTCCTGACTGCACTTGGCATCAGGCCTGATCTATTCATATTTAAGGTATTTACACAAGAGGCAGGGCCAAGCATAACATTTAGTGCAAAATACACCTCGGGGCATACAAAATGTCGTGCTAATTTATTTTTGCTTCAGTTCATGCACTCATATTTCTGATGTGAAGGAGAAAACCGAATTGGGGTTAATGGCACTCCAGTTTCATCAAATATGATTATTTGGTTTCCACAGCCGTGCGTCTCTTCTGATGTTTCTTTGATGTGATGCAGGAGAAATTCATCTTCCCCACATGGGAGGTCAGAGGTCAGGAGCTGTCGGCACAGAGCTGAACCCACGCCCTCTACTTAAAGGATTATTACACAAACATGGCTTCCTCTGCAAACTGTATGCGGTTTCAAATTCATACATGAAACAATTGGTCGACGCACATCCTCTGAGACGTCGGCATGTATTCGAGTTCAGTCTGTGAGAATGTTGGAATCTTTTTAGGCTCGGTATCACTGAGTGCGAAAATGTTGAGTAGTAAAGGGCAAAAACCCCAAAACGGCTTAATCCTATACTGAAAGGGGCATAAAGGAGTGCGCCACCAATTTTACACATAAAATCTTCAAATTTCCACATGGACAATCCCCAGTGACACTGATGACCAGCAGCATGTTGTTACATCACCTCGTGCTGAAAATAAGTTAAGTTTGAACATCTACACAGAAAACAGACAGTTAGACTCAGTTAGACCTCACAGCACGCCGAGCACCTGTCATTTTCAAACCATTCTCAGTGAATCAGAACAGAAGGAAAAGTCCTGAGCTTTGTTTTGTAGATAGTTGATGTTGTCATCAACAAAATAAACTTTCTTCCATTGTAAATCTCGAAATGTCTGCGCTGACAAAGCGTCCCCAGATTTATGATCTTATAGAAGCGATTTTTTCCTCATGTAGCTGAACTGTTGTTTGTTCTCATGAAGAAAGAAGCGTGCCAGTTTAAAGAGCTACAAACGTCACATTGTGGTATGACATTAAAGAGGAAGTTTAAAATAAAGACAACTTGTGATTGTCAGTTTCTTTCTGTCTTTGAGGTTGAGCTTTTTGTTGACTGAGGAGGAAAAAATGCTAATTTGAGTGACAGCAACATTCTAGAATTCTCCTGGGATCTAAAGGGTTAACAAGGACAGGAGGCAAATGAATGTGTCCAAACAGACTCAGGAAGAAATTCACTGGGATGGTTTAATATCACGGAGAAAGTCTGAAGTGACACTGACAGAAGTCTCTGTGATGATGATGGTGATGTCTCCATTTGGTACTTGAGGTGAGTTTCTATGATTATGAATATATCCATCCAATATATCCACTCTTAAATGGAGTTAAAGAGCAGATCTGCGATCAGTGTGGTCTGTGTCCAACTGCTCACAATACTCTTACAATAACAACTTGTCTTTGCTAGTCATCACTGTCATCATGCCACCCATCTGACGTCAGCAGCAAAACTACATTTGGAAATGTGAAGACAGTAACATCACACTGTGTTTGGTTCACTCCCTCCTGCTTTTACAGCTGTGATCTGCAGCTGCTTTCACAAGAAAACAATCTGAATGATCGCTCTGACTGTGACACTACTACAGCTGTGCGGACCACGTTAAGAACACCACAGACTGTCAGACCAGTGACAGTTTTCAGGGTGATAAGGACGTGGAGGTCAGCAGGAGCCTTAAATTCACCAAATTACAAAAACCTCTTTGCTCTGAGAGTTTGTAAAGAAATGAGAATTTGGCTATGACGTAGTTCCAATGAGATCAACACTCTGTATGGAAAGACACCACCAAAAGGTAAAAATGTCTCGTCCAACACTGAAAACAGATCAAGTCCTGATGTGACTGATGAGTGGAGTGCATGCAGGAGGAGGCATTGAGCTGGCTCCGCGGACTCTGCTGGACTCTGTAGTTGTTGATGTCTGAGAACTGCAGCTCAGCTCAGACTCCCTCACTCTATCTGGCTGTTCCCCTGCATTCATCCAGCAGAGCATGATGGAACGGAATTTCCAAGACAATCACAAACACACGTGACCAAACGCTATTTGGTACTTTTAAACACTACAACCACATCAGTGGAGGCCACAGAGGGTCTGCACATATGAACACACACACGCACGCACGCGCGCCCGCGCATACTTACTCTCTGACGGATAGAAGGGCTGCATGTCGATCTTGTGCACCTCCTTGGCGTAATACTCCTCCTCGCTCCGCTGCCGCTCGCACGTCGCCGCCCGTTCGTTCGCCTTCTCCTGCAGCAGGTCCCTGGTGCTGTTGTAAATAGCGACAATGTCCCGGGACACCTCCTCGGGCTCAGGAAAATCCTCCGGGGGGGTGGTGAGCTTCAGTTTGCTCAGGATCTGCCCCCGGATGGCCTCGATGCGTTTCTTCTTGAACTGATCCATGTCCAGCGTGCTGCATGTGGACAAACTGAGCGCCACGGTGGCTAAATCCAAAGTTAGGAGGAGACTGACAATACACAGGTTCATCTTGTCCTCCAGAGTATTCAAATCTCAAATAAAAAACAGATTCAGGAAATATTCACTCTTTAAATCTCGCCAGGAAGACGCATTTCTTAAACAAAAATCAAAGTGGAGAGCATTTACGCACACGAGTCAAGACGCCAAAAAGAGTTATTTGAAATCTTTTAATTACCCAATTTTTTTTTAGCAAAGTGTACCTGAAAATCCATTCAACAGTCCCGAAACAAAAAGGTACCCGTTACTTGGTCGGAAGGGCTCCCACGGATCTATTCCCGGCTGACAGACAGAGTGCGTAAAGGTGCAGCTGAATGTTGCCAGAGGTGGACGCGACATCAAACGGGTCTGAAATTCATGGATGAAAACAAGAGTGAAAAACAGCTGAGGGCGCAGAGTCAGCGGGACGCACAGCCGTGTAGCCTGCGGGACTGAGCACACCTCCACCGCATCAGAGCGCTCGGATCGGAGCTTTCCTAACCGCACCTTAGCCTCCACGAGCCCGGGCCCGAGGTCTCTATCTGTCAAACTTCAGCGGCTCGATGTGCGAGTCATCGCTTTTTACTCTCCGGACAAAAAGTTGTTTCACACACATCAAAACTCGGACGCGGTCCTGCCGATCAGCGGGGACGCAAGGTGCGGAGTTTGGCTGACGCGTCGAGGCGAAATCGCGAATCCGCACAGAGTGGTTTAAGCGGTGACAGGCTCTGCCTTTAGAAGTAGCTCAGTAAAAAAAAAAGTTTGCCTTCGGTGCTGCGGAGCGCTTTCACGCGTCTTCCCTCACCCCATCTAGTTGGGGAATAGCTCGTCCTTTACGCGTGCCAAGCGGACAGCAGTGGCCGCTTGTAGGAGATTTATACTGGACTGAAGTTACCACGTGCTGCCCCCTCCGCTCACTTCAAACCGAGGTTGTGGTCATCGCTGTCGGAGAAGGGGACCCCTTCAATTGCACGTTACGAGACGATTTATTGTAAATAGGAGTGCTCGCTGTGCCCATTGGGACAGCGCTGCAACGGCTAATGGCCCATTGGCCCCGGTACGTCGTGACGCAGGGTCCTAAAGCCGGTCAGAGCCAGGCGCCTGGAACTTTTGAAAGCTGCCACAGAAAAATCTCTGTGGTGCCCTTTCTCCACGTTACAGTTCACACGTTTTAGTGTTTACCACTCACGTGACTGTAATGATTGCATACTAGTGAGCTCATGCATGATGCAGGAAACACATGATCACTGTGCAATGTTTTTATCTTTTTATTTAGAGTTTTGTTCTTTAGTTGAATTGAAGTTGATTTCATGTTTGTCCTGTGCACGCCATCATCTTCTGTTAGCTGTTTGAACAGGGAGTGTTAATGACTTCACTGGCCATAACAACAGAGGTTTATTTAGAACTTTTTAGTTCTGCTGAGCTCACAGTGTTAACAAGTTGAACACAGCTCACTAATGAAACCATATTTTTTTCTATTCTGGCATCTGGATCTGGCCCCAGATGTGCTATGTGGTCATTTGATGAGACAGTCATGTAGACATTAAAGCCAGTTTCTGATCACTGGGACCGTCCTCAGGAAAGGTAACAAATCACAGTCCTGTCAGCTGATGTTGGGTTTACATGGTAGACATATTATCGATTATCAATGCCCAGAAACTTTTCTAAAGATTATTCTTTTGGCCTTTTCAAGCTTTATTTTGATAGAGACAGCTGAAGAGTGACAGGAATGTGGGGAGAGAGAGATGGGGAATGACATGCGGGAAAGAGCCACAGGTCGGATTCAAACCCTGGGCTTCCGCAGCAAGGACTGAGCCTTCGTACATGGAGCGACTGCTCTACTAACTGAGCTAAACACCGCCCCAATGCCCGGAAACTGTACATTTTAAACATTGTCATATTATATGTATTATATGTTTGGACAGACTGGTGTTGCAATTTCGTTGTACTGTACTTGTACTGCTACAATGACAAATAAAGCTTACATCCATCCATCCATTGTTTTCCTGTTTCGTGCCGAGAACTTTTTAGTCCTTCTCCACATTGTAAACTCAACATATAGCCTCTCTTGCCCTCCCACAGGTCTCTGATCATCTCTGACACCATCATGAATAATGTGGTTCAGAGTTCTCAAAGTCCTTCAAAGGATTTGAGGTCAGAAGAGCCTGAAAATGCACATTTCATATTGCTGGGTACCAAAAAAAGCCATAGAGGCTGAGAATCTGAGAAGCTCCACCCTTACCACCATCTGAGCCTTTCTGTCCTGACATGTGATGGAGTGACAGGCTGTTAAACATCAGGATGAATGCTGATTGTCTGCCATGAAGAATAAAATCTGATGTGATAAGTATCTGAGACTGGATTTAGATGAGTGTATGTGGGTTGGGATCATGACAGAGGCCATAACAGTGAATCAGCAGTCTGTGGACCAGGGTGTCCTCTCCATTCATCTGTCAGCTGACTGGGTGGTGTCAGATGTAATAGGATAGGACCGGCTCCACCATGTGCTCCTCCATCCTTCTTGCACTCCCACATGCTCTGAGCCGGCTGTGTGGCAGCTTTATCTACATTCACACCCCTCAGAAAAAATACCACTTTATTTCATTATTTGCCAAAGCCTGGTGCCGGCCCTCCACGCTCCGCTCCACCAAAGCCGGCCATCCATCAGGTCTGACAGCTGCTCCCTGATTCTCTGGATCCAGAGGCTGCTGCAAACCAGATGCTGTCACTATATCAGCACAAACAGATGTGAGACAAGACGAGGTGTGTGCCTGAGACCGTTCCTTCAGACACCTGTTCCACACACAGACAGGAGGAACATGCAGGACACAGTCTGATCCTGTCCAATCCAGATGACGATTCTGAATCTAGAACATGATTTCAGCACACAGACGACCGTGTTTTCACCTCACTCGCTTCCAACAGTAGCACACAGTCTTCTTCATCAGCAGATTCATTTTGCTGAAGTGTTGATGTGTGTAAACCTTCCATAAGTCATAATTATATAAATACACTTGTAAAATGTTGAGTGCTGGGACAGAAACATTCAACAATCAGTGACTGAAGGACTGTTTAAAACAAAAATCAGCACTTGCAGGATGTTTTTCAGTGACTGTGTGCCATCAGGCGTTTCACACAAACACAACTGTGCACCGTACATTGCTGCAGCGAGGTGACGTGACCACCGGAGGTCAGCAAAGACAAGATATTCTGGGGTGTAAGGATCATTTCACTTTATGTTCATAGCTTTTGCCATCATTTCTGTCAGTCATGAGAATATTGGACCAAGACTGGACTAACCCGGACAAGAGACCGAAACAAACCACGGGACACGGACATCATTTTATACCAACGAGCCTTGTACAACTTTTAAATTCATCTGCAATTTGCAACAATCATTTGTCAAACACGGCCATTGCTGTGTGTAAGCAGTGCTCATGAAGTTGCTTTGTATTGCAGGTCATTATGTGAGTTTATTATGTTCAGCTTTTACTGGCAGATTCAGTCGACCAATAGAAACACTGATTTTTAATCTGGCAGTGTGTGATGACAACCTTTCAGGGGCTGGTAGTTTCACTGAACAGAAGGCTAATGTGACCGTACTTTGTAAAAACAAACTCATTTATCATCCACTGGTCTCAGTGTGTCGGCGGAGGGTCGCAGTAGAAGATGGCTGGTGTCTCTGAGCAGAGAGAGCAGGAAGTGTCGGACAGAGACACAGTGGAGGTGGTAAATGAGGCGACACAGTGGCCTGTTCCCCAGGCTCTGTGCCAACAGGGGCTGGGATAAAAGTCAGCATACCAGAGTGCAGGCGGCAGTGTTGCTATGACAGATGAGCATCCAGTGTGGTGCAGACAGATCGACGCGCTGCCATCCCCCTCCTAATATTTCCACGGGTTGTGTCATCGGTGAGGACCAGACACAGGAAGATCCACAGCAGAAGTCAGAGAGACGAGTCAGCACCACGTCACCTCACCGGATTACTGCCACAGCAGCCGGTTGACCGATCAGTATTCACAGCAGTGATTCTCAAACTTTTTGGCTCGCGACCTCTTAAAACGAAGCAGTGAATTTACGACCCGCATCAGTGTTCCACAAACGTTTTAAGAGCCTGAAGATGCAACATACACATGCCAAATGTTCTTTTAAAGAAATATAGGATGCTGTTAATTATTCCTCCTCTCCATAAATGACCATAAAGACATACCTGTTGATGTCACACAAGAATTCTACGACCCAGTCCAGACTACAGGAAGAACACGGAGCACTGAAGAGGATACATGAAGTGGCTGTTTATTCAAGCAGCTGTATAAAACATTCATATTTACAGAGTTCACACCCTCACAGTCTTTCATCAATTAAATGAACTGTGAACAGAACAGAAGCAAACTGATGCTGAATCCATGATGGAGGACAGGAAGTCCACAGTGACTTCCTCCAGGCTCAGAATCTGTTACGTCACGTTTGTTCCCACGAGTTCTTCTCACGTCGTCAGAGTACAGGATGTTTACCTTCTATGCACAACAAATATCAGAATGTGTACGCTCAGTGAAGGACAGATTCCAGATCTTCACTTCCAGAGATGTGAAGGACGTTCCTGAGGCTGAAGCGGTTCTCTGCAGGTCAGGACTTCTGTTTCACACACTGTCCCTGAAGGCATCACCTTCCCCTCAGTCTCTTTGGACGGTGTCAGTCTGAGTCGCTCTCCTCCGCCCCCCCTGCATGTGTGTCGGGCTCCTCTTTGTCGCTGTCTTTGTCCCAGTCTTTCATGGTGGCTCCCATCATGAAGTCGTCTCTGAGGACACTCCAGGCGGGCTTCTCCTCTGCTGCTGGAGCCTGCAAACACACACACACACACCAGTCACACACTCAGTCTCTGTGCTGCATGCTTTAGGTCCAGTGACGTTCTGCTACATCGATGCTTCCATGGAGCAAGAGTGACACCATGAGAGCGCTCAATGAATCACAGCTTATCACATCAGCCATGACACTGTTTTGAAACCCCAGCAGGAACCTTTCAGAAGCATTTTGACTGCCAGACTTTGTTAACTTGCTCAGATTTGTCCCTGGTTTATGCGCTAGTGAATATGCTACATAGTTCAATTGTTTCCTTTTTCAGCTGTTTTTACAATCACAAGTTTGCACAGGGTGTTTTATTTTGAAAGTCTATGCTGTTTCTGCATCTGACTTCTAGTCAGCTTGAGCTGCTCTGTGCAGACTGATGTGGCTGACTGCTCTCGGCTTCTCGGCAGTTCCTAAACGGACCACGACGCTTCCAGTGGGGTTTCAAACATTGACTAGAGCAGCGGCGATCAGCTCCGGTGGCTCTGAACATTTTGCATCCGTGCCCAGTGAATCTGGCCTTGACCACTGTGAGCTTTTTTAAGACTGAGACAGATATCAGAGTGGAAACATTCACACAATACTGATAGAGTGAATTTTTGAGCTGGAATAAAAACATTACACCATTTCACAATCTGCGGTCAAAAAATGAACAGTGAGAAAATAAAGAAAGACTACATAAAAACATCAGTTCACTGTTGCTGATTCATTTCAAACAAATCAATCAAGGTAAACATCAGCACTGCGTACACGGTGGTGTCCAATACAAGTACAAAGTAGCAGAAAATACCAGAGAAATACTAAAGTACAAGTAGTCTAACCTATACTTAAGTAAATAAAATACTTAGTTACATTCCACACTGCTCTTATCAGACTCCTGTGCTGTGATGCTGTATTAGAAGACCAGAATAAAATATGGTGACGTTCTTTCGTTTGCAGCATTACATCTCAGAGATTAAAGAATTGTGAAGCCAACACTCAACAGACTCAGACCACCGCACCGTCGTCTGCTGAGCTCACAGTGCTGCTCTGAAGCTTCTTTCAATCTGCTACGTTACACTGACTCAATTCACATACTTCCATACTTACACTTCCTATTTTGAGTGCATAAGTGCGTTCTCACTGTCATTATGTCAAAATGCAGTGTACTTGAGTACCTGGATGGTGCACTCATAATGATCAAAAGATTCAGTGTGGGATGCTGGACACTTCTTGCCCTCAGTATGCAGCAGACGGAGGGAAGGAAGGTGATGACTGTGATGTACAACTCTAAGTTGTACCTATGTTTTAGATTTAGATTTTGACAGTCAAAAGTTGGTGCTAACGCTAGGACCAGTTGCAAGCAAAAGCAAAATGTAATATTGCTTTCGTCATTTTTGTTAAGTTCACAACGGCTGTGCTCAAATTGAGACAGCACTGCTCTGCTGAAATTAGTGCACTACCCCAGGAAGTACATGGAGTACAGAGAGTACGACACAGAATCTGAACTGAGACACAGCATATAACTGGCTAGCTACCAGGCTAACATATCAAACAGATGTGATAAGCAGAGTGATGTGACGGTGTCAGTCCGTCATATCAGAGTCACCGCTTATTCATTTCACACGTCTATTCCACAAACTAGTTAAGAGATTTACTGTGAGCACGCCGCTTCACTCCACCACCGTCTGTTCAGCACTGAACTCTATGTAACGCTACAGCCTACATTTCCCATCATGCCGTGCCTCGTGCTGCATTGACTTTGTTTGCTATTTTCTATTTGAAAATGAAAATGTTTATTTATACTGTGTGTCTGGTTCAGACTTTGACAGTTCTTCATGGATTATTGACTCATGTACTCAGATCTGACAATCATTGTGAAGAACTACTCTCACTCAGTGTAGATTCCTACTGTGGACACTACACAAGTATTTTCATATTATCATGAACCAAAGACATCAGTGAACTTACAGCGTCCTTTTCAGTCTTGCACTCTTGTTTTCCGTCCGTCTTTCGTAGCACATCGATGAAGTCTTTCTTTGAGACAGATGACAGTAACTTGGCCTTCTTCCTCTCTGAACCACCAACTTCCTTTACTTTGTCATCGATTGTTTTCTGGTGTTTCCTCACCGCGTTGAACAGCTGCACCACCCCCCTGAGCACACACAGACACAGTGGAATCAGGAACGACACGTTACCTGAGAATGTTGAACAAGCCCTCAGAGGAAGAGAGATAAAGACCTGGTAGCAATTCTTTGAAGAGATCGCTCCGTCTCACGGTCCTTCACTATGTCAGGTTTCTCCCTGCACATCATCTCCCACGCTCGCTTCTTGTCAACCTGTTGGACATGGAAATAAACACACCCTTACTCCATGAATGACATGCACCTGGCCAATGACCTGAATGAGTTCTACTGTCACCTTAAAGGCAAACAGACCGTCCTGAAAGCACCCATGATAAGCCCAACAAGCTCCAACTCATCAGCTCAGCTGGAGTCTGGGCATCTCCACGATTGAATCCTCCATGCATACCAAAGTTTGTCACAGAGTCCCACAAGGTTCTGTACTAGGACCACTTCTATTCAGTTTATATATGCTTCCTTTAGGGAACATTATTAGGAATCACTCCATTAATTTTCATTGTTATGCCGACGACACCCAATTATATTTATCGATCAAGCCTGATGAAACCAATCAGTTAACTGAACTCCAAGCATGCCTTAAGGATATAAAAAGTTGGATGACCTACAATTTTCTGATGTTAAATTCAGACAAAACTGAAGTTCTTGTAATTGGACCCAAACACCTCAGAAACCCTCTCTCTAGAGACTTAGTTACTTTAGACGGGATCACCCTGGCCTCCAGCTCCACCGTAAAGAATCTTGGAGTTGTTTTTGATCAGGACTTGTCCTTTAACGTCCACATAAAACAAATTTCGAGGACTGCATTCTTCCACTTACGTAACATCTCCAAAATCAGATACATTGTGTCTCAAGTGGATGCAGAAAATCTAGTCCACGCATTTGTTACTTCTAGGCTGGACTATTGTAACTCTTTGTTATCAGGCTGCTCCAATAAGTCTCTTAGGACTTTGCAGCTAATTCAGAATGCTGCTGCACGTGTTCTGACAGGAAGATGTTAATGCATGTTACTAACTAAACTTCTTCCCCAGAGTTTCTGTGCTCTCTCGTCCAGCAGGTTCTCATGGATCGTGGCTGCTGCTGTGATCCTGCATGACGTCCACTACATACATTACTACTGTCATTATTGCTACCATATCTCCATTACAGTTTATAGTTAATTAATGATTTGCTGCTGCTGTGCATCTGTGTCTCTCTATCTCTATTACAGGTTCCACTGCTACTGTAATCATTTTATCATTCATTGTAATTGTACAATATGTTTGTGTTGATTTGTTCTGTACATCTATTGCACGTCTGTCTGTCCTGGGAGAGGGATCCCTCCTCTGTGGCTCTTCCTGATTTTTTCCCGGACGCCGGAGGACACCAACAAAAAAGACGCGGCGTAGAATGCCATTGCAGGAGTCAAAGAGACTACAGCCGGCAATATCGCGTGATTATGCGTGAATTCGCAAGATCTCTGCGATATCTGCGTTCTTGTGACGCTCGGTGGCCGGCGGAGCGCATCAGTGTGCATCACAAACAGATTATGTGTGAGTTGGCGGACGGCGGAGTACGCTGTCATTCCAGAGCAGAGCCGTTCTGGAGCCGTTCCGCATGCAGTGTATTTTCGGTTTCAGTTTCTTCCACCTTTTTTCCCTGTTAAAAGGGTTTTTTGTGGGCAAGTTTTTCCTCACTCGAACCGAGGGTCTAAGGACAGAGGGTGTCACTTCGATTCACATAAGTATCACGATTTTTTGTTTTATGATTTTTAAAATCGATTTTCTTGTTCAAAAATTTTTTTCCAAATTTAAATGCTTCATTTTAGTTTATATTTAGTTCATATCCGTTTGTGGGAAAAACCTAAACAGAAAGGAAGAAGAAAAAAAAAACAGAAAGCGGAGAATGGTGGACAACTTGCAAAAATGCGCGGCAATAAAACCGCCACCAGCACATTTTGGATTTTTTGCTTTGAAGGGAAAAGCAGAACTGGACATGTCGAAAGCTGTTTGTAAACTACTGCGGAAACACGACAAACGTTACTAAAGTCTATACTTTTAATTCATTCTGTTAGAAAGGTTTCAGATGTGGAAAGTATAACCCTCAGAAAAGTATATATTTTTTATATACTATTTGTTTGTTTTTTTAACCTCTTTTATATGCAGTCCAGGCCTTTGAAAAGAGAGTGTAAGTTCAAATGTAGCAGTTAAAATGGTTCAAATGTATTGCTGCTGAAGAAATCTTAAAAACTGACTCACATGTGATGTGCATTTTGGGAAATCTGATATAGTCTGTAGACATCATCATCATTCAACTCTTTCACATGGTTTGGTGTTAAAAAATCTAACTAAAAATCGCAAATCTGCAATATTGAAGAATCGCAATTTAAATCAAATCAGTACCCAAAAAAAGAATCGCATTGGGAGAAAAGCATATCGTCCTAGCCCTAGCTGATAAGCAGGCTGGCGTGTGGCATGTCTTCAGTGAGGTGTTGAGGATGTGAGTGAACACTGGAGACAGCTGATCAGCACAGTGACTCCTACAATCATCCCAGTCTTCCTTCTATGGGTATGTGACAACCTAACTGGCAAACCTGATTCTGAGAATATTTAACAGGACAAGATGCAGACCTTTAACTTTTTTCACATTTAAATAACTGAATTTAAGTCATTTGAATAGTGTGTTAGGATAACTGTGTTTCCATTAGTGTGTAATCAACCGTCCCCATACCCCCGGTTTGTTCAGGTCCAAACGTTCCGGAACATTCTAATTCATTTTCAACATCGATTAATATAGAAATAACCACATCAATAATATCAAACACAAGCAAAATATTGCACAAAATATTGTCCACCATAGTCTCTCTAGTGTCTGATTGGTGGCTGCAGCGTGACGTCGGGCTGTGTTTCTCCAAAGGTTGGATCCGGCTCAACTTCTGCGCTGCGTTTTGCTTTGTTTTTTTGGCGACACACCCCAAAAAGGGCGACTCCCTCTCAAATGAATGGGAAAACGTGCGTGTTCCAACAGTGCCGGATCCTGTCTGAATGTGGCCTAACTCCTGAGATTTGCGTTTTATCTGAGACTCAGGTTTAATCTCTGATTATCATCTGTAATGTGAAAACATGGATTTTCCAGAGAAGTGGGAGTCTGTGTTCGTGTTCAGTTATCCGATGCACGCAGCATCTCTCCTGCCCGGCTGCTCACTGAGCTGTCAGCTGAGTGGAGTCACAGTGGACAGCAGCAGAGCGTCTGGGATTCATGGATGATATAATTCAGAGCAGCCAACAGAAACAAGCACAGCAACAACCTACCTCTACTTCAGCCAAATCAGTCAATTAATTCAGTTTTGGGTTAGTTATAAATTGCTGTTATATCAGAACTATACAGGACACAGACAGATCATGAATGTGGCCTCACAGCATGCATCACTGAGTACTTGATGGTGTGATTACCTGTTTCTTTCTCTCTAGCTGCTCCTGTCTTTCCTTCTCCTTCACCTTGTCCAACTCTTTGTTCTTCACTAGGATGCCAGTCTTGCTCTCGGGGGTTTTCTTCCCCAGGATCTTTGCCATGGCCTCTGCCCAGCCAGCACTGGCATTACCGTCATCACCCTCCTCATCCTCTCCTCCGTCTTCATCCTCTGCCTCCTCCCCATCACTCTCCACGTTATCATCGTCGTCGTCATCGTCATCTCTGTGATCTTCTCCTCCATCACTTACTTCATCATCTGACCCTTCATCGAAGCTCCCTCCATCAGAATAATCATCGTTCTCCTCAAACTGAGGCTCTGCAGGAGACACAATATGAAAATCTTACTTTACTTTATAGAACAGTGAATCACAAAGAAGTTGCCATCAGCTCTTAGGAATGTCACCAGCTACTGGAAGTGACTTCTTTACATAAATGTTATGTCTTTGTCTGGATTTAGCTTCTGTTTGGAACACTGCTCCACCCTGGCGTTTCATCTGATGTGTCATCATTCATCTATTTAGTGCCGAGCTTCCAAATTACAGCTGATCGAATAAGAGAGATTTGTGTGCAGCCAGAACTTCAAGCAGAACTGGACACAAAACAATGAGGTGTGATCACTGCAGCTCCTTTTTCTAATCAGTGGGCGGTACACGTGGACTCTAACAGCTGTTGGATCTCTCTCTCTCACCCCTCTGTGTCTCCCGCTGGCTTTTGCGCTCTCGCTCTCTCTCTCTCTCTCTCTCTCTCTCTATGCTGACGGAGTATCAATAACCCGAATATGGAGAGGAACATACTTTTCATTTGGTTTCCATCCTGATGTCTGGACTTGGTGTTAGCTGAAACTTCACATATATCATAAAGACACAGAAAAAACACAGTTCTAAATTTCCTGGAACTTTAGCACAATCACACAGATCAAATACAACTATTTTTAAAAAAGACAATTTGACCTGAAAAAAAGCAGCCAGAAGCTAACCCTAACCCTGTCAGCTACTGAAACCCTGATATAACTTTTAGTTTTACAGACAGACACACACACACACACACACACACACACACACACACACACACACAGCTTGAGCATTTTAGGTCTGCCTTTCTACTCGCTGTCGTTGAGATCATAAACAAGCATCACAGATAGCTTCCTTTCCTCCCTTCACTAATGTGTCTAACACAGTTTCTCTCTCAGTGTCAGTCTCATTAAAATGTTTTTAGTCTTTGATGAACTTTCATGTTCTGTTCTGAAGCAGCTAAACATTAGCCTCTTTAGCATTGACGCTGTCGTAATTCTTCTCTTCCTCCTGTGACAGCAACATGTGTCAGTAAGACTCCGTACAAAGCTACATGTCTCCTCTGAACATGAACAGAACAGAACAGTGTCCTCCAGCTGAAGTTGAGTTACATTAAGTAAGCAGCCAGCATGAACAGGGCTAATGCTAAGCTAGCCATGGAGCTAGCACACATAGCATAGCTCACAGCAGGCTGAAGGGTTAGCCGCGTTAGCTAGCTGCGTGACGAGTATCTGTGACATTCAAAATAAACAGTAACCCTTCACGTCCATGAGTTTTTTCATGTTTTTTTTCCCTCCACAGTTTGATGAAATGTTTCTACAAACTCACCTGATGTCTGCACATGTGTCTCCTCCACAGCTGCCATCATGCTGTTTCAATTAAAGGCTTCCGGAGCGCTCGACTATCCAAGAGCGAACGTTCCGCCGTCCGTGGAACTACATACTACAAACTACACACTACTACCATACCATACCGTACGGTACCGTACCGTGCATACCATCACTTATGGGGGGCTCATGTGCGCTAAAGTTATCCTTCACTTTAGATGATAATTGTAGGACACTATTGTATGAATGAAAATGTCTAACCGCAAGTGATTTAAGAATATCATTGTAATACTGATGAAATGAACATTTCTCGTGGCCACGCAAAATGACCACGCCTTATTAATTCGTGGCCACCTAATGATCATCTCGTTCCCACGCATTAAGCAAGTCGTGGCCACGGAATAGAATCTCGTTCCCACGCATTATTAATTCGTGGCCACGAAATATTTTATTCCCACCCATGTCAGCAGACAGGCTCCGTAGAATATAGATGAATTGAATATATTTAAGCAATATTACATGACAGGGTGTGCTTTAACGTCATTATTGGCACGACAGTCAGGACCGCTTATTATTGAAGTGTCAATCATAAGTTAAAGCTCACCCTCAAGTGTAATATTGCGATTATACAACAATTACCAACTTAGATAAAATATATAATCAAAGATTTTCATGTTTTGGGGCAATTCGCCGTTTCTGTTCTGATCTCCGTTTCTATGGAGATACACAGGGTCTGACTAACCCGTTTGTGCCCAGATTTTTTTCAGAGTTGTAAGGCATATCATTTTATCAGTTGAGTCCCTCTGAATGATGTTATGTATTTATTTTTTCCATTTTGTACTTTGGTTTGAAGAAAATAGCATTTTTATGACTGGCAACAATTGTTGCCAGTCATAAAAATGCCGTAGTCACACAGCTTGTCACTAGGTCAAATGTCACCTAATAATAATAATAGAGAAATAATAATATAATAATAACAAAATAATAATATAGTCATAATAAATAATAACAAAAAGGTGGAGCCTCAGGTTCCCCCTGTATAAAATACATACATACATACATACATACATACATACAACATATTTCTTCCCATACATTCCATCATCTTTCATGCATGTTCTACTCAGTGTGGTACTTCTTGAAGCACTCCACATGTAGTGGCACATCCCACTTTCCACACGCAAATGATGTGCGTCCGCCACAGTTCTTGCATCGCTTGTACCTGCTACCAGTGTTGCAGGGCCAGTGGTTGAAACTATCAAACCTGGTGGCATCAGTTATCGCCACCGCCATTGAAGATCTTCTGCCCTGCCTACTTGGCTTTGTTCCATGGCGCAGGAGGAGGGTCTGGGCTACCAGCCTCTGGAAGGAGAGGAGATCCTTCTGCCCGCTTTTCCAGGACCTAAATGAATGACAAAACAAGCATGATAGATACATCAATGTGCCATGTTTTTGTTTGCATATGATGCTATTGATGAATCATCAATATCATCCTTTCTACAGCGTCATGCCCCACATGTAGAATGTTCTGTAAAAGCAATATCACACTTGAGTTTGTGATGTTGGTCTGGATATCATCACTGTTGTCTTGTCGATCGAAGAGCACTAGCGATGAGCTCGAGTCAAACATCACAAACTCGATTGTGATATCGCTAAATACCATACAGTCTTGTGTACCTGTAATGGCACCAGCTGTTGCAGGTGTGGGCATTGGTTATGATAAGTACTTGTGTGTCAAGAAAAGTGCACCTCCAACTGCACATCAACATTTTTTACCTCAGTGAAACACAAGCTAATGTTAGCTAGCAAGAAAATGATGCATGGTAACGTATAAAAATCCTATACACACAGGCCTTGAATACCTGTGAATTTATTTAGCTAGGAAGAGTATTCTACGAGGACTAAAATGAGCCATTGTACATCATTCTACAATTTTAAATAAGTAAATTAGGAGCAATCCTGTAGACAGTGTTTTCCTTTAGTTAGCGACACGCTATGTGCCCACTGGCAACTTTTGTGCAATTTTTGGGGAGAGGGTCACTCTAGAGACTTGAATGATTAAATAATTATAAATATGTTTGGGGGGAAAATCATAAGAAATTTATGAAAATTACCTCTTTCCAGGAAGATTCGCATCCGCCATGTCATCAGCCGGAAGGAGCAGGAAGCAGATGATGTCATGCGATAGGAAGCACTTGGAAACGATTTTTTAAAAATCAAAACCTTTGTCTAAGTTGTCTAATAGCATATAAGTGGAAAAAGTTGCGATTTGAGTTGAGATTTTTTATTGTGAGTCGAAAATGACAGTGATACACTTTGGCAACAATTGTTGCCAGTGGGGCAAAACGGGCTAATACCTGGAAAACAGTGAGTCACAGCAGTAGACTCCTGCATGTAATGAACACAGTTCACTATTCCATAGTAACGACCTAGCAACGGAGAAACTTTCTAGCCCCGTCAAAGCTTTTGGAGATCGTGGAGTCTCCCAAACTGAATAAATAGCGCACATATAAACACTAAACTGCTTTGCTAGTTCAGTCTTGTAGTGACTAAGATATCTGCTGAAAAATATATTTTTCCATGGACAGATTGGCCTCCTAACGTCACATTTATTTTGAAGCTAGCGCAGTATCAGCGACTCACCGGCACAGCTGATGGAGGATGATCCAAACATTTCCAGTAACTCCACAGCGTTGTAAAGTCCAAAAGTCAAAATGTACTGAACAAAGATCGATGGAATCATTTCCATTTTATCTAATGAAATATTCCTCTTCAGTCCATATTAGTCCACCTTTAGTCTTTAAAAACATTTTCTCTGCGCTCACTGAACTGTTTGATCTCTGACGTGCTGCACACAGATGAGGTACACACCTGTATTAATGATGTACACACCTGTATTAATGATGTACACACCTGTATTGATGAGGTACACACCTGTATTAACGAGGCGGTCCAACAGCTCCATAACACAGAATATTCATTAAAGAAAGCTGAAATTGTAAATTCAGATGTATTACTTTATTAAATTACTTCCAGTGGACTTATTCATATTTGTTTACATGTTATATATTTTCAGGATGTGACAATGTGGAGATGGAGGAGTAATATTTTTAGTGATTTTGCATCTTGTTGTTGCATCACCACTCCTTCACTGAATATTCACCAAATCTGGCACACACTGCTAGAAATATGAGTCATAAAACAATGAATTACTTGACTGTGCAAGTGTTTGTGTATCAAAGCACATTGTTGGATATTTCACAGTCTTTTCACATGCTTTATGTATTCAGGAATTATATTCCCTGTCGAGGTGTGGAGTGAGGTGTCTATCTTCTGGTGGGGGTTCTCCTTCTGTGTCCTCCTCAGCTCTTCTTTGTACCTAGAACTGAAAGCCCAGGGTTTGTTACTGGAGAAACCATTGAACCAAAATAAATAACAAATGTCAAGAGTGTCTAATGCATGACCTCTTTAAATCAAATCAAATCAAATCAAATCAAATCAAATTTGTATAGCCCAAAGTCACAAAGTACATTTGCCTCTGAGGGCTTTACAATCTGTACAGGGAGTGACACCCTCTGTCCTTAGACCCTCGGTTCGAGTGAGGAAAAACTTGCCCACAAAAAACCCTTTTAACAGGGAAAAAAGGTGGAAGAAACCTCAGGAAGAGCCACAGAGGAGGGATCCCTCTCCCAGGACGGACAGACATGCAATAGATAAGTAATAGAATAACTGTGACAGGGCAACATATGGTGAAATCACTCAGCATCTAAGGGTTAAAACTGGTTCTCAGAGAAACTGTTGTAAGGGAGTGACAGACAGGATGTGATAGATGAGATGATGAGGAGACACATGACAGAGAGAATGCTGCCTCACATGTGACACTGAAACCAGTACCATACAGAGATCCTGGAGATTAGGACAGTATCACCTGGAGAAATGGAGGAACCGGTGGAGGGTGTGTCCTGTGCTGCTTTATAAGCAGGAGAAAATGAAGCACCTCCATTCACATTTTATGACTCACAGGGAGCTGTTGTCTCTGGAAACAGGTTTGGAGAAAGCCTGAGAGAACTACACAGGAACAACATGGCTCAGACTAAACCAGGTAAAGACTTTGACTCTGACTCTGCCTTTTCATTTATCTCTGTGCTCATGACAGGATGTTTGCCTGCTTTGTTTATGTAAACTTAACAATGTGCTTCCAGTGCTTCCTCTTTCTACATGCAGAGTGTACATATCATTTTCACTGACTTTGGAGGGTTATAATAATGACATTTATCTGTCCGTCCTTTCTTCTTTTTCTTTTTTATCTTTACGATCACAGCCATAAGTTAATGTCATGAGGAGCTGGTGTCACATGTACAGTGTGAACAGACAGGAATCAAGTCAGCGTGGTGTGTGTGCTGGTTAAACCTGATCGACCAGTCTGTTCAGAGTCTCACTCACATGGCAACTTTAGTCACTCGCATTCAAGTCATTCAATGGTACATTTATCTTTCTGTATTATTTAACACAGTCAATGAAAGCTCCATGTATTCCATGTATTATCATGTGTTCGCTTCAATATGCAAAGAAACCAGAAAACTAAAAACAAGTCTGTATTGCTCACAGATATCTTAAAGTATAGCATGTAGTAAAATGCTACATCGCCATGGTCCAAGACTGTGTAATAGCAAAGTAACAGCACAATCCAACTGGAGCAGGAAAAACAGCATCCAGACCATGGTTTAGTGACAGTCCACACTTCTCTGGTCAAATACTGTATTATCTGTGTTCATTAAGCTTAAAAACAATTGATGGGCATATAAAGCGGGACACCATCATGTAGATTGATAATAATTTTATTAACAAGTAGGCTTGTGCTTATACATTATGTTCCAAATAAATAAAGTCCAGTCAATAGCCTCATGTGCATAACACTATATTAATAATAAATAAAGACTAAGTCTAAGTATGAAGGGAAATACAAAGACAACAACAACACATCATGTTAAACGAGGTTTCAGAATATTCATTAAGTCAAAATTCAACCAAAACCAAAACTAAATTATAAAACCTGGAAAAAGAAACCAAGTGAGGAAACCCCACATACAAAAAATGAAGCAACACATTTTCAGTGATTAACAGCTTTGTTCTTGTTGTGTTTCAGGAGCTAGAAGCCCTTTTATGGAGGCGGCTGTGGGGTTTGCACTGGGAGCAGTAGCAGGCTGCATACTGGGAATCACAGAGGACCCGGTGGACGAGTCTCTCTCAGTGATGACTGCAGCTGCTCCAATGAAACCAGTGATGGAGGAAGTCAGGACAGTCGGTCCTCTGGGGTTAGGGACCCTTATTGGAGCCACAGCACTGACAGCAGCGATGACCTCAGTCGTGGCTGGTGTGATTCTGGCAGCCGTAGTGGCTTCAGTGTTCGTGGTCACAAGGAACTGCGGTGCGTCCCACATAGACACTGTTATCTTGTGGACAACGGCAGGTTTCGCCGGAGCTCTAGGGACCACTCTTAGCGGAGCCACACTTGGGGTCGCTATTGAATGGATTGTGAGAAATTACGGCATGATGGGCCTTCTGTGGGCACTGAGTATATTGACCGTGATCAAGCCTCCCCTGCATTATGTATTTAAGATCCTCTGGAAACAGGGAGAGGCTTGTTGCACTCTGGGAACTGCAGCCTGGGCGGAAACAGAGAGGAAACAGATTGAGACTACAGAGACTGAGCAGAGACAGAGAGTGGCTGTGCAGATAGAGGAGAGGATCCTGATGCTAGAGAAGGGAGGTGATACCAGTGGGATGGAGCCCAGGACGGCATGGATGACAGAGCGAATGCAGAGGGAGGAGATAGAGAGGAAGAAGATGGAGAGGGAGGAGGCGGAGATGGAGCAAAGAACCTTGCAGGACTGGATCAACACCGTGGTGGTCAAATATGTGGACTTTTTGGCTTTCGCAGGGATACCAATGACAGTGGTTGCCATAGTAATATCAGGGTTTGGGGTGTTTGGTTACGGTAACCACCAGTATGTGTTTATTGTACTTTTGGCTTTGGTTGCAATCATAGCCTATATGCTTCTGAAGTCTTCTGACTTCAAGTTCTGGATGTTGGTTGGGTGCATGGGAATGCTTGCGACGTTCGTCATTGCCATGCTCACCCTTCACGCCGGTCAGGTGGTTGTATCAACTGCCATGAAGATGAAAGCAGCAGGAGAGAGTCAGTCCAAAGAAGACATCAACACTCGTATAAACCAGCAGTCCTCTCTGGAAGCTTTGAACGCAGCTTTCTTTGTGGCAAAACTGTGTGAGCTGGGTTTGGGTGCTACAGTCGGGGGGCCACTGGTGAGGCGAGCAGCTGGAGAGGTGAAAGTCATAGTGGGGGCAGCTTTAGTGGCACTTGGTATACTGGCTGGGGTTAAGGTTTTATCCCCAGTGCTGGGAGATGGGGGGAAAGCAGGGGCACTGCTGGGGATGGTGGGAGCCACTGGGGTGTGCGTGGGTGCAGCGGCAGCTGTAGCTGGGAGGTGGTCCTCATGGCCAGGAACTTTGGGAACAATAGCGGGTTTGGTCTTGGGAGCATTAGTGATGGGAAGATGGCATATTGTCAACATTGGACTGCAGTTGCCTGTGGCCTATGTGTTTGCTATGACCAATCCATTTTAACAAGATCCAAGAGGCCTGTTGTGAAAAACATCAAAGCCCTATGAGAAGCCAGTGTGTCATTTGTACTAGTAAGCAGCTCTGAGTTACTCTACTTTAAAGAAGTGTGGTGATGTTCTATATTTTTTTTACAATAAATTTCATGTGCTGATCACAGACTGTATAAAACATGGACACAGAGTCTCAGTGACGTCACCCACATGTCTCTGAAGAGCCTTTGCCACCATGTTGGCAGCCCTGCCTCTGCTGCCTCCTATCTAATCTAAAAAACATGGAGCATGGGTGGAGCTGAGGCGGGCTGAATGAAGTCTGGTTACTTAAGCAAGCCACCTGTAATGGCACCCATCTGTCAATCAAAGCAGCCTTTAAGCCTTAATATCATTTGAACAGGTGAGTCCTATACAAATTCACCCTCAGTACAGTTGTCATGAACGGGGAAACTAGCTATAGAGACCAAAACTGTTTTTGTACCAGGCTGTAAACATGTTTATTTCTGACATTTTAACATGGGGGCTAAAGTGGGAACTACTGTTTATGGCACTTCCACATAGACTTTCACTTCCATTTGCCATAGACTTCCATTAAAACGCATAAATAAGCCACAGTGTTGCAATGAGTGACATGTTCCTTCCATCAACACACACTGTCCTTTGATTGGACTGAATCCCACTTTCAGTGTCTTCTGACAGGGCAATACTCACTACAGAGCTAAATGTGGATTAATCCACCACTGGAAATAAATAACACCACCAATAAATGCACTATTTCCTCCTGTTTGGTGAGTGTTAATAAACAGTACAGTAAGCAGCTGTTTAAGAAAATTACGGATTACTCAAAGAAATCATTTTTTAGGTAGTTTTAATGATTTACATCTTCAGTAGAACCAGTGGGCTTGCAGCTGTGTGCCACAGAGATACCTGGACGGATGGTTGGTTCTGATACATAAGATTTGTTGACAACAAAAATATAGAATGACACCATACTGATCTGATTCCTACCTCACTATAGTTGTAGTGTAACTGTCTAGTGGAGCAGATGACACTTTTTATTTAGCTTGAAAGAAAAAAGGACAAATGACATTAAGATGTCACACAAAGAGTACAAAACACGATTGCTGTAACATATTTAATGTTTTTATATTGACGCTGATAATATATGTTAATGACATGAACAAAAAACAATGTCAACAAGAAGAAATAAAACTTATCTTCTGTTTTAAGTTTTGTTTGTCTGTCACTGAAAAACTCACTGTTCTTCACTGGACCTGCAGCATGGATGGAATGAACAGACTTGCTGGGAACAGGCCCGGCAGTGTAAAGACAGAACCACTGTTTGAAGTGATGTAACATATTAAGCTGGCTAAATTGCTCTCTGTGTAGATTCATTAAATTATTATTATTTCTAACATTCCAGATTTCATCAGAGGGCTCCACCTCAAATTTGATTTCTCTTTTATTTGATAAAGACAATGCAATTTAACATAGTTCCACCACAAAGCATGAAACTGATGTGCTGCACACAGAGTTTATTATTTATGCAATGATTCTATTGGCACATAAAAGCTTCACTTTTCCTTAGACGGCTTGACATTGTAAACACACAAGATTACATTTAGTTCTGCCAAATAATGATGTTTGTGTTCTCTCTCGGAAAAAAAGGCTCTGAGAGCTCACAGCTTCTCTCAGGCACATTCAGGTAGCCTGTAGGAATGGAAGGTTCATGGCCATTTGACCTACACGTGATACGTGACAGAATGTGGAAAAACCTGTATTTCAAGGTGAACCACAGCATGTTTAAACCAGCATGTGAAGAAAAAGACTACAGCGGACAAAGGAATTCAAACTGTCAGTATACCTCATGCAGAACATTAGAGAGAACATGAAACATGAGTCAAGTCTCTGCCAGTGGTTTCTTTAAAGAATGACAGTACAGTCATCATGTGCTCATTTCAGAATCAGACTGACCGCAGCAGCATGAAAGAAACAACAATATAAAAGTCAAATGGCTCATAAGCATGAAAATGCAAACAATATGCAAAACCACATATCACCCGTCTGCCTCCTCTACCTGTTTCCTGTTTTATCATGTGACACTGAGCAATCACATGACACTCAGCTTACCAGGAAGAGAGACTTTGGAGCTCCAGGAAGAGAAGACGGTCATGTGCCTGAGAACAATACTGACTGTCGTGTGCCAGCTGAAGTTTAAGGTGAACAGGTAGGTCAATTATTTTCATCTTTTCAACATCCTCAGAACGGTTTGTCAGTAACGTTTAGAAAATATTCAAAAGGCATGTCAGAGCATTATGGCTGTGTGTGTGTGTGTGTGTGTGTGTGTGTGTGTGTGTGTGTGTGTGTGTGTGTGGTTTGGTAAACAAAGGCTCTCAGTTAAGTGCTCTGTGACTTCAGATACAATTCAATTCAATTTTATTTTATTTATATAGCGCCATATCATAAGAAAGTTATCTCTTTTCATGCAGAGCAGTCTAGACTGTACTCTTTATGATATTATTTACAGAGACCAACATTTCACCTAGTATTTGGTGACGGTGGCGAGAAAACACTTCCTTTTAACAGGCAGAAAGCTCGGGCAGACCCAAGCTCATTGGTAGACGGTCATCCACCACGACTGGTTGAGTTAAAGATAGAGAGGGGCAGATAGAGAGAGAGGGGGGATAGACAGATAAATAGAGAGAGATAGAGAGACACAGATGCACAGCAGCAGCAAATTATTAACTAACTATAAACTGTAATGGAGATATGGTAGCAATAATGACAGTAATAATATATGTAGTGGACGTCGTGCAGGACCACAGCAGCAGCCACGATCCATGAGAACCTGCTGGATGAGAGAGCACAGAAACTCCGGGAAGAAGTTTAGTTAGTAACATACATTAACATGCATTAATGAGACATGTTTACAGATGGTGGTGGTGATGGGGAGAGGGAGGGAGAGACAGACAGACAGACAGACAGACAGACAGACAGACAGACAGACAGATAATACATTTACATTTAGTCGTTTAGCAGATGCTTTTATCCAAAGGGACTTGCAGAGAAGGGAACAATCAAGGTACAGTGTGATAAGAAAGTGTTAGTACAGCAGTAAGTGCTGTGACAATTCTTTCTTATTCATATATTTATCATGTCCAGTTGTTGGTAATGTTGGAGAGGAGGTCCTCAGGAGGTTTTTAAAGGTAGAGAGGGACGCCCCTGATCTGGTAGGACATTCCACCAACGGGGAACAGCAGACAAGAGCCAGGCGTCATTCATTGGAGGAACACAACAGTCGTGAGGGTATGAGAGTGTTCAAGTAGTTAGGTGTAGTACCAGAAACAACTTTATAGGCGAGCATTAGCAATTTGAATTTAATGTGGGCTGCTACAGGTAGCCAGTGAAGCTCGATGAGCAGTGACATGTGACCTTTTGGGTTGGTTGTAGACCAGGCGCCACAATATACACCTGATCTATTATCAGTTGAAAGGTCTCTTTGTGTGGTAAGCTGAAGGATTTCATACACTGGACTTTCCAGGAAGTGCAGGAAGTGAGATCCAGCACTTGTCCAACCATTTGCCACTGGAGACATACTTAATCGACCACTTCTAAAACTCTGAAAGGAATTGAACCAACAGCAGAGAAGTAAAAGGTGAAAGCAGCTGCAGTGTCAGTCTGTGTTTAAGTAATGAAAGCAGTTAAAATATCATCTGAAACATTCTTCACAATACACGTAATGTGAATCAGAAAATGTCTGAAAAACCAACTCAGATTTAACATACATTTTACCACCATGGGAAGAATAATATTCTGAATGTATTCTGCGAGTGAATGGTGAATAAACCTTTTTTTTCTCTTAGAGATGGGGCCCTTAGGAGTAACTCTGCTCCTTGCACTGATTTCACTGACTGTGGCCTTAGACAACGGATTGCTGAAGACTCCACCTATGGGATGGATGGCCTGGGAACGCTTTCGTTGTGATATTGACTGTGCAAATGACCCAGAGAACTGCATCAGGTATGATCAGAAGATTTCTGAGGCTTAGTTCATACTGGATATTTTGAACAAAGATAACTGAATCAGTAACTAACCTCACAGTAATCAGTGAGTTGCTAGAGGAAAGGACTGTGGAACTGTGTCAAGGTGGGAAACCACACGATGAGATAGTTCTGCTTCAGTGAAAACCTTAGTTGTGATTGGTTCTGTTCAGAAGGGAGTTCAAACTACACACTGTGCTTTATGTCAAAGCTTCATGTGTTGAAGTGTGTGACGAGAGTGCACATGAATGAAAATGAACAGTGCATGTTGTCATCATTTTGCTGTCAAAGCAGTTTAAGGTGATTGTGTGAGACAGAATTCTCACTACGACTGCTGAGCAAGTATTGAGTTAATACTTCACACTAGGTGTGTGTGACCATGTGTGTGAGAAGTGACTGTGAGGTTAGCGTAGATGCTGCTAGCATCATAACTGTAGAGTACTTGTTCTCTGAAAGAAGAACAAAGAAGAAACTGAAAGCTTCTCATGATGATGATTTTTTTCACTCTTCTCCTGACTGGCTTTGCAAAGAGTTTGACTGTTATGTGGTTCGTTGAAGTTCACCCATAGTAGATAGTACAACAATCACTTGTCAAGTATTTTTTAAAACTAAGCGTTTCCAACAGTGGCTTCATTGATTGTTCTGTGTTATCACATTGTTGGAGTTGAGTGGGAAAGTCCATCCTGTCCACAGGGAGGATCTGTTCAGAGACATGGCTGACCGGCTGGTGGAGGACGGCTGGAAGGAGCTGGGCTATGAGTATGTAATGATAGACGACTGCTGGATGTCCAGGCTGAGAGATGAACAAGGGAGGCTGCAGCCTGACCCCATCAGGTTGGTCTACTTCCTCACTGTGCTGATGTCTGGGTTGAGTCAACATTCATTTCTGTTCAATCATTCAAACATTTGTTAATTATTCTGGTGACCTCCTTTCAAAAATGAAACACTGCAGGACTGCACTGCACTGTTACACTGTAGGTTGTTAGTTAACAAGTCCATGTGCACCCGCTAGTTTTCATTCATGGGCAGATCTGACAGCTGTCTGTGAACAAATTAGATATTTATAATAAATTATGTCTAACCTGCTGCGACCAGTTTTATGTGTGTATGCACTAGGACCAGGTCAACCAATGTTCATTTTATACATTTAATGTTTTCAGATCTAAAGAAGACGTATTATGCAGTAATTCACAGAAGAAAATGAAAAAAAAACACAAAGATTAAAAAAACATCTGAAGGAATGAATTTGCATATTTGTTTATCTGCCCATGCTCATTTCCACAACGGTCCAGATCAACATGTACAATGTGCATGCTGTGTGAGCAATTTACTGTATGTAGACATTCATTGCAGTTTAAACAGAATCAGTTGCTTGTTGGAATCTATCCAGCCAATATATCCATTGTTAGAATATTAAATCAGGTTGCGAACTTTCAGATTTATTGGGATTAATACCACCTTCTGGAATATTGTTCTGTTTCAGCTCCTTGTAAAGTAACTGTGTGGTGCTTTCCTCCAGGTTCCCAGGTGGCATTGCAAAACTGGCAAAGTATATGCATGACCGTGGACTGAAGCTTGGTATCTATGCAGACATGGGCACTTTCACATGTATGCATTATCCTGGCACTACGCTGGATAAAATTGAGCTTGATGCCCAGACCTTTGCTAACTGGAGCGTAGACTATCTAAAGTTTGACGGCTGTTACTCAAATCCTGTAGAACAAATGCTGGGTAAGAGCATCAGCTAACCTATTTAACTGCATGAAATGAAGACATTTAAAACCTAAAGTTTTATTTTATTTTAGTACAAGAAGCCCCGAGAAGTCATGGACTAGCCATAGTAAGTTTTATTGTGTCACACAGGTTACCCCTGATGTCCAAGGCTTTGAATGCTACAGGCAGGCCTATAGCCTACTCCTGTAGTTGGCCTGCATATTTGGGAGGACTTCCACCTAATGTGAGTGTCATCACCACATCACTGTCAAGTTGTTGGATCATTGGAACTTGGATAGAACTGTGCTACTGTTCTGAAACAGAACTGGTTGCTACACCAAAAATCAGTTTTAAACAAGGACAATGTTAAATCTGAACAGACAAAATGTCTTGTTAAAGGTTTTTAAGCCATGTAGTGACACATTTTTGTTAGCACCCTAGCAAGTCCATTTCCCTTCTCCTACCAGGTGAACTACACTCTGCTGGGCGATATTTGTCACCTGTGGAGGAATTACTATGATATCCAGGACTCATGGGACAGTATGCAAGGCATTGTTGATTGGTATTTCAACAACCAGGATGATCTGCAGCCGGCTGCGGGGCCCGGGCGATGGAACGACCCTGACATGGTATGATGGATTTGTTGTCATTACTAATCAAATACCTTAGTGCATTAAACAACATATCGTAGATATAATCAGGGACTGTGTATGTTCAGTTACTTTTTCCCCTCATTTTAAAACATTTCAACAGAGCCGTTAAAATTACATTAAAACATTATAAAAAAATGAACAGCATACCTCCTGCGGGCTCTCCACACTGAAGGTCTCAGACCCCCTAAGATCAACCTAAATCCTATAACCAGCCTCGGGCATGTTCCAATGGGCCCAGGCACAACACTGGCTCTCCAGCCTGGAGACAACCTCCAGCAAGCATGCATATGCTTGGTTCTGTGTCCCCTAGTCTGCTGGAGGGAGTGGGGGAGGTTTGTTGGTGTGATCCCTCTTCTCAGCAGTCCTACCCATATATGTAATAAAAACAAAATCCCACACCTCTACATCCTGAGGTGTATGGACCTGTCATGTATTTGGAAAAAGGATACATTATTTCTATATTTAGGAATGCAATTATCTTTTTGTTAATTGATACAGTGGTCAGTATACCCTGTTAACCACTTAAGTGATATCTCACCAAAGTGTTACATGTGTGATTGAATTTGACAAGACAAATCTTGTGGTTCAACTCATCATTTATTGCTCTCTGTGGGACATATGGAGCATTTTTATAGCAGTATTGGTTAACCAACAAAATCAGTAGGGAGGAAAGTTGCTGTGTTATGGGTATTAAAAACGCAACTTGTTCAGCAATCCGTTGCACCCATCAAAATGACATGTGCCCATTGGTAACAGCACAAGAGCATTGGTACCCTGAACATATCAAGGCATATACTGAGTACAGCCAAGGTTTCACAAGGCACGTACTAATCCTTGTGCCTTGTGCTCTAAAGTGGAAGCCGACACCAACACCTCATGGATCAAGACATTTACACATTTATACAAGGTGGTCTGAGTGGGCAATGCCAATAATACCTGTGGACAAAAAGGCAACTGACAAAGTACATATCCGTGGAGATTTTCAGGTGACAGTGAACCCCCCAATCCTCTCCCATGTATAAATGCTACTTGAAAACTCTTGGCTTTTTGCAGGCCTATTTCCAACTGGAAATAGAAGAATCATCACCAAAATACCTGACCATAAATACTCACATGGGCCTATATCAGGCTCATGTTTGGCATTATCAGTGTCCCCTGCTGGAACCTTCTGTCACCAACATGCAGGTGACAGGAATGGTATAGGTCCCAGCAAAAAGACATGACAGGATCAGGATGGAGACACCAAACTTTCAGAGTATTCTAGCTGATGAGCAGTTGGGTTGCATTTTGTGGTGGTCACACGTTGTTGTGTCAGGCTGTTGTACTTGAGAGTGCTTACCACATTGTATGAAGGACACTGTGGTATAGTTAAAATGAAGAGCCTCAGCAGAAGCTGTGAGGTGGCCTGGCAACAACACATCAGAGCCAGCACCTACCCGAGCCAGCGTCTGTCCACACATGGCAGTGGCCTGCCACCTCCTGGAAACACATACATGTCAATTATGTTTTGGATCACTAACTGCAGTCCCAAGGTTACCTTTTGAAAACCATCCATCCATTCTCTTCCGCTTATCTGGGGTCGGGTCGCGGTGGCAGCAGGTTGAGCAGAGCACTCCAGACGTCCTTCTCCCCAGCAACACATTCCAGCTCCTCCTGGGGGATCCTGAGGCGTTCCCAGCCTAGATGGGCTATATAGTCCCTCCAGTGGGTTCTGGGTCTGTCCCGGGGTCTCCTCCCAGTTGGGCGTGCCCGGAACACCTCCAAAGGGAGGCGCCCGGGAGGCATCCTAATCAGCTTGCTCCTTTAGATGCGAAGGAGCAGCGCCTCTACTGTGAGCTCCCCCAGATGTCCGAGCTTCTGACCCTATCTCTAAAGCTGAGCCCGGCCACCTGGCGGAGGAAGTTCATAGCTCCTCATAGCTGGATGAGTCTGAAACAACAGCCTTCCACAGATGTTTACTCTATTTTGATTGAAGATGACAAAATTTCTTTAATGTCTCATTCCTCATATACCTCTGATATCTCTCCTCAGCTCATCATTGGAAACTTTGGTCTCAGTATGGACCAGGCACGCTCTCAGATGGCTCTGTGGGCTATAATGGCTGCTCCTCTCATCATGTCCAATGATCTCCGAAAGCTGGACAACAGTGCCAGAGCCATCCTGCAAAACAAAGTGGCCATTGCCATCAACCAGGATTCTATGGGTATCCAGGGAAGACGCCTACTGCAGGTCCTCATTATTGTTGAGACATCAGTATATTTACAGTGAACAAACAAGGCCAGGAAATTATGTAAAAAATAATACACTCGTGAAAGTTGTTGATTGACAGCGAGGTCAGAGAAAATTTGGAGTAACTGTTCATACTTTTCTTTTGTTTATTGTGTGTGTGTGTGTGTGTGTGTGTGTGTTGCACAGGAGAAGAGTCATATTGAGGTTTACTGGAGGCCTTTGTCCAAGTCAGCCAGCGCCCTTGTGTTCCTGAGTCGACGGACTGACATGCCCTACCACTACCACATCTCTCTAGCTAAACTTAACTATGAAGCTGGCAACTATGAGGTTTGTACAGCGTGTGTATGAAATGATTTGTCGACTAATTAATTTGTTGTCCCATAAAACAAAGATTTTTAGTTTTTCAGACTTTGAACAGTGTGTGTACAGTAGGTTATGCTAAACCAGTATCTATAATTCTAATGTACATGATAAATGGACTGTACTTATTTAACGCCTTTCTAATCTGCTGATCACTCAAGCCGCTTTTACAGTACAAACCCATTCACACATTCATACACTGATGCCATTAGCTGCCATGCAAGGTGCTAAACTGCTCATCAGTTTTAGGAGCTAACCATTCATACACATTCACACACAGCTGGCAAAGCATCTGGAGCAAAAGTATAGGCAGACTGGAAGAGCCGGGGATCGAAGCGCTCTACCCGCTCTACCTTCTGAGCGACTGTCACACGCAAAACCAAGTTTCAACATTAACATTATTTATGTTCTCCACAAACAATCAGTAAGGCTGCATTGCAGCAAATAGAGGATTGTGCGGTGGTGTGGGTGTGTTTATTTGTGCTGAAGCTAACGGCTGTGAAACAATCACAAAATAACTTGACTGACCAGCTTTCTTGCTAACAGCACGGCCTCTTTCTCATTCAGTATGTAGCTCGACCACCACTGTCTTTCTCTCTCTCTATCTCTCTCTCTCCCAACAAACAGACAGACACACACGCTTCATGGTGTTGCTATTTTGCAGACATGGATGTTGAAGCTGGGTACATGAAATAAACCAAATGAGAACACAGTTGGGAGGCTGTGAAGCTGTTTGATCATCAGATCTGTGTGACCTTGTCTTCATCAGCCTAACATATGCTCTTCTCCTTCTTTTAGGCCTATGATGTGTTTTCTGGCTCGACAGTGAAAGGGTTGAATGCCACCACAGAGTTTACAGTCTCCATCAATCCCTCAGGTGTTGTCATGTGGTACCTCTACCCTAAACAACAGTCCAAACAGACTGAGAGACTTCGCTACCAGCACAATAGAGGCTCACGACTCACGTTCCACAAAGCTGGACCTGGCCATCGTGATGTGTTATAAAGGAATGAGAATGCTAAGCTGTGGTTTTATAAAATGGTTTGTTAGTAGCTGTAAGTTTTGTTGGGATCAATGAAAACCATGACAATTAGATTTTGACTCATCATTTGTAAACACATGTTATGTGTATGTGTGTCCATGTTTCCTCTGTAGATTAGCAGGGAAGAAAAGACGTGCTGAACTTGAATCAGAATGATTAAATTAAAATAAAAGTGTTGTTTATTGATGAACATTTATTATGGCTGTTCACTGTTTCACCTTTATCAGATAGCAGGTTTAACAAACTGAGTTCAAAGTTGAGTTAACAGCTCATTTGAATTAAACGTGTGCATGGGGAATAAAAAAAAAGCCATCATTTAATGAAAGAACAGAGCCTCCATTAAATCCAGTGACGAAATATGATGAAATATGAATTTATGTCAAAACAGACCATAACATTTATCTAAAAAAACATGAGTCATTGGGTTAACACTGTAACACTTCCTTCATTCATCAGTTAGCAGACTTGAATTTCCTGGATGGTTGTAGGGATTAAAGCCAACTCATAGTTTACCTATAGACCTGTGACTGTAAAGTCACACTCTTAGTTGAACCCAGTAATAATGATTTGGTCATTTTACATTTTACATATTTTACATTAAAAATCTTAAATCAGAAATATTCACATACGAATCACAGAGAGTTGAGGCGGAGCAGCCGGAGGACATCAGAGTGAAAACCAGAAAACATTTTCTCCATAAAATATGATCCAGTTTCACCAAAATCAGTGAAATAGTTGGTGGTGTGTGACTTAGTGCCGTAAAGCGTTACGTACTTCTTGTGGGTGATACAAAGTTTCATAGTGCAAGAACCATTGTATGGAAGCACTGAGAGAGCAGTGACCTGATTACAAGTCAGTAAAGCATCAACATTATTTTAAACCTGTTATTTTTCGCTAGAAAAGTTACAAATTGTTGCTTTAGAAATAGAGTTACAAAAATATGCAGCAACACACATTGCAGTAAAGCTCATAAACATGAACATGTTCAATAAACAATGTTCTTTTAGTGAGTTCAGGACGACACTGCCCAACAGTGAGCCCTGAAGATTGTAGAGCAGCAGTATGTTGCTGTGATGCTTCTGCTCAAGTATCTGTTACCTCTGAGTCAAAATACTGCTGCTGAGTAGGCCAATAAATAATATGGGGTTATATTATAAAATGTATTTTTCAGAACAAAGAAAACCCAGCGATGATGATTTTCATTAAAAACCTTCAGTCATTTGCACCTTGGAGCCACTTCAGACTGTGTCATGAGACTCTAGAGATTTTACATACTCTCACCACTAAAGGGCAGTGTGGACTAAAAAGCAGCAGATATTTGGAATCCTTGAGTCTCTCTTGGGATACAGTCACATACGTGATGAGGCCTCCTGCCTTCACCTTCAGCCCAGAGCGATGCAAGGTCATGGTGAAGATTGGGTCAAGTGCATTTGGATTGTGTCGGCTAAGCTTGTTTAGGCTTGCTGTCAGATAAAGTGTGAGCTGAGTCTTAATCTGTGGATTAGTTTGAGGTTTTGTGTAAGATTATATTATATTATATATTAGGATTCTCTATCACAGGTTCCACTGCTACTGTCATTTACTACTATTATTTATTACTATTACTTATTTGCTACTCCTCTGTGGCTCTTCCTGAGGTTTCTTCCACCTTTTTTCCCTGTTAAAAGGGTTTTTTGTGGGCAAGTTTTTCCTCACTCGAACCGAGGGTCTAAGGACAGAGGGTGTCACTCCCTGTACAGATTGTAAAGCCCTCAGAGGCAAATGTACTTTGTGACTTTGGGCTATACAAATAAAATTTGATTTGATTTGATTTGATTTGATGAACTCATTCAGGCATCATGATAAATATATAACATAAATAAAATCTAACATTTAACAATAGTGATTGAGATATTGTGCAACGCTGCAATGATAGTTTACAGGATATGTGATGAATTAGTGGTATGGCAGCTATCAATAGCCTCAGCATGGAACATTTAGCAGAACCTGATATTTTTCTCAGGAGTTGGTAGAGACCAAAAACAGAGCTAAAAGAGACTTGATTCATGTTATTTTAATATTTAATGCTTTTCATGTGGAAGTTTTATATCCTGCACTCTCTCTGCCGAGCTGTGTATGCTACTCTATAACTGTGGCCGGTTCTGGGGGCTTCCTCTGGCCCGGGGATCTGCTGAGGCCCAGGTCCATGTCCACCCACGTATTTCCCACGCAGGCCCTTTTTGGTCCGCCTGGGGTCAGTGTGGGTCAGTGCCCTTCTGCTGGCTGCCATCACTCATGGATGAATCCACAAAGGAAGACACCAACATGCTGAGAGTCATACACGTGGCCTTTAGATGTGTGTGCTGACATGCAATAAAAGATTTACAACAGAGGCCCAGAGCTCAGAGCAGGTGTTTAACTGATCAACAAAATAATGTTTAGATTGCAGTTTTAGAAAATAAAAAAAATAAAAAATTGTTTTCACGTAATTGACTATATCAAAGCATCATTTTGTTTGCTCTGTTAAACACATTCACAAAGCATCTTCTCTGAACTTGCATGCTACAAGTGCATCATACAAAGACATGACTGACAGATGTGTGGGGACTTTGGCACATGCAGGCTTTAGGGCAGCCACGTTCATCAAATTCATGACAGAAATACATGCATCATGGGATTAGATTTAATGCCACAAAAACCTTGAGCCATATCCATCACCAGCGACATCATACATCAGCAAATGTGTTTATAACAAGAAAGCCAGCTTGATACTTCAGGAAGTTCAACCTGTGTCAGGAGCTGCTGAAAAAAGTCTAGTCTGTCCTCTGTTCATTTAGCGCTGTCCAGTTTGGATTGGCCACCAAACAAGAAATGAACAGACTACAGTGTACAGTGGTGCTAATCATCAGGAATTCATTCATCACACCCTGGACACAACCTGTCACACCTTCACCCCTCTGGTAGGTACTGAAGAGCACCGAACACTGAAAGAACCGGACACCGAGCTCAGGGCCCATGAGCTAATGTCTGACAATGATTTAGCCTACATTCCAAAGAGATATCACTAAATGTGATAACTGCCATGTCCTTTTCTTTCTTTCTTTCTTTCTTTCTTTCTTTCTTTCTTTCTTTCTTTCTTTCTTTTTTTTTTTTTTACTTTTTTTACCTGTACCTGAGATGATTTTGGATCTTATTTCCCCTTAGTGGTCAGATTGATGTCTACGGTGTTGAATCTTGGTGATAAAAGATATCAACATTTCCTCTTGAGGGGCATTTCACAAAGCTACAAAAGTCTTCATCTTGAATGATGCCTCATCCTTTTACCTATCCTTGAGGCCTTGTATCAACAGAATCATGTGACTGAGACTCTGCTCGTTGACTTTGTACAATTGAGACTACACTGTGCTGCTGTACAGACTCCTCTTAGCATCCCTGGAAGGAGCATACTTCTAGAGGAGTGTGCTACAAATTTCCAGGGACATGAAGATTTTGTACAGGCGTGAGAAATAGTTTTGACCACCCAGTGTGACAGATGCTGTTTAGACTGCACACTATGTCATAAACATAAACAGCTGTGAGTGTTAGCATTCTGGAAGTGAGTCTGTGTCAAGTAAGCTCTTAACACACTGACCGGGCATAATGTCTGTAGGTAATATCAAAGTTAAGCGTCTCATTAAGCATCCACAAAAATCTGATTGAAATGAAATGTTCACAACTATCAAGACATCACATAGAAGGGATTTGCTTTTGGTGTGTTCTTGTGTTCAAAAAGAACAAATAGAGAATAAATATTTATTTACTGTCTTTATAAAATATTATAAAAACAATAAAAGGCAATATAAGCATCATATAACATATACACACAAGCACATGCACTCTATAAATGATCTTTAGGACAGCCCCACTATCCACTAAGTCCAGCTAAAATAACAACAGGTTTACCCACAGGCTACATGAAGCCCAGTAAAACAACAGAGAATCTTTGGAGCAGCCAGAGCCTATTTCTCCTGGTTTATTTGAACAGATGATTTTCTTCAGGGGCCTAGAAATCGACACAGTGCAGAGCCACATCTGTGCACAGGCAGGTGCTGAGAAGTCATACTGGAATTAAAATGAATTTATGTTGAGAAATCAATATATTTTTGCTGTTTGTTTGGACTTGTGCACTTATCTGATCGACATTATAATAAGCCAAACAAAGGAAAATTGAATTTTATTGAATTCCCTGCACTCATTGTTCTATATCAGTGTACTCTAGTGGAGCTAATACTGCTGTGATTTGTTTGACTGGTGCAGGCATATAGGTTTTCTGCCACTTTGAGCACAACTATCTGAGCCACCTGGGGCTCCACAATGTTACCTGTTGTTACCTGTACATCCATAAAAGCATAAAACACATTACTTACACTGGTTTGTTTAAAGTTGTGAGCTCAAAGTCACGTGAAATTGAGGACACTGCCATATAATCAGTAATTCTGTAATCTGAAATCTGTTTTTATAAATGAGGCCACTGGTGTTTTCATTGCAGATTTCCTTTTATAGATGGATTTTTTTTTATCTTTAGTTTGAACATTCTATATTTACCACCTGTCACAGGATGAAACATAGACAGTGAAAAGAAGTGACCAATAGGATCGAGTAGATCAGAGAGAGGCAGCAAGCAGAAGCTTTGAGACATTTGCTGGGAAAGGGAGGCTACGTGATGACAGTCATGAATGCATCTCTCCATCCCACCGTGTGGCTGCCTCACTTCTCTCCTGTGTCTCCTTATCATCTAAAAGTTATGTTCTTACAGTGATGAAGGGTCGGCTTTCAGTAAACGACATGTCAGAGTCCCACTACTAAAACATGCATGTGATAAAATCCACTGTTGTCAATTTGAGTTGACAATGAGTGTGTGCAGGTCCTATTCATTTGGACATCAAAGCCTCTTTGTAGCATAAAAACACAATAGGGGACTCTAAGTCAGAGTTTGCTTCTCTGAGCAGCTGCATTTTTCCTCTTGACAATTGTCCCCTTCTTCTGATCAGATGGGTCAGGAAGGATTGTCCTGTTTTGCCACCAACAAAGGACTTCCACACATGCTGTCAAAGCCAAATTATGTGCCCTCCCTCTCCTGTGATGGCAAAATAGCTGCTCTATATTCCAGTCATTATCCAAATGCATCTCAGTGTTCACTGTTTGTTCCAGTCTGACCTTGTTTGGCTCCTGGATTCTTTTTCTAACTTCATGGTTAGTGAACTGGGACCGATGTGCTTTGAACTGATCTAATTTGATCTTTTGATGTATGTCATTGAGGTTGTGTGCTGTACATACATCTGTGAGTTTGTTTGATGGATATAACCACCAGTGCTGTTGGAAGTTGTAGCCAGGGCCAATGGGGAACACCATGGTCATGTCAGGGTAATTTGAGGATTTTAACAATCCAAGGAGTATTTAAGTTAAGTTGAAACTTTATTAATCATGCATTTTACACATGGAATTATTTCTCCGCATTTATCCCATCCAGCTGGCACCTGTCGGAACACACATGCACAGGAACACACACATAGTCACAGATGCCATATACACATATATACTGGAGCGGTGGGTATCAATTCACAGTGCCCAGGGAGCAGATGTTGGGGGGGGGTATGGTGCCTTGCTTTAAGTCTGATTCTGGTACGTCATCACTCGCTCACTCATTCACTTTTAACAGGCAGAACCTAGCTCATAAGTAAATGGATGGATGGATGGATGGATATTCTGCCTTGCCAAAACCTGACACTACATTATCCACAATGCAACTCAACCACAGAGATTCCTGTGTGTTATGTGAGTAACAAAATGTAGCCTCAAGACACATAAAGCAGAGATGAGGAGCAGGTTATTCAATTCAATGTGTTATTTGTCACATATATTCATCATTCCTGAATGAATAGTGGCACTCATGGTGCGAACTACAGGGGAGCCAGGGGGGTCTCAGCCCCCATTAATGAGACATGAGCTCCCCTGAAAACATGATTTGTGAAATTTTGGGGGGGGCTCTAAAATATTGGCAAAATGCTGTTTTTCCCCATGCATTTCCTTTTTTTTTGTTGTTTTTTGTTTTTTTGTAATGTCATAATAATGGATCATGTGTAAAAGTAGGCTATTTTTAATGTATGATTTGCGCATGAGGGTGATTCATCACTATTTCACTTTAATAAAGATGCTGGCCTGCATGCGATTCTTGTCCTCATCATTGAAGCATGGGGGCGCTATGTCTTAAACGTCACTTTAAATCGGACATCGGAAACAAAAAAAAAAGACCCGCGCTGTATCATTTGAGCTGGAGCCGCTGGACATGCTTAATTTCGTAAAATTGTATTTACTGCCATGTTTTGCAGTCATCATGTCTCAAAGAAAACAGGGAAACCTACTCGCAAATTTTGGATTTACAAAGATATCGAATAAGACGATTGACTCTGAGGAGCGGCAAGAGGCAAGTTCTTCGGCAGATGCTAGCTTGAGGACAACTGACACCACCATTGCACCTGCGGGGACTGCAACAGCCGGGCCCGGGGTGACCATACAGGACGAGCCGACAGAGGCTGAAGATGGGGTACCGGCTAACTGGACCCTCCAGCAGTGGAGAGAATGGAAGTCCCGCAACACCTGGCTGTTAAGGATAAGCACTTCTGGCCACAGTACCGCAACGCATTGATCCGGACCCTCGCTAAAAAAAAAAAAAAAAAAAGCTAGAGAGGCATTGGATGAGTTCTGCGACTGGAAGTTACAAAATAAAGCACAAGGCAAAACATTGGAAAAGCTTTGTATAGCAAGCAGGACATATCGCCCCACCTCATCAGAGTGTGAGAGGGGGTTTTCAGCCGTCAATGACACTGACACAATAGACTGCGTGAAAACAGCCTCTCATCACTCCTTTTTGTGGACCTTAATGGACCCCCTTTGGAGAGATTTGACCCAGCACCCTTCATCACATCCTGGATTAAATCAGATCATCGCCTGTCCACATCATGGACTTCTAGACCAACAGCAAAGGAAGCTGATCCCAGGCCTGTGTGGTTGCTTCTGTTTTAAAGTAAGGGCTAATCTGGGCAAATCTGTATAAACTGTATTATTAATTTCTAATTAAGCACTGTGTTGTATATGATGTCTCCTTACATACAAAGCTCTTCATGGTCAGGCACCATCATATCTAAAAGAGCTCATAGTACCTTACTACCCCTCTAGAACACTACGGTCTCAGAATGCTGGGTTCCTTGTGGTTCCTATAGTTTCCAAAAGTAGATTGGGAGCCAGAGCTTTCAGATATCAAGTTATCAAGTTAGTAGTTATGCTGCCATAGGACTAGACTGGCGGGGGACTCCCCTGTCTTTCTCTTTCAGGGTTATGCGTAGTCAGGTATGGTATTGGTTGAAGATGCATTCACATCTCCCTTTACTGAAAACTCTCTCTCTCTCTCTCTCTCTCTCTCTCCATCACCATTACCACCACCTTCTGTAAACATGCATGTCTCATTAATGCATGTTAATGCATGTTACTGACTAAACTTCTTCCCCGGAGTTTCTGTGCTCTCTCGTCCAGCAGATTCTCATGGATCGTGGCTGCTGCTGTGGTCCTGCACGACGTCCACTACATATATTATTACTGTCATTATTGCTACCACATCTTCATAACATTTTTTAGTTAGTTAATGATTTGCTGTTGCTGTGCATCTGTGTCTCTCTATCTCTACCACAGGTTCCACTGCTACTGTAATCATTTTATCATTCATTGTAATTCATTGTCATTTTATCATTCATTGTAATTGTACAATATGTCTCTGTTGATTTGTTCTGTACACGTGACATCTATTGCACGTCTGTCCGTCCTGGGAGAGGGATCCCTCCTCTGTGGCTCTTCCTGAGGTTTCTTCCACCTTTTTTCCCTGTTAAAAGGGTTTTTTGTGGGCAAGTTTTTCCTCACTCGAACCGAGGGTCTAAGGACAGAGGGTGTCACTCCCTGTACAGATTGTAAAGCCCACCGAGGCAAATGTACTTTGTGACTTTGGGCTATACAAATAAAATTTGATTTGATTTGATTTGACATGAGTTTTCTTCTGTCCATGGCTGACATGACTCTGTTGAAGCTTTTCAATCCAAACTTAAATCATCTTTTTGCTTTAACTGGCAAATAAATCTTGATTTGCCTCAGTGAATCTGATAAGTCTATTAAACCATGTTTGTCCTGCTGATGAGAATGTTGTAAACTTTCTGAAAATCACTGCATCTCTCTCAGTGTCCAGGCTGTGTGCTGATTCTTTCTCTTCCTCTCTTGTCTTCTCCTCTTGTCTCTCTCCCCTTGTATGCATTTCATTCCTTTCTCCTGTCTGTGTGACCAGTGTTCTTGAGTGTTGCACAGGTCTCCATGTTGGAGAGGTCATGTGGCCCCGGTCCTATCTGAAAACAAACCTACACCCTTGCTCTTGTGAGTTCCCCAAATTTAATGAAGTGCAATAAAAAAATAGATATGGTACACAATGTACATGGAACCTTCATTGGATTATATTTTCCTCCGAGCCCCTGAAACCACCATTAGTCCAGTAATGTATTTAAAAAAGTTGAGTGTGGATACTTCTTATCCTCAGTGGTCGCCATTTTGGCTACGTAGCAGAAGGAGACTGTGAAAATGACAGCTGAAGAAGCTGATGGAACTGACACGGTTGTTGCTAACACTCCACCTGGTGGCAATTTCCTTACAGCCATACTCATTACACTGCTGAAATAAATGCACTACGGTAGGAAGTGCACAGTATACTACATAGATGTTCACTAACAGAAGTATCTGAATTGAGACACAGCACAAGTATTCAAGTATGAATAGATTTTTTGAAGTACAACTAAAATGTCAGACCTGGTTGCCTCTTCCGTGTCCCAAGTTTACAGTTTAGTAAACCACAGTAGTTTTTGTGTGCATTGTGTGTCTTTTAATGCTGTCTCTTTGTCTGCTCTTCCCTCAGCTGAATGTTCAATGATCAGATCACTGAGTTCTGATCCAAAACTTCCCTGCAGGAGATTAGCCAGGGTAACCTTGCCATCCACAGCTAACCCAGACCATTATTTTGACTTACTGTCCTAATACAGCAGCTACCCCTACACTATGACCCCTGAAACCCTGCTGACTTGTCTTAGGGGAACAGTGCAGGGAAGGAGGGTCCAGGGGTCAGGGGCCAAATTCATCATGAGAAATTGCACCAATGAGATGAAAGGTTCTCATGCTGGTTTTCCAAGGACCCACTGCTGTAGACACGACATGAGTGACTTTAAACTTTGTTCTAATATCAGTTGAAGACTTGCTACACAATGTAACAAGGTGAAAGGTAAGATGGATGTGTCCTGTTCAGAGGCCATCAGCCGAGAGAGCTGTGGTATGAGTTACAGCCATTACATTGTGATAAAGTGCTGTTGATGAAAGTCATCTTGTTGTTTTTACTGGAGTGGGTGAAGGATGTTGTTGAAGTGCAACATGACTGGTGTAGTCATTACAAGTGTTATCTATGCATCTTCCCCTCTTAACATCTTTGATGATGCAGATAAGTGGTTTCAATGTTTTTTCAGCTGTTGCATTGACTGTTGGTTAGAATACAAGTGTGCTATTTGTTTCTTGGCATCTGTCTCTGACCAGAAGCAGATATCACTGACATCCCAGGTTATTTGAGGTTTAATGGACCTCTCTCTCAGTCCCTCTAGCTGGCAACCAACCGACACAAACTAACACTCTGGACTTGACTGCCAGCACGTACAACCAAACCAATTAACCATTTTAAATGACCTACATAAGCAAGTAGGTTACACGCTTAACCAGACATAACTCAAGCACCTCAGAGGAAAAAGCCAGTAACATTATTATCAAATCAAATCAAATCAAATTTTATTTGTATAGCCCAAAGTCACAAAATACATTTGCCTCGGTGGGCTTTACAATCTGTACAGGGAGTGACACCCTCTGTCCTTAGACCCTCGGTTCGAGTGAGGAAAAACTTGCCCACAAAAACCCTTTTAACAGGGAAAAAAGGTGGAAGAAACCTCAGGAAGAGCCACAGAGGAGGGATCCCTCTCCCAGGACGGACAGACGTGCAATAGATGTCACGTGTACAGAACAAATCAACAGAGACATATTGTACAATTACAATGAATGATAAAATGATTACAGTAGCAGATATGGTAGCAATAATGATAGTAATAATATGTGTAGTGGACGTGGTGCAGGATCACAGCAGCAGTCACGATCCATGAGAACCTGCTGGATGACAGAGCACAAAAACTCCAGGGAAGTTTGGTTAGTAGCATGCATTAATGAGACATGTATGTCCACTGATGGTGAGAGAGAAAGAGGGAGAGAGAGGAGAGAGAGAGGGAGAGGGAGAGAGGGAGAGAGAGAGGGACTGACCTGAGCCAGCCCTAACTATAAGCTCTATCAAAGGAAAGTCTGGCTCCCAATCTACTTTTGGAAACTATAGGAACCACAAGGAACCCAGCATCCTGAGAGCACAGTGTTCTAGAGGGGTAGTAAGGTACTATGAGCTCTTTTAGATATGATGGTGCCTGACCATGAAGAGCTTTGTAAGTAAGGAGAAGAATTTTAAATTCTATTCTAGATTTAACAGGTAGCCAATGCAAGGAAGCCAAAATGGGAGAGATGTGATCTCTGATCTTGGTTCCTGTCAGAACACGTGCAGCAGCATTCTGAATTAACTGCAAAGTCCTAAGAGACTTATTGGAGCAACCTGATAGCAAAGAGTTACAATAGTCCAGCCTAGAAGTAACAAATGCGTGGACTAGTTTTTCTGCATCCACTTGAGACACGATGCGTCTGATTTTAGCGATGTTACGTAAGTGGAAGAATGCAGTCCTCGAAATTTGTTTTATGTGGACATTAAAGGACAAATCCTGATCAAAAACAACTCCAAGATTCTTTACAGTTATGTGTCTTCTGACGTGAAGAAAGTGTTAAAGTGTCTGCCAGGATGCCCTACATGTTAGAATGTGTCTTTGCATTACCAAAGAATATATTTTTGTGCTTTTAGTGTCTCCACTCTTTATGTAAGGCATCACTTGTTGTATTTGTTTGCCAGTGCAGCTTTTTACAAAGTGGTGGACCTTGCCCCGTCAGTTGAACAATTAATATTGTGTTTTTGTACTGTATTGAGTTGAATATAGGCTGAAAAGGATTTGCCATGATTATACCTGACCAAATGTGAACGTGGTTTCACATGGGACTCAGTCACAGAGGATTGACTGGAAATTATACAAACTGGCATGGGATGTTCAGGCCAGGAGGGCTCTACAGGGTAATTAAAACCACCCAGAACATCATTGGTACCCCTCTAATTAACATCCGTGATCTCAGTGAGGTGCACAGAACCTGCCTCTATCCATCTCAGGGCTAACTATACAACATGCTAGGTGAACCACTTCAAATGGACTGTTCAGTGACGTCGGTTTTTCATTAGGATTAAGAGCAGTATTTTTGTAAGAAAGCTGCAAAGAACTGAGCGTTCTGTGCTGTTCAAGGTAGCGTTCAAAGTTATGAAGTTGTTAGTAGTAGTCATTAATTTGTCATTGTCATTTGGGATTGTCATTATCTGCAGTGGATCAGTCTGTAAGGACTTGGCTGAGGAATCTTCCTCGACCGTGAGTCTGAATTCAACTAACACGCTGGACCAAATAGTTCACCAACCATGCACAAAATTCAATAAAATGAAGGATATCATTAGATATTTTATGCTACAGTGACAAAATCACTGTCATCCACCTCTTTGCCAGTGGTGGCTAAGGAAGTGCAAAGTCACATTGTCATTGTTAGTGTCGCTCTGGTGTGTGTGTGTACAGATCTTTTGTTTTGAAGTGTGGCTTTCCTCACTGTCACCCTCCTCAAGCACAGCTTGTCCTCACTGGCCTGTCATCCTGTTGATTGATGTCTGTCTGACATCTCTCTGTGTCCAAGAAAAACTGCTGAACTGGCACCATAAAACAGAAACAAAGTGGAAAAAAAAAAAGGAACAGAAATAAAACCACCAAGTCTGGATGAAATGAGAAATACTCCTGAGAGTAACACAGATGCACAGAGGGAAAGTACAGTTTGACAAAAAACCTTATCTGTAACTTAGATTATCACACCTGTTACTCTTGCACATTAAATACTGCCAACTTCCATATCACCTGTTCAGTGGTTTGCACAAAAGTATATAGGTCTTTTATTTTAAAAAAAACAAACATATTTAACATTTTTCATATCTTATTGTCAATTTAAGTAATTTGATTGGGCTGATATAGATAGCACTCAGACTTTAAACTACATGTATCACTCTGATTACGATTATCATTACATTAATGTTCATCATCCTTCTTAGATTGTAACAAAGATGAACCTATTTCTACAGGAAGTTTAAGAACACACATTTCCTGCATATTGCTGCTAGAAACTGAACATGATGAGCTGATAATAAACCTGATCAGCCACCGCCAGTAATCAATGCACAACCATTAACAAACCAATAACTAACAGTCAACGTCAGACAAGCCTATCACATGTAACATTTAGCTAGTGTTTCCATAGTGTTGACAAAACATTCAAAAACATTTTGAAGTAAACTAAAGCTCCCTGCTCTGTCCATGGAAAATATGACAAACTCCTGTCACGACCGAACTATGGACCAGAACCCAAATGCACAACTCAGACGAAAGTTTCAAAATAAAGTTTTTAATAACAAAAACGAAAATCACTCGACAGAGGAAAAAAAAAAAAAAAAAAACCCTCTACACTAATCTAAGAAACTAAAACTGTAAAGCTAGACTAAGAAAGAACAAATAAACAAAGAAAATCACTTACAAAGCTATGCTAGAACTAAGATAACAAACAGAAAACCACTCTTACAAAGCTATGCTAGAACTAAGAAAACAAACAGAAAACCACTCTTACAAAGCTATGCTAGAACTAAGATAACAAACAGAAAATCACTCTTATGAGGCTATGCTAGAACTAAGATAACAAACAGAAAATCACTCTTACAAAGCTATGCTAGAACTAAGATAACAAACAGAAAATCACTCTTATGAGGCTATGCTAGAACTAAGATAACAAACAGAAAATCACTCTTACAAAGCTATGCTAGAACTAAGAAAACAAACAGAAAATCACGCTTACAAAGCTATGCTAGAACTAAGAAAACAAACAGAAAATCACTCTTATGAGGCTATGCTAGAACTAAGATAACAAACAGAAAATCACGCTTACAAAGCTATGCTAGAACTAAGAAAACAAACAGGAAACCACTCTTACAAAGCTATGCTAGAACTAAGAAAACAAACAGAAAATCACTCTTGAACAAACAAAGTAACAAAACAAGACCTGGCAACGGTATGGATAAAGCACTGGTTCTCTGAGACATGGGACAAGATGAACTGGCACAGGACTAAGGGAGACACGGACTATATATACACACAAGGTAAGGGCACAGGTGGAAACAATCAGGGCAGAGACAGGTAATCCCAAGAGCGGGAAAACAGACAAAAGGGAGAAAGTAAAACTGGTGACAATAGACACAGACAGGAAGTGGAACCAAAATAAAACAGGAAATCATGAGACAACATAGACACGAGACAAAACTGAATGAATTAACTTAACAAAGTTTCCTATGACAACTCCGCTTAAGAAATCTGACATTTGAACAATTCCTTACGTGTCCGTAAAAACACATCACTCAAGATGACACCAGATAAAGGACGTCATATGTTCGCAGTCATCTTGTGAAGCATCAGTGATTGATGATTCCTCAGGTTTGGTGGATCACACTGAATGAAACAGACTCAAAACACTAAACTAAAGTTTGTTCTCCCTGTTACTTAAGACAGTAAGAAAAGCAACTTTAGCTGTTATTGCATATGTCTGACCCCTGATCAGTTTGATTACTGAACAATCATGATAAAACTCACACTCGTTCCATGAATATGATTCGTTCACATGTTTGTGTTAGTTAATTGTTAGTTATTCTCCTACTGGCACTTCAAGTATTTTACCACCATCATCTGGACTAGAGTAGGGCCACCCTTCTTTTCCTAGCCTGAAAGATTTAAAGCTATATTATATATTATATTATATATTCAATTTCATCCATTATATAGTAATGCAGCTCACCAGGGTAATCTCATGTCTCTCTGCCTTTTCCTGGAAAGAGAAAGATATCAACCCAATGTTGCACTTAAGTAAACTCCAACTAGAAGTGTGGTACTCAACAAGCACTTAGGTCTAACTGACAGCTAATTTAGATAATCAGATTTAGGGATAAAAGAGGGGATCACATTTGACAACAGTCCCAGAGACAGGTTCAGCCTGATGGGGCTTACGAAATGAGCCACTCACCACAGACAGTGACAAATGTCAGTCAGTTCACTTGAAATGTAATCTGCACATCTCTCCTATGTTGCTTAAAGGGCAGCAAACATGGAGCTGATTCCAGCTGACGCATCCAAAGGTCATCTGAACCAACTCTGTTTAGTAATACGGTGACACTTTGCAGCGTGCAGCTTTAAAGCATCAGGGATATACATTCAAAGAACCTGAATGTTTATATATGTATATGGAATTGGTACAAGCACAGAACCTTGTGGCACTGTGACTAACCTTGGTGTGCACGGAATATTCATCACTGACGTGAACGATCAATCTGAAAATAACTTAAGACTTAAACCAGCTTAGTGTGGTTTCTATGTTAGATTAGATATTATATTAGATGTATACTATGTATATTATATATTAGATGTTCTGATCAATTAGATGTGATTGTTAAGATTGTTGGTGTTATGTACAAAAGAGATGGAGGCAGATGGGCAGACAGCTTCATGCAAATTAGCAAAAATCCTCTTCTGTGTGTCCCAAGAAGATTATGGCTTAATATATAGCAGATGAATGTAGAAATGTGCAAAATATCCTCAAGGGAATCTGTAAAGTTCACAGGACGAAGTATAAAGAATATTTGTGTGCAGGAGTGCATTGGTGATGTTTTTCACGGCACAAAATGTTCAAATGACTTCATAACAACAGATATTAGGATTATCACTCTGAAGTCATTAAGTCCTATGGTCTTTGTTTTTTTGCTGTGTTCTGTGTCTTGAACTGCCTGTTTACATCCCTCTTCAGGATGGAGAGAGTTGTCACTGTGATCGGGGGGGAGGGGGCATCTGAGGTGGGCAGTTGTGGAGAGGCCCAGGCACAGAGGTGGAGCCTCTACTGGTGAGCTGGAGCCCTTGAAAGGCTTTGGTGGTGGGGGTGGTGATCTGTCTGAGCTCCTTCCAGAAGCAGACTCATTTTGGAGAACTGTACAGTTGTTTAGCTTCACCCACCGTCTTGCTAAACTTGAGCCTTTGACTCTCTAAACCTGTTCCTATCCCCACCCCTGAACACTTTTTCCTTTTCCAACCTCAACTGTAAGAGTTTGGCTGTGGTGTGAACAATGGTCTGTTGTTGTTATAACTTACTCTGCTGTGTGATGGTACACGGCAGTCCTCACAGAAGCTGATGTGTGATGTTACAATCTCTGTGTACTCATCTGGACTTTTAGTACCTGTCCTGAAAACATCCCAGTCCACCTGAAGATCACCCTCTCTCAACCCTGCTCTGGTCGAGAACTATCGTCCTGTATCACTTCTTCCTTTTTTATCCAAAACTATTGAATGCGAGCGCTAAGCAACTCTCAGAATTCCTCCTACAAAACAATCTTCTTGATCCGAATCAATCTGGTTTCAAGAGCGGTCACTTGACTGAAACTGCTCTGTTGTCTGTGACAGAAGCCTTAAAAGAAGCAAGAGCAGCAGCACAGTCCTCTGTCCTCATTCTACTTGACTTATCAGCTGCCTTTGACACAGTTAACCATCGCATCCTCCTCTCTATTCTCTCAAACATGGGCATCTCTGGCTTGGCTCTTTCCTGGTTTGAATCTTACCTGACAGGGCACTCATTCAGTGTATCCTGGCCTGGACAGTTGTCCACTTTGCATCACCTCACCACATGGGTACCCCAGGGCTCAGTGCTGGGGCCCCTTCTATTTGCTATCTACACCACCTCCTTGGGTCCAATTATCCGCTCACATGGCTTTTCCTATCACTGCTATGCAGATGACACTCAGCTGTATCTATCATTTCCTCCTGAGGACCCCTTGATCTCTGCACGGGTTGCCTCTCAGACATTGCCACATGGATGAAGGCACATCACCTGCAGCTGAACCTCTCAAAAACTGAACTTTAAAAAAACACCAAACCTACTATACACCACGACATCAACATCAAAACTGACTCCCTATGTCTTGCCCCCACCAGGGTGGTGAGAAACTTAGGTGTTATGATTGATGACCAACTAACCTTTTCTATTCATGTCGCCTCAGTTGCCCGGTCATGCCACTTTGCACTTTACAACATCAGAAAAATCAGAAATTACTTAACGCAACACGCCACTCAACTCCTGACACAAGCTGTGGTCATTTCAACACTAGACTACTGTAATGCCCTCCTGACGGGGCTTACCAGCCTCCACAGTGAAACCTCTTCAGCTGATCCAGAACGTGGCAGCGCGCCTGGTCAACCAACCCAAAAGGTCATGTCACCCCGGCACTCATCGAGCTCCACTGGCTACCTGTTGCAGCCCGCATTAAATTTAAAGTGCTAATGCTCACCTACAAAGTTATCTCTGGTACTGCACCTACCTACCTGAACGCCCTTATACAGGCATCTGTGACCTCACGACCGCTGCGCTCCTCCAATGGGCGATGCCTGGCTCTGCCACCTGTTCACTCAAGGCAATCCAAACTTTTTTCGTTTGTTATTCCCCGTTGGTGGTACGCACTACCAATTCCTACCAGATCAGAGGCGTCCCTCCCTACCTTTAAAAACCTCCTGAAGACCCAGATCTTCAGAGATTGTCTTCTCTCCTAGCACTACCTACAACTGGACATGAGAAAGCTACCCCTTTACGAATTGTCATAGAACTTATTGTTGCACTAACGCTTATCGCACTGTACCTTGATTGTTCCCTTCTCTGTAAGTCGCTTTGGATAAAAGCATCTGCTAAATGACTAAATGTAAATGTAAAAGAAGAGCCTCCACAGCTCTGCCTTTTTGACGTCCTCACACCAGGTTTGCAGAGCTTTAATATCTGCCTGTACACAAGAATCAGGTGGACCATGACATGGTTCCAGTGAAACTTAAGGGACAGCATAATAAGCAACACTGATTCATTCATCTGTCACTAATTGACAGTGAGAAAAGTTATGCACATCTACTTACAGTAGTTATTTAATCTCCAGAAGAATATAGTAGAAATGTTACCGAAGTGACAATCTGTATGAACATGTTCATTTTGACCTGCTGATAACGTGCAATCATAAATTAGGTTAACTAGTGTGGTTAACTGCAAACTAATATGAGTTTCAAGTAATTGTTTTTCATTAGAAATACAACAAATAATGCTTTTAGATTTCAAATGTACTCAGCAGGGATATGAAAAGCAACCATAGCTAAGTCAAGGAAGAGTTGGGTTTCTTGCAGTCGCACCTACTGAGAGCATTCCTTGGCTTGTTTGACCATGGATCAAACACTTCTGAGGAGAGGTGTCACGTGATTCTTACAGAAATCTCCCCAGTGTGGCAGATTCTAAACATGGTTAATAATTCAACACCACTTGACCTGTTATGGAAAAACACAAGTCTTACGTAATTCATGTTAGAACTCAGTGGGAGATGGTGTTCCTTCTGTCCTTTCAAGAGGCACTCTACCCTTTCTTCCACCATCTGGCTTCTATCTAACGGTGTCTCAAATTTCATATAATCCATTGCAGCCTAGCGGTCAATAGGGTCCTGAGGACAATTAAAAGACATGCAATATATCCAGTCTCCTTACTCAGTCTGTAGTAGAATATCCACTGTAATTTACAGTTAAATCAATACAGGATTGAAAGACTAATATTTGTTTGAAGATAGTTATAGCTGAAATTTCAAGTAAATAATAAAATCCATCCATCAATCCATTTTCTGTAACCACTTATCCTTCTCAGGGTCGCATGGGATAACAAAATACTTTTGTTACAAACTGAAAAAAATACAAACCAAGACTCTAGTGAAGTCTAGACAAGAGTCTAAAATGATGGTACAAGAGGTTGCAAATTTCCCCACAAGATGACAGCATTGGAATGAACTAGTTAGTTAAATTCATCCTGAGCGAGGTCCTAGTTGGAGATATTGTGACAGGTCATTAAACACGGGAATGTGATCTGTATATTCAAGTATGCTGTGGAGTTTTTGGCCCGTAGCAGTGCGATGGAACAATGCATGCAAGAGTAGCACTCAATTTGTTTGCATTGGTTTTACGTTATTCCATTTATCAGCAGTTGGTGGCAGTAACATGCCAAGAAATGTAGCAATGAAGAAGACTGACAGCAAACATGGATGTAAACAATGCAAGTTTCACATTCACATGTACTGCAGACAGACACTTGCATTGACCGGTGGTTAGTGGTTGGATTTTAGCTGGTAGCCACACAGATGATAGAGCATTCAAGCGGAGGCAAGCATGACATAAGTGGTGTTTGGTTAACATACCAAACTAAATATCTTTCATTTCTTTGAACAGGAAACACAATTTTATCATGATTGGGCGGCTGTGGCTCAGGAGGTAGAGCAGGTCGTCCACTAATCAGATGATCAGTGGTTCAATCACTTCCTCAAAGTGCTCTTCCAGTCTGCATGTCGAAGTGTCCTTGGTCAAGATACTGAACCCCAAATTGCTGTGTGTAAATGTGTATGAATGGTTAGCTCATAAAACTGATGAGCATGGCAGCTAATGCCATCAGTGTATGAATGTGTGTGAATGAGTGAATGAGATATGTAGTGTAAAAGTGCATTAGTGGTTGGAAGACTAGAAGTCCATTTACCATTGTGTTGTACCAACCAGGGACGTGGAACTCAATTACTCATATGAACATTATTTTAACTTTAGCTGCAATGATTAGTCAATCATCAAATTGAGAATAAATAAATAAATAATCTGCAACTATTTTAATTAGTGATTAATGGATTTCATTTTTCAAGCACAGTTTGTGGAGAGGATGTCATAGTTTTCTGAACATGTTTGGATTGTTGATAAAATAAGCAATTTGAATACATTACTGTGTGAAGATGAAAATATAAAGGCCATTTTTATAGACAAAACAATTACTGAAGAAAATAATCAGCAGATTAATCAACAGTGAAGGAGTGTATTGGCTCCAAAGGCTATAACAATGTTATTTTATTAAGAAGAATTAAGAAATATTTAATACACAACAATTATTTTCTAATTGTAGTCTTTTGTTAACTCTCTCATTACAAGTGGTGGAATTGATACTTTCTGAACAGAAAAAAACACTGAGGTTTTCTGGGATTGCACAAACTTTGGTGATATCTGTGGGGAAACATCAGACACAGAACAACAACCAGAGACACCGAAGTGTATAATAACTGCAACAACAGTGACAATTTAAATAAATAATGTGATCAGTTAATGAGAGGTTAATAGTGTATATGAAGTTTGAACTTCTCTCTAAAGCTCTATTTTGCTTCATTCACAGGCCTCCTCCTGTTCACTTGTCAGTGTGTGTGTGTTCTCCATTTGTACGCATCTGAATCCCTCTGAGCCCTCTTTGGACAGCTCTGCCAACCTGTTCTCCCCAGGCATTATGAACACTGGAACTAGACATGTGATTATGTGAAATGGAAACATTTGATGTTCCAGGCTGTCATCATTCAGTGACGAATGGAAAAAGAGGCTATATTCTGGGATGGCAAACTACTTCAGATGGAGGACAGCTTACTACCATAGAGAAAGAAGAAAGAAGAAAATCTAAAAAGTAAATTTAGCAATTGTGACTCCTAAAAGCAATTGAAAACAAAGTATATCATTATTTTAAATGGTAAAAAGGAAACAATCTGTTTAAAAAGGTCTGGCAGATTGTTTCCTTTTTCAGGTCACTCTTCCTAAAGTTATTAGCATTTTTCTAACTCAGTGCATAACTCCTGGTCCATTAGTATTTTTCCAAAAACTTGCATTCAATCTTTTGGTGTGCAGGAGACACGTATCATTTTTTTATTATTATTTTTATTTCCACCCAAAAAGACCTGATCTTATGCTACTGCTTCATTATATTGACTTAATTTAACTTTGGTGATATATGTTATCTCATTAGCCATTAATACTGTAACAATCTAAGTTGTTTATTAATTGATTGAGTGTGGGCCTCAGTGTAAACTAATTCCCTGTCCTCTAATCATATATCAGTTTCTAGGTCTTCTCTTCACTCATGCTGTTTGTAACCATAATTGTTAGGTGAACTTGACACTAATAAATTGTATCACTCTGTTATAGCACCTTTTCTAAAACTTTTGCAGGTAAAGTATATTTCCCATCTATGTCATACTCATACAGTGCCTACAGTAGTGCCTACTGCCATACTCATACAGTGCCTACACTACCTCTGTTTTCACTAAATAAAACCCTGTTTTGTTTTTTTGTTTTTGAAATTTTGGTTTCCCCATAGCAAAAGGCCACGTCTCCTGAGGTCCAAGATAAACAAAATAATATCATCTGCATAAAGAGAGCTTATGTTCTACTTACCCAATTATTATTTCAGTGATTTCCACATATATGGTAAATGTAAATGCTGTACTTATATAGCACCTTTCTAGTCTAGTAGTATCATGGGCAAGGGGAAGGGATGTCCCTTGCCCATGATACTACTAGACTAGAAAGGTGTCTCAACATCCTCTTTTCATTGCAGTTGGTTTTGAAACATTTCTGTGTAACATTTCTGCTGTTCCACGCTGTGTTGGCCGGGATTGCCTGACCGTTATGTAGTGCAGTGGTCTTAGCTTCCTCCTCCAGCCAGTTGTAAGTTGCTCATTGTTTGTTTGTTTGTTTTATCATAGGGTGACTGACTGTAGCGGCGCAGCGCCGGCTAATCCGCCCGTAGAACCACTGCTGCTTTGTTTCTTGTCGTCTTTGCCTCATTTAAAGAAATTATTATTTGGACTTACCGCTGTGCCTCACTGGAACTATTCTGCCTCGCCTGGAGCTGTGCTTGTGGGACTAATTGTTTCGTCTGACTGTGATTAGCCTTATGTCAGACACTCACCGCTCCGTCAGGGCTGACTCGTGCTTCCTGGGTGAAGTGGTGGCTCGGCAACGCTGTCTCTTTAATTGTGGTGCAGCCACATCTTAAAGCGTGTGCACGTGTGTGTAAGAGAGGACAGTGCGGGAACATACATTTGATTTTGTTACTTTGTGGTAATTTCTTTAATTTCTTTTGTAATTGGTTTTGTTGCAACCCATAAATACAATTATTTTGTTAGCTTTGTGTTTATTTTTGGGCTATTATGGGTTGCATCTCATTTGTGGTTATATAGAGTTTTGTTTATTTGTCACTGTGTTTAATTACTATAGATCCTGTACATTTAATTGTTTGATCTCTCTTTTGTTATTAGTTATTGTTGTAGTCATTATTTTTTCCTAACTGGTTGCTCTCTGGTCTTCCCCATTCAGGTGCTGAGCCTACGGTGGTGGATTGGTGTCCTGGTCACGGTGTCTCCTTTATATTGCGTTTACACTTGGTTGATTCTTTTTTACTTTTATTTGCTTCATGTGTGGTGTTCCTGGGATCCCCCTCTCCTTTGGATGCAGTTTTTCACAGTAGGTCTCAGCACTGATTGGTTCTCCTTATGTTCCCTCAGTAAGTAATTTTCTTACATTAATTTTAAAACAGAAATTTGTATAAATAAAAGTATTTTGTATTATCGAACTGCCGTCTCTGCCTCATTGCATAACGGACCTCAGTGCCTTCCTTCATTTGGGTTAGTCCACTTAAAAGAAATCCCTGGGTGAAATTCCCAGGGTGCGTTGTCTGGCAACAATTAAATTTATCAATACTGCCTTAAAAGGCATTTCCCCAGACCTCATGCCACCACAATCTGGCATTGTCGGCAGGATTTGCAATTTGAGAGCAGAGACGTGCATTCTGTTTTGATTTGTTTTTCATTTTTAAAAGAAAAATTGTGGCTGTGTTATTAATGTAAAGGTCTGTGTCTGACCTGTGTTCCTTTCTTTCTCTTCCTCCAAGGCAAAGCAGCAGCTGGTTTTGTGGACCTGCAACAAGCCCATTTCCCCTTTCCTGGTCTCCTCCTCACGGTAGGGAAGGTTGTAGCTGGTATAGGTTTAGTCATGGAGGCAGAATTGCAGGAACTGAGGGATTTAGTCGCTCAGCTAAGAGAGGAACAGGTGGCGGCCATGCCTGGCCCTAGTACAGCGCCCTCAGTTTCACTTGCGCCCGCTCCATCCCCCATTGCCAGTGCTCCTTTAACGGAGAGACTGATTTTTGTGCCCAGAGACAGAAAATGTCCCACATTTAGGGGGAAGTCAGGCATAGGGTTGGCCGAATGGCTGGAAGAGGTGCAAGTCTGTATGAAAGCACGCCACTTGTCTGCATCTGATCAGGCATTCTTCTTATTTGACCACCTAGAGGGGGAGGCGCGTGAGGAAATTAAGTATTGCCCCATTGAAGAGCGTTTAGACCCAGCCAAGATCATCATGGTGTTAGAGGAGCTTTATGGGTGTGCAGAGTCATATGTAGCTCTACAAGAGGCATTTTTCTCCCAACGGTAGCACGAGGGAGAGACTCTATTAGAGTGTTCCCCTGCATTGATGGGCCTCATGACTTCTGTGAAGCAGCGTGCACCCAGTGGCATACGCAATGCAGAGGTTTTTTTTATGGGACCAGTTTGTGGAGCATGTGCTGGATGGGTCACTTCACGGCGAGCTGAAGCAGTTCATGCGCAGGCAGCCTACTGCTACCTTACTGGAGGCTAGGAGTGAGGTGATCAGGTGCGAACGAGAGGGCTTACCTGGAGGTGTTAGAGGTTGTAGTCATTCTGTTCCTTCTGTCTTCGGTGCTCAGTGTGTGGCCCAGGGCGGTCATCAGGCAGGTGCTAGTTTGTCTCAAGCCTTGGAGCTGTGTGAGATTAAGGAAATGCTGAAGTTGCAGCAGGAACAGTTGAACCAACTGACTAAGAGCATTTCCAGTCTGCAGGTCTCTCAGCAGCAAGGCCAAACAGCTTTTCGTAGTCCCATCAGCTGTAGGAGATGTCAGCAACTATGTCACATTGCCAAGGAGTGTGACGGAGCTTCAGGTGCAGGTGACGTGGAAGCTCACCTGCACCTCAGCTCAGCTCATGTCATCTTGTCCTCATTTAGGATGGGAGGGGGTTGCGGTCTCTTGTTTAGTAGATACAGGGTCTATGGTGTCAACTATTACCGTCAGCAGTTTGAGACCTGGGGCCAAGAGCGGCTTAAATCTTGTCACTGGCTGCAGCTCAAAGCAGCCGATGGCCTGGCCATCCCTTACATCAGCAACTTAGAGCTGGATGTAGAGCTTTGTGGGAAGTTGTTGCCAGCTTGTGGGATTATGGTATCAAGGACCTGCCTGGTGGTGTATCTTCGCATGTTCCAGGTATTTTAGGGGTGAATGTTATTCGCAAATGCTATGGGGAACTCTTTGGGCGGCATGGCTTAGCTTTGTTCAACCTGCCAGTGGTATCTGAGGCCTCTAAGGCCGTCACGCAGGCCCTCCAAAAGTGCCATGAAGCCAGTGTTATAGCTGATTGGGGAGCAGGGAAAGTCAAGCTACGTGGTAAAAAAGCTTGTCGTATCCTGGGTGGCGTGATGAAGATTGTCACAGCCACATGCCCAGAGCAGTACTCTGATACACCACCTGAGTCCCAAGACTCTGGCCTGCCCGCTGGGCTGCTTGCATCTCCTGCCCTGGTACTGGTGGTACGGGGCACAGCCTACATTCCCATCGTGAATGTAGGGTCTTCAGATGTATTGCTCTAGCCCATGCTGTTGTTGGGACCTTAGAGGAGGTATGGGTGGTGAGTTTGCCTGCTGGTGTCACTGAGGTGCCACCCGTTTCCCCACCAGTACAGGAGCAGATAGCAGCTTTGGAGTTGGGTCATTTGCCTGCGGGAGCACAGGATAAGGTGAGGGCTCTTCTTGGCCAGTATCGTTCCATTTTTTCAGCTCATGACGGGGATCTAGGGTGTACTGACCTGATTTCTCACAAGATCCCTCTCTTAGATAATGTCCCTGTGCGGCAACGGTATCGCCGAATTCTCCATCTGAGTACGAGGTTGTTAAAGATCACATTAATCAACTACTGGGGGCTCAGGTCATTAGGGACAGCAGCAGCCCATATGCCTCTCCAATTGTGCTGGTCAAGAAGAAGGACGGTAGTCTTCATATGTGTGTGGATTATAGGCTCCTGAATGGTAAAACCAGGAAGGATGCCTTTCCATTGCCCCGCATCAACAAGTCTTTAGATGCTCTAACCAGTGCTCGTTGGTTTTCCACCATGGACCTGGCTAGTAGGTACAATCAGGTCCCTGTGGCAGAGGCCGACCGTTCCAAGACGGTCTTTGTACCCCCTTTGGCCTTTTTGAGTGGAACCGCATGTCCTTTGGGCTTTGCAACGCTCCCAGCACCTTCCAGCGATTGATGCAGCTGATTTTTGGCGACCAGCAGTGCCAATCCTTGCTGCTTTACCTCGATGACATAGTGGTTTTCTCCTCTACCATCAAGCAACATCTGGAGAGGTTGGGTGTGGTGCTGGGGCGGTTGCAGCACGAAGGGCTAAAGGTGAAACTCAGCAAGTGTGCCTTCTTCCAGCAGGAAGTGAGTTACCTGGTCATGTTATTTCAGACAAAGGTATCTCCACAGACCCCAGCAAGGTCAAGGCTGTCACTAGCTGGCCCTCTCCTGCCACTTTCTCAGAGCTGCATTCCTTCCTTGTTTTTGCCAGCTACTACCGCCGCTTTGTAGAGGGTTTTGCGAAGCTGGCGGCAGCTCTGCACAAGCTGGTGGCAGAGCTGGCAGGTCTCAAACCCAAGCGATCAAACCGTCTCTTGTCGTTGGACAGAGGAGTGTTGCCATAGCTTTGAGACTTTAAAAACTCGTCTCACCACTGCACCTGTGCTGGCGTATGCTGACTTCACCCTCCCATTCATCCTGGAGGTGGACACCAGCTATGGTGGTCTTGGAGCCGTGCTATCACAAGAACAGGATTGTAAGGTTCGGCCTATAGCTTATGCGAGCCGTGGTTTGAGGCCCACTGAGCGCAATATGAGTAACTACAGTTCCATGAAGTTGGAGTTTTGGCGGTCAAGTGGGCAATGACTGAAAAGTTTAGGGAATACCTGTTGGGGCACAAATGTGTTGTTTACACCGACAACGATCCCTTGAGTCATCTGTCATCCGCCAAGCTTGGGGCCACTGAACAGCGTTGGGCAGCCCAGCTTGCGTCGTTTGATTTTGAACTCAAATATCGTTCGGGTCGTAGCAACAAGAACATCGATGCCCTTTCTTGTCAGCATCCCCCTGAGGCACAAGACCTGCAAGCCATGGTCCGTGGCACGTTGCTCCCAAACCCTTACAGCAGGTCCTGCAGGTGGACAAGGTAGATGCGACACAAGCCACTGTTGCAGCCTTGCCCCATCATCTCCTATCTGACATTGCTACACTTCAGCACACTGACCCAGTCATCCAGGAAGTCCTGGCCTTCTGGGCACGTAAACAGCATCCCAATAAAGAGGAGAGGAGACGAGTGTCTTAGTCAACCTTGGTGCTGCTTCGGCAGTGGGACCGGTTGATTGAAAGGGATGGTGTGTTGTATCGCTGGGTTTTCCGGCCGGATGGGGCCGAGGTTGTGCTTCAGTTGGTGTTGCCTGCAGCTTTAAAAACAGGTGTGCTGACTGAGGTTCACCAAGGGCACGGCCATCAGGAGATTGAGAGGGCTCTGGAGCTCCTGTGCCAGCGGTGTTACTGGCCAGGTATGTCTGCTGAGGTGGCACAGTGGTGCCAGGCATGTGAAAGGTGCCAGGTGGCCAAGGTGAGTCAACTGGCTGCTTGCAGCTTCATGGGACACCTATTGGCTTCTCAACCTAATGAGATCCTGGCTATTGATTTTACTGTTCTGGAGCCCAGTCATAATGGGTTGGAAGACGTCCTTATAATGACTGATGTCTTCAGTAAGTACACGTGGTACGTGCTGCGTACATTGCCTGTGTCCCGTAAGCGTGAGTTCCTGTCTTCCCCAGGTCCTGTATGCCTATAACACCACCCTGCATCAGGCAACTGGTGAGTCTCCTTTTCTGTTGATGTTTGGCCAGGAGCAAAGACTCCCAGTTGATTTCCTCTTAGGCAGGGTTCAGGATCCTGTTGGTGGCCATGTCCACAAGTCAAATCAAATCAAATCAAATCAAATTTTATTTGTATAGCCCAAAGTCACAAAGTACATTTGCCTCGGAGGGCTTTACAATCTGTACAGGGAGTGACACCCTCTGTCCTTAGACCCTCGGTTTGAGTGAGGAAAAACCCACAAAAAACCCTTTTAACAGGGAAAAAAGGTGGAAGAAACCTCAGGAAGAGCCACAGAGGAGGGATCCCTCTCCCAGGACGGACAGACGTGCAATAGATGTCACGTGTACAGAACAAGTCAACACAAACAAATTGTACAATTACAATGAATGATGAAATGACAATGAATTACAATAAATGATAAAATGACCACAGTAGCAGATATGGTAGCAATAATGACAGTAATAATATATGTAGTGGACGTTGCGCAGAATCACAGCAGCAGCCACGATCCACGAGAACCTGCTGGACGACAGAGCACAAAAACTCCGGGGAAGTTTGGTTAGTAGCATGCATTAATGAGACATGTATGTCCACTGATGGTGAGAGAGAAAGAGGGAGGAGAGGGGGAGGGAGAGGGAGAGAGAGAGAGGGAGGGAGGGAGAGAGGGAGAGGGGCGGGGGTCCCCCGGCAGTCTAGTCCTATGGCAGCATAACTAAGGGATGACCTGAGCCAGCCCTAACTATAAGCTTTATCAAAAAGGAAAGTCTTAAGTCTACTCTTAAAAGTGTTGACCGTGTCTGCCTCCCGAACCCGGAATGGTAGTTTGTTCCACAGAAGAGGAGCCTGATAGCTGAAAGCTCTGGCTCCCAATCTACTTTTGGAAACTATAGGAACCACAAGGAACCCAGCATCCTGAGAGCGCAGTGTTCTAGAGGGGTAGTAAGGTACTATGAGCTCTTTTAGATATGATGGTGCCTGACCATGAAGAGCTTTGTAAGTAAGGAGAAGAATTTTAAATTCTATTCTAGATTTGATGCTGCAGAGCGCCATTAGAAAAACCGTGTCCGAGATGTTCCTTTGGAAGAGGGCCAGTTGGTATGGTTGCGAGACCTTGGTGTACGGGGGCGCCACAAGATCCAGGATCAGTGGGCCTCGGTTATGATGAGTGTCAAGAGTGTGGTTCAGACAATGAGTCGGTTAATTTACACTCTGACAGAAGCCAATTGAATCTAATAAAGAGACAAATGCAGTGCTAAGACTATCATTGTGGTTGTCCACGACGGACCTCAGTGCCTTCCTTCATTTGGGTTAGTCCACTTAAAAGAAATCCATTCCCTCTTCAACAGTGAGAAGAGAAGAGCTCAGCCCCCCCCCCCTCGTCCAGCAGGTTCTCATGGATCGTGGCTGCTGCTGTGGTCCTGCATGACGTCCACTACAAATATTATTAGTCATTATTGCTACCATATCTCATTACAGTTTATAGTTAGTTAATTATTTGCTGCTGCTGTGCATCTGTGTCTCTCTATTTCTATCACAGGTCCCACTGCTACTGTAATCATTTTATCATTCATTGTAATTCATTGTCATTTTATTATTCATTGTAATTCATTGTCATTTTATCATTCACTGTAATTGTACAATATGTTTGTGTTGATTTGTTCTGTACACGTGACATCTATTGCACGTCTGTCCGTCCTGGGAGAGGCATCCCTCCTCTGTGGCTCTTCCTGAGGTTTCTTCCACCTTTTTTCCCTGTTAAACGGGTTTTTTGTGGACAAGTTTTTCCTCACTCGAACCGAGGGTCTAAGTGGGCTATACAAATAAAATTTGATTTGACTTAACCCATTTTAAGAATGGATTTGTGGTGTGGTGGTGGTACTGGACCCAAAAATGCAGAGGAGCCGACTAGGAAGTTGGAGCAAAACAGCCGTTTATTTAACCACGGGAAAATGGTGGGGTGGCGTAACCGACGCCGGGAAGGCAGCGGAGGCAGGCAAGCTCACGGGGGGAGTAGGAGCCGGGAACGAGGGAGGTGGAAGGCGTGGAGGAGTTAAGGCCGGGGCTGAAGGGTGCGGTAGCCGGACGGCGAGGAGGGCGAAGAGCTGGAGTCTGAAGATAGAAAATTCAGGTGAGTAATCAGTAGAAAATCTCAAACAACAATTTCTCTCAAGTAGACTGGCTGATCTACCACGATGTGGTGACAATCTGGCAGTGAGCATGCAGGAGGCCAGCCTCTAAATACTGCTCGAGGAGACGATGATTCGATGCAGGTGTGCGCAGTCAGCTCCACAACCACCCAGCAAACCACACCCATCTCTGCAAAGAAAGCACATAGAGCCCAACCCCCAGCTTCAACACACCACAGGATTCGCACATCCAAATTGTTCCAAGTAAAAAGAGAAAGCCACTCTATCCTATTAAAAGTTTAATCCTCCAAATTTACAGATGTATTGTGTAAAAGTGAAAATAACAAAATATAATGAACAACATTAACAGAAGCAGGGTTTTTTATTTTTATAATGTATAAAACATTCGGGCCTGCCAATCTGTTATCACTGGGCAATATGAATCCAAAATTGTGTGATTATGAGAAGAAAACTGCTGATTTTCCAGCTAGTTCTGTTCTCATTTGGTGACAAATGGACAAAGAAGGAACCTTCCCAAATTATGCTGACTATTTCAGTTTATAGACATTTCCAATCATTCACCTTCCGTGCGTATCAGCTGCTTCTTTCTAATCTGCAGATAAAGAATGTGAAGTAAAGTAATTATAGTCGCTGGTTGGAAGAAGACATCACCCCAAGAAAAAAACTTTCCATGGTTGTGTGTACAATTTTTTCCATGCATGACTTGTTTTCTGGCATCACCAGAAAAACTAAACAAAAAAAAAACACCTTTGTGTTAAACAGCAGACTAAATTTACACTACATCACATTAATTATGAGCAAGTCCTCTTCTTTTTTCCATACCTCTGTAACTGTATGGCCTGACCTCTTATTACTTTGTCTATTTGTGATTGGGGAAACAGTATCCAGCTCAGCATTACTACTTACTTATTACTTGCATTTGCTGAAGTAAACCTGCAAAGGACTCAGACAGAAATCATATCCACGGAGGTAGTGATGCATTAAAGTTGTATTCATTTGACTAATGTTGACTAAATGTAACTTGAACTTCATTAAAGTTACATTTAGTCATGTCTATTCACATTATTTCATTTCAATCTAGCAGAAAGTAATGCTAGCTAATGTAGCATTAACTCACTAACTTACCATTAGATGAGTCAGCTACTTACACAGCTACTGTAGCTAATGTTATCTGGTGAATTCAATAATCGTGTAGCCCAGTACTTTTATTCATAGTCAAAACAATCATAATAAAAAAACAACATTTTGAGCATATTAAAAGTTGATGTAATGTTATAACATAAGCACACGCTATACGTTCTGGCATGAGCCGCTTGTCATAGTAGCACATCGTACTAAACCAGATTGATATAAAAATATATCAGTAAATTAGATCTGTACTGGATTACTGTGTTGCTGACATATCATCTTGTGTTCAACGTTTTTGCCCAGAAGTTATAGCAACTAGAGGGGGCAAAGTGCATACAACACCACTGACAGATGAAACACAATGCTACCTTGAATAAAATGATGTATTTCTCGGATTTTAACATTGTTGGGAACACTTAATGTAAGCACACATCTCAACAAAACGTACTGGAGATCTAGTTGTTTTTCGACATGTTAATGTATTAGGTACAGGATTATAGGACTAAACAGAATAAGGCAGCTTGATGGCACAGGACCAACTGACCACGCTATACTTTTCCCTGCAAATGGTCAAATAGACTAGTAATAGAATTACAGACGTGGTACTGACATACTCACTAAAGCAGGAGAGCACCTCACTAGCAAGCACGAATCTCGTTCACAGGGAAAAATCTACTTCAGCAAAATAAAAATAGTTTTTTTTTCCATCAGTCAAATGCATCCTTTTTCCATCTGTCTCTGTGGTTCCTCCTCACGCACTGACAGAAGAAGTGAAGATGTGCAAGTTGGTGCAGATGGGATAACAATTTGTTTGATAGTCTGTCTACAGATGCTAGAGTATTTGTACCATTTCATCAGCCGAGATTCAACAACTGTTTTCTGATATGATATTAGGTTTAGGTACAAAAAAATGGTTAGGGTAAATGTACTATGTTTAAAACAGCGCCTTTCTAGTCTTCTGACCACTCAAGGCACTTTTACACTAAACATCACATTTACCCATCTACACACACGTTCATAAATTAGAAAAGGTAAGCCAACTATTGCTTCATCCAAGATGTAACATCAATTTTATTGATTAGGATCAATAATAGGATCAATACGATTAGTAACAGTGTCACCTCACAGCATTAAGGTTCCTGGTTTGAACCTCGACTGGGGTCTTTCTGTGTGAGGTTTGCATGTTCTCCCCGTGTCTTTGTGGGTTCTCTCCAGGTACTCTGCCTTCCTCCCATGGAAAGTCCAAAGACATGAACCTTAACAGGTTAATTGGTGACTGTAGGTGTGAATGTGAGTGTGAAAGGTTGTTTGTCTCTATGTGCCCTGTGATGAACTGGTGACTTGTCCAGGGTGTACCCGCCTGGCTCCAGCCCCACCATGACCCTAATGAGGATAAACGGTTACAGACAATGGATGGATGGATTTTGCAAACCTCTCTTCACGCTCACTCTGTCCTGTTGAAGTAGTTGTGTTAACCAGAAGGAGGAGCTCTGGGCCTGCTGACTGTCACAGCCTCGCATCTATGTTTGTCTTGCTGCATGACACTTTATCACATTCTGTTAATTAACAGCTCAGCTACAGTAACAGACACACACACACACACGCACACACACACACACACACAGCCAGTCTAGTAGCAGAGATAACACTAGAGCTAGAATGAGGTTTATCAAGTGCAAGAGTAGCCTTGAACAAGTTGATGTGGACCCGTAGTCTCCACAGAGCAGGAGAACTGTGTTATGATCAAACTCCCATACAGCTGAAGAAAACAGATCATACATCCGTGTATATGCAAGTGACAGTGGTGCACTGTCCAAAAGCACTGATTTCAAGCAAGTTGGAATTTCACAAGTATAAATATTTTCTAGAAGCAGACCAGCTCTGAGGGCAGACAGTGTAAACTCAGAGTGGAGTCAGAGGAGTATTTCAGACAGCTGCTTTGTTAACTTTGTAGCCCATTTTTGAAATGAAGAAATTATTGTTTTCAAGCAAAGTGTGCAGGGTAACATACTGAGGGCTAACTTGATGTGACACTGGACTGAATTCATTCCTTCTACAAGTTGAATCATATATACGTGTTGAAGCTAAATAAACTGAAGTGAGCTCTGGACTGACATGGACAACTGCTTAGAGGTCAGTGGGTGTGTGTTACATTGTGAAAGAGTAGTGAGAATGTTGAAGTGTGTGTGGGCGTGTGCGTGTGTGTGTGTGTGTGTGTGTGTGTGTGTGTGTGTGTCTGGAGATGGCTTAAATGAGGTCGTCGGGTCACATAAGGACATGGAAAAAGGGGTGTGTTTCAGTTTGGGAGAGTGTCTGACTGACCATACACTAATAGGGCCTCCACCCGCACTGCGGTGACTCGCGCACCAGAGCATTTTAGCACAGTCATGAGAGCAGTGTGAGAGTGATTGACAGCGCCATGAACCCACCCCAGGCCTCGTGAGCTTCAGACAGGACGAAGAGGAGGAAAGTATAAGCATGGTTAACCATGCGTACTGGATAAATGTTCCAAATGAGAAAAATGTTGAGAATGATTGACCAGCAAGAAGCATATGACATGAGACGTGAGCTGAATAAATTCCACATCAACCCAAATAAGCACATCATGTCATAGTACAAATTTAATCATAAGTCTGCTGATATTTTATAATTTTCTTTACGTCATGAAATCCAAGGCCCCAACCAACACTGAATACTAACAGTGCTGTGTGTGTATCAAAGCATCTTCTTTATCTGTGCCAGACAGCTCCATTGTTGTCCAAAAAACTATTAAAAACACACCAGTGAGCCACACCGACTGTTGGTGACATGTTCCTTCATTTTCATGAACACACACTGTAGTTTATTTTGACTCAATCCCACACACACATCATCCTGCTGCCCCAAATACTCACAAGAACACCAAATATGGAGTCATCCACAGCTGAAAATAGTCCCCAACAAATGCACTATTTGTTCCTGTTTTGACTAATGTTTGTTAAAAACTACAATGACCAGCTGTGTCAGGAAATGACCGCCTTTTGTAAAATTGGAGCTATAAATTTGTCAGGTGTTACAAAAATACACCTGACAAATATCTGTATATATATGCATGTACATGCACATGTACATTTACAGTACCAATCAGATGAACACTGAAGACATACTATGAAATAACACATTTCAGATTTCCACTGGTCTAATGTCCATTCCTTGTGTTTCTTGCCCAAGCATTTCTCTTCTTCTTCTTGGTCTCTCTCACTTGTGGTTTCTTTGCAGTAATTCGACCATGAAGGACGGATTCACATAGTCTCCTCTGAACAGCTGATGAAGAGATGTGTCTGCTACTCTAATCTAAAGTGCTGTTCATTGTTGGTTTCTGTGGCTGGTAATGAACTTCTCCTCCTAACTCTTGGTTAGCCGTCCACCAATGAGCTTGGGTCTGCTCGAGGTTTCTGCCTGTTAAAAGGAAGTTTTTCCTCGCCACCCTCACCAAGTGCTTGCTCATGGTGGAACTGTTGGTCTCTGTAAATAATATAAAGATTATGGTCTAGACTGGGGGCGGCATTAGCTCAGTCCATAGAGACTTGGCTTGGGAACCGGAGGTTCAAGTCCAGTATGGAACAAAGTATGGTGGTGGACTGGTAGCTGTAGGCATGCCAGTTCACCTCCTGGGCACTGCCGAGCTGCCCTTGAGCAAGGCACCGAACCCCCGCCAACTGCTTGCAGGACGCCGCTCTGGGTGGCTGCCCATCACTCCACCATCTCTCTCCACATTTGCATGTCTATGAGCCTTTTGTGTGTGTGTGTGTGTGTGTGTGTGTGGTTGTATTTTGGATTAAAATGCATGTAAAAAAACTGAGTGAAAAAAAGAATCTCCCCTTGAGGGAATAATAAAAGTAGCTCTTCTTCTTCTTAGACCTGCTCTGTATGGAAAGTGTCAAGAGATAACTTTTGTTATGATTTGGCGCTATATGAATAAAACTGAAGTGAATTGAATTGGTCTTCTTTCACTAGGCAGTCCTCATGAGAGCCTTCATCAGGGTGTTTAATGGTTTTTGTGACTGCACTTAAAGACACATTCAAAGTTCTCCAAATGTTCTGGACTGACTGACTTCATGTGTTAAAGTAGTGATAGACTGTTGCTACTACTTTAGCCTTTCTGTCATAATATGGATTGATGTGGAAGATGACTCAAACGCATTAAAAACTATTGATTGACAGCTGTTAATCTCATGACGATGACTGAAGGTGTACTTTAAAGAATCTAAAGTATAAAACCATTCAATGAGAAGGTTTGACAAACTTTTGACTGTTTACTGTATACATATGATATATATAGTATATATATTATGTTAACTTACTATGACTTACTTGTATATGTATTATATTATGTGTAGAATATGTGTCTGCACACAAAACAGGCCTTGACCTTGCCACAAAGTAGTAATGAATGACACTATAACACTATCTCAGACAATGTTTGATTGTAATCAGTTTTCTCATTTAGGAGGCAACAATGGGAGACACTCTGAACCATTCAGCGACATTCAGTCATCTGACTGATTACGCCACCTGCCACTGCAAGGTCAAGCTCATACAGTTTGATCTTATGGTCCAATTCCAAAATAGAAAAACCAAGACTGTGAACAGGAAATGAAATGTCCATCAAGGAACAGCGTGTTGCTATTTGTAGCCACGTGTTGATGCAGAAATCCCTCAGTTTGACGGAACAAAAGACACAGGAAACAAGTTTCTCCAAATGCAGCACATTATGGGCAATGCAAGCATATACGCAATATAGTTTCTCCCCTTTGCCGTTCTTTGCACGCAGACCTCTTACTATGGGGTCATTTGTCATGCTCCATGTGGAAAAAGGCCATTTCCAACCTGAAAATAGTCTGAAGAGCGACACGGGGGAAGTCAGTTAACTGAGCACTGAAAGGGCCTAAAAATGCTCCCTTAATGCTGAGCAAACTCATTCTGCGTGCCTGTAATTGCATGTAAAAAAGCTTGTCACAGCAAAGTAATGTGACATGGCCCGCATTTATCTGACCAAGCATCATTGGCAGGCTCACCGTGTCCCTGAGGTTGGCGTGCAACGTGGATGACAGTGTTCACATCTTCCAGCCGACGGCCCTATCATTACAGTTCCCCTCGGCGCAAACTGACATTTTCCTCAAATCCATGCTTTCACTTTCCTTGTTATAAAATATGCCGCCCACGCAAATACACATCTACCGATTTAGATTTAACTACATGGTTGTCATTATAGCCCTGGGTCTTATTTTAGCCTAAGGCACTGGGAGCCTGCTGAGCTGTGAGACATCGTAGACACCTACAGAGGAATTAAAACATTTTTGACTTTTACAGGCGTCTGTTGGCCACAGAATCAATGCGACATCCACACAGCTCTGACACAGCTTTAAGCAGGTTATAATTTACATAGGCAAGTGAAAGCAAAGGCAGGCTTTATTCATATAGCAGAGGGAAGACACAATACACATAGAGAAATCTAATTTTGAATATAACAGCACTAACAATAATAACAGGCATACCCATTCACAACAAGCATATGGGAGACTACAGTATGTATTGCACATTACTAAAAGTCAACAGAAAAAAATGCTTTAATTCTTAAAAGACATGAGAGACTCAGGTCCTCAGGGAGGCTGCTCTAGAATCTAGGGCCATAAAAAATCAAGGCAGCTTTGCCAGACCTGAATTTACTTTTGCTTTAACAATAATATCAGAACCAGATGACCTGTGAGGTTTGACTGGCTTTTAAAAATTATTTTTTTTTGGCCTTTTCAAGCTTTATTTCTGATAGAGACAGCTGAAGAGTGACAGGAATGTGGGAAGAGAGAGATGGGGAATGACGTGCGGGAAAAGAGCCACAGGTCGGATTCAAACCCTGGACTGAGCCTTCACACATGGGGCGGCTGCTCTACCTACTGAGCTAAACACCGCCCCTTGACTGGCTTTTAAACAGGTAAGATTAAGCAAGACCACTCAGAGATATAAAGACGTGCAGAAGAAACTTTGAGTCTATCTTGGTGTGTACTGGATGTTTTGGTCTGTTCTCCGTACGGCTTTATATTCTACCAGGAGCGAAACATTTCAGAGTGTTTAGTTAGATAGAGAGACAGAGATAGACACAGATGCACAGCAGCAGCAAAACATTAACTAATTATAAACTGTAATGGAGATATGGTAGCAATAATGACAGTAATAATATATGTAGTGGATGTCATGCAAGACCACAGCAGCAGCCATGATCCATGAGAACGTGCTGGACGAGAGAGCACAGAAACAGATGGGGGGGGGGGGCGCCTCAGTGCATCATGGGAACTTTTTTAAACCTGGTTTTTGTGGCAACATTCCTCCACTGGCAGCAATGATTGATGGATAGTGATGGAGTAGGCCACACCGGCACTGATGTGGACTTCCTCAAAAACATCACTACATGTCAGGTCCTTGCTGGATATAGACCCCCTGAAACAATTTGAAAAAGGGCTCCGACAGAGACACTAAAAATGTTGTGCTCACTGTGAAGCCAAGGCAAACCTTCCCACCATCACTCTCTATTTCAAAGTAAAGAATGCAAGCTGAACTACTGTGGTGAATACATAAACATTATATGACCTCATAACAACAACAACTACTACTATAAATCAAAGCTGCTGTAACCACAGTTACCCCTTGTATAAGTATAAATCCAGCTGTAAATCTTGGCAATTTATGTTATGGGACAGTGAAATATGTATTTAATGTATGCTACAGTTAAAATGTGTCAGAATGCAACAAACATGGCTGTGCTTTTCTAGATGAATGCCTACAACAAATTCACATCGTCTCATACTCTGGTTAGTGCTTTTTGGACCACACAGATAGTCAAAGTTTAGCTCAACTTTCTCACTCTTTCCTGTGTTACATAACATTGATGCAATGTGGGTTAAAAGTGCTGATGGCCATAACACCCCATGTGACTGCTGGATGCCAGGTCTGGTTACCAAACGGTGTCACCCTGATGATGATGATGATGTAGCAATGCAGGATGGTCTTGGCTACAAACCGCTGCAGAAGTGCAAATGATCTTCTGTAATGTATGAACAAGTCTGCTCATAAAGTGCTGAGGGAAGCTGTGCGAAGCTGACGCCTTTATAGAAATGATGAAAATGAAGACTTTCATATTTTACACTTGCAACTGCAAAATGCCAAAATTGCAATGTTAGTCAGTCCACCACTTTATTAAAGGCTGAAATATCTCAGCATCTGTAGGATGGATTGACGTGATATTTGTACCAACATGCATGTTCCACAGAGGATAATCCTGCTGACTTTGGTGATCCACTTCCCCTCTGGCACCACCAGCAGGTTGAACTTTTTACCGTCATAGAGAAATATCTTGACAAATAATAAATAATTTGGTACAAACTTTATATCAGCCTCAGGATTAATTCAATTCAGTATTATTTATATAGCACCAAATCTTATGACACTTTCCATATCCAGCAAGTCTAGACTCTATAATATTATTTACAGGGACCAACAATTTCACTAGGAGCAAACTCATGATGGCAAAGAAAAACTTACTTGTATTCCTTGAATTTTAATAACTATAATGATCCTATGACTGTATATCTAGCATTGTCATCAGGGCAAAATGTGAATTGTCCAATACTTTGGTATGTGTCTAAATACCTGCACAAGCACCAGCTGTACTTTGTGTTTAGTGCAAATGTCACATTATAGCAGAACAGGTTTTGTGTGTGCTTCCTCGATTACTGAAGCTGATGTTGGGCACTGTCACTACAGTCTGCGGTCTGATGGTTACATTTTGTGAGACAAAAAACAAAACAAATAATCACACAAACTTTCATGTGTACAATGTCATTAAAATTAATAATTTATAGTTTCTACTGTAAATTCCACTGTAAAGACAGACACTGAAAATTGTTTACACAATTCTATGAAAAATCGTAGATCAACTCCATCCGTCCCTGCCAGTCGCTCAATGTGACAACAACAAAACACTGGTGTGTCCTATTTATTTTATAATTACAGTAAAGGTGGATGTGTGGCTGTGATGACCAACACGAACTGATAGAAATAGTTTGGGTTACATTTTATAGTCGTATTTCCAGACAAAGACTGTTGGTTTAAAAATCCAAATGTATTTTTGTATTATACCAAAACCACATTTTTGTTGCAAAATGAAGGTTAAAAAGGCAACAATTTCCCCCCGCCTGCCTCCCCTCACCCCCGGCAGAGGAACACGTAGTGCGAGAGCCTAATTTTTCCACAATAATGTGAATATGGCCTTTCTCTCTGCCATGTCAGCCCAAAATAAAATGTATAATTATATTTTTAAACATGGTGTCCACCCTGTTTTATTCAAAATGTTATTGTCTTCAAATAGTCTTTCCAAAAACAGGGGTTGGGAGAGCTGACAGTCAGACTATTATATAATGAGAGAAACTGTGTTTTAGAAACAATTAAACTTCTTCCCAAGATAAATGATCCACATTTATTCAAAAATTAGTGCCTCTAAAGGCGCTCCTGAAACAATGGGGCTTGCTTTTATGCTCTTGATTCCCATCATTTAATTTGATACTTCTTTTCCATTTTAGTCAAGCTTTCTGCTCCACCTGTCGCTACATCACTGTGTACTTTGGCAGTGCTCTCCTGTGGAACAAACAGGGCTCAGTGTTAATGGGAGGCATTAGTCCCTCTAGATCAACATGAGATGCACGTCTATCTTTCTGCTGTCCCTGGCAACGAATATGGTATCTCTTAGCCCAGGCCACTAATAGCCTGTAATAAGAAGGAAATGAAGCATGTTTGATTTTTGAGACAGGATGTCCCTGAACTCACCTCAGACCACAGACAGTCCAGTCACTGCCTACATGATCAGTAATGTGGCCAGCAGAGAGAGAGGTAATGTGCTTCTGTGACTTGTGTTGATACACACACACACACACACACACACACACACAAATAATAACATTCCTTTAAAAGACTTTTTTGTTTCGGGTGAAACAAATTTTTTTTGAATGAGCTGCAATATATGAACTTGTATAATTTTCATTCTTTGTGTTTTTAACATGGTGGACCCACGCTGTCTGTAGATATAGGCCCATTCAAAGGCAACAAAAAGAAAACAGTTCTTATTTTCAGCTGATTCTACACTAATGAAAACATATTATCATATTATATTCCACTTCTGCCATATTCTGTAAATAGAACCTTCCAAATCTTTAAGATTTCTCTTCTCCATGAAGCACTTACCATTTTGTTTTCCAAGCTGTTTGTCAAAGTGGAGGTTGGTAGAAATCAGCCCGTTGCCACATTGTACAAAAATCTTTTACAGGGAAATATAATTAACATATATACATTTCACTCTCTGTTAGTGGGAGTGATGACAATACAAGCTGAGAACTTCTCTATTAAATAACTGACATCTAAGAGCAAATGTATAGGCAGGCCAGTAAACAAAGAAACACATAGAGAGCTAAATATACCTTTTGACTGCGGTAAAAGGGCAGGCGTATATTTGAGGGTGATAATGTTTCAGTAAGCAAACACAAAGGATACAAAATGGTCATCTGTTCTTACATAGAGGTTTGTAGAATGCACTTTGTTTCTAACATTCTGCTTATGATTTAAAGAGAATGTTGCTTCATTTTGGGCGAAAGCCTGCTTCGTTCTAGGTTGTCTGGATTTTACAATCTGCGGAGCATTTCAAAATCTTTTGGATAAACTACAAACTGCATTGTGGTCAAAATGGCTGTTTCTCATAGCTGCTGAACCGCTGGACATACAATACAGATTTTTAAACTTTAAAACTTAAAAAAAAGCCCAAAGACAACAACAAGAACTGTGTGTGTCATCTTTGGAGTGGATGAGTTTAGATTTTAGTATGAATATAAAAGCAGAAGTCAATGGTAACGCAGAAAGGCAGAGGTAAAAGTACTTTGGAACTTCAGGCCAAAAAGTGTCCGCAACTAGTGATCAGAACACAACTAGTGACCACATTGTCATTTGTCACGATCCTCAGAGGCTGAATCTTAATACCTTAACTTCCTCTTTTTCATCCCATAAGACAAAAAATCACCTGAAATACAACTACACACACACACACAAAGGGCTTATAGACATTTAACTTAAATGTGGAGTGATGAGTAGCCATATAACAGTGTCCTGGAATCAGTTAGGGGTTCGGTACGTTGCTCAAGGACACCTAAGCAGTGCCCAGAAGGTTAACTGGCACCTCTCCAGCTACCAGTCCATACTCCATATTGTGGTCCACCAGGCGCCCTCCACCTCCCAGGGTATGTCGTTATGCACTGAGCTACTGCCAACCCAAATCTGATGTTAAGTTATCAGCTCTTTACTAGAGCTATTAAAATCTATCATCCTTACCCCGAAACAAATCAAACTTTTGAATCTTGTCCTAAATAACCATTGTGCACCTTGTAGACTACTAGAAGGTAGGACATGCACAACGACTGACCAGGTTGGGGTGGTAAAAGAGTACAAGACCAAAATAGTTGTTCATAAATTTGTAGTATTACCCAAGGTGAACGAAACAAACTAGGTCCCTCCCCACTCATCACACTACCCATCATCTACAAATGACACTTCAATTTGGTCCTCAATAGAGGAGAATATAAACACATCCTGAGGGGCTGGTGTTACTTTTTGTGTTGGATCCCTGCTAGGAGTAATTCTGTATTGTATTGTATTACTCTTTGGCACAGTGTCTTTCTTCATAATTCCACTGGGGGCACTAAAGTTTGGGATTTTCAAATTCTACAGATATATATATAGTGAAAGTGTGATCACATCCTACCAAAATCATGCAAATGATCTGATCAGACATTGTCATATGGTCTACACAAGTATAATCATTCAAACTGCAATCATATGCAATTATATCAGAGAAGGATGACAGTAAGTGGACCATTTCATTGTTGCATTCCTTGACATGTCAATGCAGAGCTTTAAAGGTTAAGGGTTGCTGTTGAATCAAATCAAAGTGTGTCCTCTCTCTTGGTTCCTGTCAGTGCGGAAACACCTGCAAACAAATCTGCTGTGGTCAAACTTGTGACATTTTGTCAGGAAGGCCTGTGTTCCACACATCACACAGTACGTCAAAAAGAGAGCACTGTTTCCACTGGAGAGGCAGTCGATATGGTGGTCCAGAAATGTATCATGTCCACTGTGACACTCGCACATCACACGGCATGTTTAAGCATGTCCTGTCTTCTTACTTTAACTTGGACAACTGGTGGGACCAGGACAGTGGATATCAAATAGAGGCGATGTTTCTGGCATGTCTAGACAAGGATTGAGGGAGAATACAAGACCCCTGGTTATTGTGGGTTGGCTTTTGTCTGTGTGTTGGGCAGTCAGAGGTGTGGTGGTTGGACAGTGTGCCTGTCACATTGATGGGGTTTCCAGACTCCTATATCGCTGCATTCCATCAACTATCTGTTTTATTGTCCTGCCAAGAGAAGCATGTTGCTGCTGTATCAAATTGCCATTCTCGCTGTTTCCCAGCCATCATGTGAAAACTTTGGCTATAAATGGAACCCATTCATTACATTTCAGTGAACTGGTCAGATACAGGCCACACCATAATCATAAAATCAACTAACTTGCTTGCTTGACTGCTGGTTTAGACATCTCCAGGTTTCCTGATCCTGAATGATTAGCTTCGATGCTAATAATAGAGTAACCTAGAAGGTCTTGCGCTGCTCTGAGCTTCTCATATTGTCGAACATCCAGGTGACCTTATATTGTTACAAATAAGACCACGTGCATTGCTCTTTACAAAGGGCTTTCAGCTGATGTAATCTGTCCTGGAACAGCCATGTTGGAAGCCCAACACCTTCAAAAGCAACAGCTGATAACATTTCTAAATTCAGAACACACATTCGCAACAGGAGTGATAGATGATGACTTTGTTGTTTTAAATTGCAAACTTTTCTAAATGATTAATTTCTGATTCATGACTGTCTTGTGATAGATATTAGATTGTTACTAGTTCTAAGTTCTAACCTGTTGTTGACTCAGCATGTCATTACCTCCAGATTAATTGTATTTAATTGTTCCTAGAAAAGCACTATGCCCTTTAAGGTCACTAGAGAACACAGTGTACAGTATATGTTTATCAAAGCTGCAGTTACTGTTTTTGGCCACATGGGCGCAGCAGAATACACTCTGAAAAAAACATTGACATATTAAGTAATAAGTTGTTAATATTATGTTGCTAGAATGAACAAAGTTGCATATTTCCACATCCAGCAGACAGAGTAATTTTTAGAGTGATGTTTGTGTCCACTTGATGAAGACCAACATTCACTCTCTTTCAGTTATGTTTTTGGTTTTCCCTGCTGCTTCTGGACACCAGGTTGATGAGGGCCATGAGACTGAACAGTGAAGTTGTTGGTTGTAAAAACCAAAACAATGAGATAAAAGAGGCTAAAAACTTTTTGTCATTAAATATAGTAATTTGATGCATTGCTAATAAATACACACACATTCACACAAAGAGGAGTATAAATATAGTATGTAGCATGAGTGGAGGGTCAGGGTGAGTGTGAGTGCTGCTACATAGTCTGCTCATAAAGCATTTAGGGTTTGATGCCACGGAAGGTGAACAGGCACCTCTCCAATTACCTACACACTCCATTAAATGGTGTGAACTGGACTTGAACCAGTCTATGGATTGAGTGCCACCCCACAACAAACCCTTAATGTGACACCTTCAGTCTGTTAATTAAAGGATGAGGAGAAGATTCAGCTTTTAAAATAACTACAATGGGTAATTATTTAACCTACCTGCACAGACAGTAGCTGGATGATGAACCACCAAACTGTTCAGGCAGTTAAGGGTAGTGTCCACTGGTCAACAAGCACTGAGTCTGTCTCACAGTAATGGAGTAATATGTTCTGTAAACTGAATATGTTCTATGTACTTTTCCAGTTGTAGTAGTACAGGATGTGCAGGTAGAGCAGGGGAGACACTGGCAACTTGGCTTGACAGAGCCTGATCATTGACATGCATACATATGAATCACAGTAGCATAAAGTGTAGCCATTCAAGTTTAAATTATGTGGCATAAATTCATAGAAATGTATTTAATTTGTGTTGCATGTTTCACACAAGATAAAGGTGACTGGATCAGATGTTTAACAATCAGTTAATGATTAAACAGATTACTGTGGAACTATTTAGCATCTTTGCTTCCACTGCCCGCACACATCAAAGTGGGCATTGGAAGTGCTACATCACTCTGTGAGTTGTCCATTTAGGGGAAGTTGATAAACTCCTGTTGCAAAGGAAGAGAAAGAAAGCAGCAAAAGAGAGAAGAGATTATTCATCATTTAAATATAAAAGAGTACAAGAACCAAAGACCACTAATTAATTATGATTTCATAAACGAATAATGTATGTCAAGTGTCACGTGAATGAACAAAAGATCTATACTTAACGAATCATTTCCTAGTGCTCACTAGCTGCTCAGCCCACAGCCCTGTAGCTGAGCATACAGTTGTCATGTTACAAATGAATGAGCCCGACACAAACCGACAATCTATTATGAGATGCAAATGGGTCTCATTTCTGCTGCTCACCTACAGCCCTGCAGCTGAGTCTCTACAGCTGCCACATGACAAATGAACAAGAGACTCAAATTTGAGGACGCATAGTTGAATCGCGAACTAATAATTTTTGTTTCCTGTCCCGAATGAGCTGATGAAGCTGTCATGTGACAAGGGAACGTACTGCATGAAAATGAACAAATCACTAGCTGAGACTACTCATTACTACCCGGTCATATAAAAGATTAGTTCAAAGTGAACGATACGTTCACGAATGAATCACTGCTATATAGTAGATGTTTAGAAATAAGTTGATATCATTCACATTGATGAATTCTTCAGTTCCAAACTTCAGTTTCACTGTGTTGCCCTCTGGGATGGCACAGTTTAGTATGTGTGATTATGGGGCAGTGTTGTAGTGTGACTGCAGAAACAACCCCTTCAAGCCCCCTCCTGAGTTTATTTGTAGACGTCAGAGATGTTTTCCATGGTCAGCTGGATGGCGACCTCACAGAGCGTGTGATTCCCACACAGCACTGAGAATATGACCCAGGCCCTCTGTCCATAAACATCCCCAGGAGGTCACCCAAGGGTGGACCACACTGTCACTGTGCACTGGCACCAGGATGTGTGTATGTGTGTGTATATACTCAACGAGAACAACAACAATCCTCCTGGTACATATCACTACGTGGAGATGTATTTAGATTTTCAGGTGGATGGCCATCGTGTCATGACATTTTGACAACAGCTAAGTTAGCCAGCCTATGCACGTCCCATGTATGTATTGTGTGGATTGTGTGGATTGTGTGTGTAGATAGAGGATCTGGCAACATCATTGATGTCAGACTATGGTGGTGGTTGTGGCAAAACACAACAGTAAATCACAGAACACACTGGTACCTTCCCACATTCTTCAATCCCAAACCACTTCTAAATAACTTAATACTTGTCAGATGTCATGTCAAGTGTTGTACTGTTCTTGTTCATGTTGTGTATGTTGACATGTGGAAGTGTTTATGTCTGCTGAGCATGCTCATTGAGGCCATTGATTTGCATAATGTTCCCTTTCTCAGTGTTCTCTTTACAATGGCCTGAACATATTTCTATTCAAACACATTATATTCTGCACATATCTAAATGCACAGTACATGACCATGCATAATGTAAGTTGGGTTATTACATAACACTGGGTATATTTACCCCATTTACTCCAAGTGGAGTTAAAGTGTGAAAGTCTGTGTCTAAACAGAATCTGTACTCACGATCTCGTCTGGAGATACTGTTACCATTTTACCAACTTTAAAAACTATTTCTATTAACATCTGATGAAGATTAATACTGGTTGTTCATAATTACTACAGCTGACATAAGGCACTGTTACTTGAATGTACTGACAGGAGGATGTAGTCATTCTATTGTCGTGCCAATGTTTTTGCATGGTTTCTTCACTGTTTTGTGCAGGATAATTTTGTTACTTTTGATTTTGGTGTCTTACTCTCCAATATTAGTATTTCTTAACGTCTTAACATGTCACACTGGTTTTAGAACATCTTGGCAAAGAGCTACAGTCTTCTGAACTTGTTTTCAGAAATGTTGATGTTGGTCGTCCTCATCAGAAATGAAATAAATAAATAAATAATCGGATGAAATGAATTCTGCATCTTTATGCTTAGAGCGCTACCAACAATGGCGTTTCATATCTCTATATCATTTATATTCTATATCATTCTTAAGCTTCTGCTGATGGCAGTATTGTTGTCTCAGTGAAAACAGTTTCTAACCTACTTGAATGCCCTTATACAGACATATGTAACCTCCCGAATGTTGTGCTCCACCACTCAACAATGTCTGGCTCTGCTACCCATTTGCTCAGGGCAACTTTTCTCATCTGTTGTTCCCCATTGGTGGAACGTGCTAACGTCAGCTGTCAGTTAGAATAAAGGTTGCATAGTAAATTGGAGGAGTTTCTTCCCAGCTGGTGGGTCGCTTCCTCCTGAGTAGCAGCACTAAAACCTGTAGTCTACCAATGCCTGAATACCTCTGACCCATTCACACAGTGGCACTAGTTAATCTTTTTTAACCTTCAAATAAATGATAGGGCTATATCATAATGAGGAGTTATGAAGTCTCCCCTCATCCAGTAATATATGTGGTAAAAATGGCATTTGTGGTCTGAATAAGCCTGAACTAGTTGTAACAACTGTTGCAATATTTCTAATGTGTGTGTATTTATGTTGGTGCAATCTGTAGGTTGGACAACTGTTCTTATGAGTGCTTTCAGGACTCATAAGTACAGGATGGTATTAAGGAAGCATGCCCTGATTACCTCATACGTGTTACTGCTCATCATCATATTGAATTCTTCCTCATACCAACACGCAAGGTGACTCCTGTGGATTCCCATCACATGTCAGTCAGAGCTAATGCTGCATAGTATTATGATGTGGTCTACTTTTAGTCACCACCCAACATACCTGCCTCATGACATGTCACACTCCTGTTTCCACACTATGCAGTCCTCACTGTTTGTATATAAGTGGTAACTACCTTTGTTTTGTTTTTTGGAAATAATTACCTTTTAATCCACTCTGTAGAAAAGAAGATTGTTTGGCATATCATTTTAGAAAGTGATGAAATGAGCAAGTTAATTTACTCATCTTAAAGAACTGAGACTCCACATTCAATGAGAGGAGATCAGCAGTACCATATGCCCACCCCCATCATGCACTGTGGTTTCAGGTGGCTATGACTAGCAAAATATGGACATGATTCTTGAGCCTAGACACCAGGTGCTTTATTTAACCCCTAGATTTGTTTCCTGGCCGTTTGTGGAACGTGGAAATGATTGGCTCCAAGCAGGGAAAGAAATCTGCTGAGGTCAAAATTAGCAAGGTCATATTGGAAAAAATTAAAAAAAAAAAGGATACCCATGCCGTTATAACATATTGCATCAAAGAAGAGGCTCTGGGGGGTGATTGTTGCGAAGAAGCCAGGGAAGACACCTGGAGAAATGTTCACCCCCCTTTTGAGGGTTTACCCCAAGTTCCATAATGGACAGAGGAAAGCCAGCACTGTCACCAGCTGAAAGCAACAGCAAAACTTGATTTATTGAAATACCTACATGAAACACGCTGAAATTAATCAGTTTTGGTTGTTGTTGGCACTTGAGAATAATCAGCCTTCAGCATTTTTTGTTTGTTGTTTAATAGGACTTGACTCTAAATTTGGTCAAAGAAGTTTGGGTGAAGCTGAAGGACGAGGAAGAAGAAATCACCATAGTTTTGTGTGCAATACCAACCAAGTCTAACTCCAGAAAAGTCTTTGAGGAGAGACTGCCTGAGTTTGTGTGACACTGTTCTCACTTCCATCTATGACGACAGGATTTTTGGCCTGCCTTTCAGTGTGGCCCATGGAATAGCATTCAAATACTTTGCTATCAGACTTGGTTGGGCATTACTGTTTCAAGCATCAAGACATCTGTCAATCAAGCTTGATTTGTCCTTAATAAGGAGTCTTAGCAAGTCACAGGAAGTGTGTTAGAGGAAGTGACATTACCAACTACGATTTTGGAACCCAGCCTCTAGTGGCTGTCAGATGAACTGTAGCTTAAAGCAGTTACACATTGGCACCACAGCTGTTAGCTACAGTAATAACCAAGATTACATAACAAGTTTAACATATATATACGCTATAAACTTGAAAGAAGCTAGTGGTAGATTCTAATGTTGACATTAGCAATTTGGAGCAATTACAAAGAATACATTTCAAAAAGGCAAATCAGTGATCTCCAAGGTGAGCTGCTTAGTGGCTGGCAGCAGAGGACAGTGGTTGCAATGGGAGCTCGCAATGCAACCACTGTTGAAATCCAGTTTCCTTCGAAAGGATTACTGTACATTTGATCTATTTAAACGTAAAACAGTAGGCCTATAGTTCTAGCCACAGTTAACATAAGGATCCAGTGATCCCTGCATGTCCATATTTTGGCACAGTGACCCAAGCCATTCAGTGGTCACGTGAACAGACAGGGACTCCGGGTACCAGTTGTGTTGTACAGGAGCTGCAGCTGAAGCTTGAGGGTACGAAACACGTCAGGTCTTGTGACTGCTGCTCCTTGGCTACTCCAGGTGAAGACATACTATATTAAGCCACAAGGTTAAACATAGACACCTCGTCCTCCTTGGAGTATGCTGATAGAGTGTCAACGAGTGCACGGCGTCCTTATGCTGTGAACTCACATTACAAATCCACAGACACTTTAGGACAGATCAGTGGGAAAAATGACACGCACACAGTCGTATTTCCTTCACTTCAGAGGACATTACATCAATCCTAACCCTTTAAATCAAAACCACTACTTACCCACACCTAAGCCATTTAACTTAATCTTGCAATGTACACCCCCTCTCTTTGACCTAACCTTAAACCAAGTCTGTATTCATAATTTAATATAAATGTAATTTTACTTAGCACTGATGTAACATTTGCAGTGAATGTCAGAAACCACTTAACAAGTTTTTCAAGTTCCCATGAAACAGGAAGAAGAGTGCTGTTTATTTCCTCATTTTTATGTATTTCCTGTAAAAAGATAGGTAGAGAATTATTGCAGATATTGATTGCCATTTACAGTGGCCCGACCACTATGCATTGCAGAGGGTGCTATGAGCTAGTGTCAGCTTCTACTTTCCGGACCCAGGACGGAACACAACCTCTGAAACATCTACAACAGACATACACTGTTATTTTTGTAGCTCCATGATACTACCTCATATTTATATGAGACTGGACAAAAAAAGAGATTGCTTGGAGAAAGGTATTTTGCATTCATAATGCTGTTACATAAAGTAAGTAGGATCGGTTAATTTAAGATTGAACACAAATGATGAAGCACATTTTTTAAAAACGATTTAAAGAAGGTTGATAGAGGCTGTAGCCCTGATCTCCTCAGACAGGTCATTCCACAGTTTTGGAGCCCTGACTGCAATGGCTCTTTGGGGATATATTTAGACCATAGGACAACCAGCAATGAAGCATCTGAGGATCTCAGGGAGCGAGAGGAGATGTAGGTCACTAAAAGTTCGACTAAATAAATTGGGGGAAGGCCTCTCAGGGCTTTAAAAGTAATAAGTCAAATCTTAAAATTCACTCTGAAGACAACCAGTAGCCAGTGGAAGTGAGCCAGAATAGGTGCGATGTGATCACGTTTCTTTGTTTCAGTCAAAATCCTTGCAGCAGAGTTTTTGGATGAGCTGGAGACGAAAGAGGGATTTTTTTCTGATGTCAGAGGGCATTGAGTTACAGTAATCTTGTCAGGGTTACATTAGGTCAACTGGTCTCTTCCGTCCATGTGACAAGGTGAAGCTGTGGCTTCCAGGCAACAGAACCCAGGTCTGCATGTGACGAAGACATCCTTGGCCGTGGCCCCCATATAGATGGGGCCATCCCATTCAGCTGGCAGAGCACAGCTTAGGGATGATTGGGTGATACTCACTGGTCAGGCACCTCTCTCTGGTAAGACCCTGTTGGAAGGAACCAGAATGGGTTGAGGACTTGCAACAGGACTGGTAAGGCATGGTTCTTTGTCTCTTTCTTCAATGCCAGACCCAGCTCAGAATAGGGGGCAGAGAGGATAGGCAATTTGAATCAACTCATAAACCAGCCATAACCATAATTTTGGGCCTGTAAATTAGCATGGTCCCTGAACACACACTCATGCAGTGCCAAAGTAGCTATTGCTGCTGAAGTAGGCAATATCACCATCATCCACAGCATCAGTTGCGCATCACATACAAGTACATTTGCACACCTGACACTGTTTCTTCCCTGAGGAAATGGATCTGTGTACCTCACCCCCTGTGCGTCATGGATACCTAGGCACCTCAGCAACTGCCCAGGCTTTGACGTGCTTTAACATCTCCATGTCACGTAAACAGAGAAAATTACAGTTTTCCGTAGCGTTCTTGTTGTTGGCACAGTGAGTAAAACATTTCATCTGTGGGAAATAATCCAGAGGGTGCACAATACAGTGATATAGAGAGGGTACCTGTATCTTTCCTAAGTCATTTGACATTTCATTTGACACCCTACAGAGGTCATGTTATGGACAGTGGAAAAAAAATGCATTTTCCTCCATTTTGGAATTTGGCCTTTAAGATGTTGAACATTATACACATAAATGATCAAACTATTATGGTGCATGGGTAGGCAGAATTATGGCTTTTCATAGACTACTTCACAGACAGTTCCCACAATTCATTTTGAAACATTTGGCAGTTTGAAATCTCCAGAGCCAGGTGAGAGTTTGCCGCTCATGGATGGCCTGAGGTTTGTGCCACTGCCCACTCATTCTCGTGTCAAAGGAACATGATGTGCATAAAATAGTGAATACGCAATTTTTTCATCTGTGCACAGTGTTTATAGATGCAGATCCTTCAAAAGGATTAATACATGCAAGACACCTAGATCTCATGGCATCCCTGGCCAAGCATGTGTCTTCACAGAAAATTTGAACCTGGAGGAACCATCCAGTGAGTGTTTTGTGACCATATTTCCAACCCTATCACCAGACAGTAAGCTAACCCAGCAAACATTAATAACAGGTCTAGAAACCGTAAAGTCAGATGCACGACATGCCCATGTCCCCACCTTGACAAGCATGCTTTTGCTTCTCTCAGGGGAAACATTTTTAAGAAGACTGTTAGCGTCACCGAGCCTGAAGACAATCCTTTGATCTATGCTAATGCCATAAATTCCATTTCAATGATTCATGAGTGATAATATCTCATCTGTTTTAGCCAGATAAGTTTTGCAAGGAGCAAATGGATCAAACAGGCCAACCAAACTATGTAACTGGTCTAAATGGTTCTGTCTCTTTCAGAGCTGTAGTGACAAACCAAAAGATTACATAGAGGGAGCGAAATAAAACAAGTGAGAGGTGTGAGTGCTAAGTTTCACTAACAGAATTCATTTTTATTAATTGACCCTCCCTTGCAACTTTCATGTGAACTCAGTTGTTGGTGCATGTTGTTACTTGAAATGATGTCAACAAGGAGAATGGCAATATGCCACATAGCAAGAATCAACAAATACTATGCTTAAAAAGACTGCCTTTGCAAAACTGTCAAAAATGCTGTTTATTAAATTTAATTTATTTGCGCCTTTCTCTGTGTTCTACTGTGTGAACATTTCTGTAGTTACTGCATTACTCAGTTGGCATTCTACATCAAGGTCAAACAACTTTAATACACATAACCATTAACAAAGTGGAGCATACAGTGTGTTCTAGGCCAAAGAGATTGAAATCCTACAGAGCTATGACCCACATCAACATTTATAACACACACACACACACACACACACACACACACACTCCGTTCAATCTGTACATCTAGTTACTGGAACATTAGAGTTGCCATGGTCCAACACAAAATGTACTCATAGGTCGAATTGTGCTAAACAAATATTGTATATCCTTTTATTTCAGACCACATTTAGTAATTTTCTTGGAAATGTCAAAGTTGTATCATGTGTCTTGTGGTGTAAAAGAATTATTATTAATTATTCTGCATACATATAAAGAAGAAAGAAAAAAAAGCTGTAAAAGATATCTAAAAGGGTTCATCTGACTTGTTAAATATGACACTCAGAGTTATGCGTTATCTAATATTGTGCAGAATATTATTTTTTTTATATTACCCTCTGAAGTCTGATTAAGTCTGAAGATCTCTGATTAACATGCGTGTGTCTTTGTTTTTATGTTATTCTAAAGCTTCATTGGAATCAGTTCCACAAGCTGAGACATGATGATTAACTTCATGGTAAGTCTACAGTCATTTCAAAAGTCAAATTTTCCTTAGAAAAAAAAAGACAGTTGGTCATTCTCTGCATTTTCATAGTGCCTCCAGCAGGTTTCTGTTCCACAGTGTCTTTAGGGCATCTCAACAACTACTGGATGGATTCAAATCCATTAGAATTTGGTTCAGACACTCGTGTTCGTAGTGTCCTCATTTAGGATCCTAGTAGTCTGAGAATAGAAGCTCTTACTTGAGCCTCTCAGTGCTGTTCTGGTGTATCCAGCAGGTAGTAAAGGCAGTCATCCATGTGGTTGGGATCATTCAGGCAGGGAGCATTAACTATTCTTATAAGATGAAAACAAGATGAACATGAGCTTTTGTGTCATACTACAGTTAGTGCTTGTGTTTCTCAATAAGGCTTCATTTCCCATAAACACTCCTGTTTCTCATGACCACTCCCTAAAATAAATAACTGAGGTGGAGTGATGTCTGAAAAGTAACAATGAAATAAAAATGTTCCAAATTGACTACTGTGAGAAAAACAAGTGTTACAAAGTTGATTTAACAGAAATACAACAAAAAGTAAGCAAACACAGTCTGGTGACACCGTGAAAGTGTATATTGGGGGATGTGACCCTCAGCACTGCCTCATGTGTGCTGTGTTTAAAAGGAAGTTTTTCCTCACCACCGTCGCCAAGTGCTTGCTCCTGGGGAGAACTGTTGGGTCTCTGTAGATAATATTATAAAGAGTATGGTCTAAACCTGCTCTGTATGGAAAGTGTCTTCGGGTATGTGCTATATGAACCCTTGTGAGGGTGGAAGTCTGGAGGTTCAGTGCACAGCTGCCCACAGAGTTGCTTATTTATGCAGTTCCCACCATTAAGTTACTTTTTCTGTAATTGTGTAAAAGTTCCTCTTTGTACCTGTCTGAATTTGACTTAATTCTATTATGTCCTTTTAAATCAAATGGATGAAATACTGTATCTCGTGGCACCTGTGGAGTAGTGGACCACCAGCCACACTCCATCATCACAGACTGAAGACTGTGGAACAACCATGTGATACTCAAGACCAGCAGCCTGGCCCCTCAGCTGCTTCTCACACCGCACAAGCAACTGGACAAAAAAAGAGCAACGCACGTCATTTGATGACACTTACCAGTTCCAGGCTGAGCAGAGGACAGTGCTCCTGAGTCACTAGTGAGGCTGGAAGAAGATTTAAAAAAAAAAAAAAGATCACATTGGTGATGGGTGAAATGTTGCACCACTTGAAAGAGATTGGGAAGCAGCAAGCAAGCAGAAACATGAAATGACAGGCAAATGATAATATCTCACTGAAAAACTCCACAAAAGGAGCAGTGGTTGGCTAGTTTATGTTTACCATGATAATGCAGAGGCACTTCGGTCATGCAGAGGACTCAGGGTGGGGGTCACATCTTGCCAATGAACAAAAGGGGGAAAAATCAGCCATACTTTGTTTCGGGCTCATAGTTTTCACACTCAGTCTGGTGCAGACAGCATTCATTGCGCTAAAGGGGGTCACACCCATGACAGTATAAAGAACGGACAAAGCCTCAGTGACATCACCCATAGGTTTACGAAGCGCCTTTTTGAGGCTGAAAATATGCAGTGCTGGTTTCATATCCACAGATCCACACATCCATCCTGCATGAGTAAATCAGGGGAACGTCCCTCAGAGCCGGACACTTAATAGGGAACTCAAGAGACCCCTGGACCGCTCTCTAATCCCCAGACCCAGATTCGCTGAATTAACTGAGTTGAGCAGATAATTTCCTCACTCCACACAGTGCGAAAAGAGGCAGATTCAGACTCGTCAATGGATTTCAGGGAGTGATGTCATGCTCTGCATACTGTTTGCACTGATGATTTGTGACACATTAACTTGGACTTGTTGCTCCTCCTCACTTTGTACGGTGTTAAGTTGGCTGACTCGCTGAGAGGCCGCCAACTCTCACGCAATGACCATCACACTCACGCAATTAACCCTGCTGTCTGTCTGTCTCTGTCTGTCTCTCTGCTCTGTGTCCTGTCAGTCTCTCTGCTGTCTGTGTGCTGTCAGCAACGTTGTGCTGCATAATAGTTATCAATTAGTATTTGACTGCATCACAGACCTGTACTGTCAAGTTTGCAAAGTTTTGTCAATATGTGAGAACACACCTGACACTGAGTCTCCTGTTGTGTGCTACATGTGTAAATGAACAACTCCAGTCTGCACTTTGTCTGGAGTATATCAGTGTAAACGGCTTCATCTACTCTTTCTCCTCCATTTAAATGGTAAATGGACAACACTTATATATGAACACTCAAAGCACTTTTACACTACAAATCTCATTCACCCATTCACACACTGATGGCATTGGCTCATCAGGAGGAGCTAACCATTCACACACTGATGGCGCAGGAGCAATTTGGGGTTCAGTATCTTGACCAAGGACACTTCAACACGCAGACTGGAGGAGCCAGGGATCGATCCGCCGATCATCTGATTAGTGGACGACCCACTCTACCTCCTGAGCCACCGCGCCCTGCTGTGGTCGCCCACTCTTGTGCCATTCATCTCAAAACGAGCCTTGTGATTTATTAGCATCCACCTATTTAGCATTAGCAGCCACCCAAACCTCTCTGGGGCACATAGTTACACCTTTGCTTATATAAAGACAGAAATCTAAGTAGAGATGGCTACAGTGTGGCTGAAGAGATTATTTTGACTTGATTTTGGCACTAGATAGACAACAGTTTATGTAACCTATATTAGCAGTCAAACAGGAGCTGAACAAAGATGCCAAACCCTGAGGTGTGTGACTGTTTATGTCACACACCTTACACACACACACACACACACACACACACACACACACACACACTGTCAGCACACTGATAAAATTTAGACTATAAGCCAATCCACTGCTCCTACATTACCTGTCCAACCACACACTCACAAACACACATATTACAGAGAGTCATCAAAATACCACACCCATGTTTTAGTACACATGTGTGTGCGTGTGTGTGTGTGTGGTAGCGCTAATTGAAATTCCACAAAAAACAGGGTGTTATTCTTTGGAACCTAGCAAACATAACAAGCATATTAGCATGCACATGGAGGATATTGGTCTGTTTCCTGCACAGGGTGTTTTTTCCTTTTTCAAAAACAAAAAAAAATATTGATTCATATATTGTAATTCAATATATGTGTCCTCAGGCTGGGCACATGTTTGGGGGCACTTATCTTAGGGATGATTGCAAAATCAGAATATGTTAAAAATAAAAAAACATGTCCTTAATGTTCTATTTAAAGGTCCAGATTTGGGTGGCTCTGGTTACAGGATATTGCAGAAATGTAATATAATATTCATAACCATGTTTTCATTAGTGTAAAATCACCTGAGAATCATCATGTTGTTGTTTTTGTAGTCTGTCTTATGGAAACAATGTGAAATTTGTTGAGAATTTAAAATGGTACAACCTAGTACTGCATCACAGATGACATAGGTGGGTGGGGTGTGGGTGGTGCTGAAACATAGAAAGATGTAGTTTGGTAGGTTTCCCATAAAAACAAAACAAAACAAAACAAAACATATGTTCTGTTGTAGCTACAGTTAGGTTATGATTTACAGTGTCATGACAATGCACATGGTGGAAGAGTGCAGAGTGTAGTGTGTCTGTTTGGAATTACAGCGGGCCTTCCTCTGTAGTGTCTGATATCATCTGATTTCAGGAGAATCCTTGTTTCGCTCATCTTTACTGCAGGGCTGGCTGTATTGGTCCCAGGTGGTTATCTTATTTAATATTCTCTATGCATATATATACTTTCAGTGGTGGCCAAAATGATTAGAACACCTGGCAGATCTGAAAATATTGACCTTTTTTTTTAAACATGCAGATGTTACTCTGAGCACAACAAATATCAGATGAAGTGAGTCCTACTGCCTGTATCCACTTTTAACTTTAATATTTAGTATGTCCACCTTTTGCAGCAGTTAAAGCAGCACATCTCTCTGGCATTGTGTCAGTATATTTCCTGAGAACATTAATGTTATCCCATGCCTTCTGCCACTCAAGCCAAAGTCTTTCCTTTGAATGTACAATACATCTATCCAGTTTATTTTCTAACTCGCCCCAAATTTGCTCCATGGCGTTGAGCCAGTCCATCATTTTCAATGTTTCAGAAGATTCCTTCTGTCACAGGTAGTTCAGACAATAGTTAGAATGTTTATGCTCATTGTCCTCTTGGAAAATAAATCCAGGCCTAATAAGATAAATCCCAGATGCTATTCTGTGTCTCACCAGAATGTTGTGGTATACTTTCTTATCCATGATGCATGTTTTCACTAAGTCACCTGTTCCTGAGGCTGGAATGGCCCCACACCATAACACTACCCCCTCAGTGTTTAACTGTTGTCAAGACACACTCATTTTTATTTACTCATCTCTCCCCCTCCCTCCGTCCAACATACACTCTTCACTTGCCAAACTGTTCAAACTTGGACTCATCAGTTCACAGTACTTTATACTAATCTTTAGTCATTGTGGCGTTGAGCTCGTCACATAGTTCTCGTGAGGTCTTTCTTCAGTCCTTAAGACTGACTTTTAAGTAAAATTACTAAATCTCCTTATGATGGCTCTATTCTATGGTTTATAGAGCATAATGATGACATTGTAGATATTTAATTGGTTTTATTGGTATTTTAATGACTAATTCAACAAAAACAACTGAAACCTCTTAAATATGACAAGTGTTCTAATAATTTTGGCCACCGCTGTATATATGCATACTTACTAAACTAAATACATACAGTACTTAACTGGCTCCCAAGTCATCAAACAAATGCTGCTTGGTCAGTGGCGCTCCACTGACGCTGTACGTAGTCCACTGGTGTCTAGATACGGCCGCTATCAAAGTCAGGTGACATAGTATAAAGAGTGAGGTAGTCCACATATGGAGTGGGTGGAGTATGGCGGGATGGATGGATGGATGTATCAAAGAAACACAGGATGACAGGATGTTTGTGTTCCATGTGAAACCAAAAGTCAACGCTGACTTCTTTGCATGTCACTTAACTTAAATAACACACTTAAGTTCATAAAAACAAAACAACTTACAATGTTAAGGCTCAAGTAGTTTTTTTTTTTTTCTTCAGTTGGAGTCGGAATTACAATACCGAAAATAAAGTCATGCCCATACAGAGTCTGATACTTCTTTTTGGACTTTGCAATACCACTGCACTGCTCAGACCTTGGCTATAATAAGCATCACAGGTTTCCTTTGATGGTTCCAGTATAGTTCTACAATACGTCCGTGACTGAAACACAGTGCAGCCTTTTACCTTTCCATTCTTCAATTTTCTCTCTCAGTCTGACAGTTCAGCAAATGCTGGAGAGTCGTTCAGTTTATCAGCAGTGAGCCAACCAAACAGCATGAACACCACAGAGTCCACACAGACTTATCAGGCCTGATAGCCACAAAAACTGACCCAAACATAATGTGAGTTCATGTCTATGGAAACATATTCCCCTGCCAGGTGTGTGTTCAGATATCTCAGCCAGACTTCCTCGCAGCTTCAGCAGCTCAGGTGATGTCTGAAGTTAGTCTGTCTGGCTTTTCTTTGTGTAGCTTGGTGCAGCCACAGTGGCACATGCAACATAATTGTATAAATGACCTACACAAACAAACTCACTAAGTTTCTTGTAAATGTAAAAGGGTAAAGTAGTTTTGATCATTTCTAACAGCTTTACTCAAAAAGTTCAACCTCAGATCTGCTGGTCTGTGCATCAATGAAAAAAGTAAAACAGTCAACATATAGTGTTAACTCAGCATAGTGCTACAGGAACTGGAATCAGATGTGTTACCTGCCCCACATGTATCTTTGTCTCCAGAATATCTCATGCGGTGCAATGACATGTACCAAGAGACTGTCTAATAAACAAGCAGCAGTACATGTTGCACCATATGAGAGCTGCCCACATGAACAGAGTGAACCTGAACCACACAAATACACCACACCACAAACATCAGGAGGAAGGACATACAGTGACTGATGGTAGGTGTTTGTCTAAGGAGCAGAACCATAATCAGCTTTATTGGCCAAGTTCACACAAACACTTAATTTCTTGTAGCTGACAGAGACACAAAGATAAGCAAACATACACATATAACTAATATTTACAAGGAAGAAGTCCTCCAAATTTAAGACTAGGGGGAAGGAAAAAAATGATGCATTTATTTATGGTTATTAATTGTTGTGCAAGTGAAAAGTACATTTCATGAACATATTCAGTCTCTGACAGGTTGGACTGCAGTACTAGTGCCTGGCCTTTTCATTTCTGCTGGCTCTGTCGTCACCCTCAGCTTCTACCTGTCAGAGTTTGGTTACTGTGTCAGTGTGTGTATATATATCACCTTATTGCCTAACTTAGGGCTATTCATCACTTGTTCTGGCTTACGTAAACCTCTTCAGTCCTGATCATGAGTTTACCCTGACTTTTACCCTGTTATGTAACAGCTGGCCTTCAGCACGGTTGCTCTTCTACGTAGGTGCACTCTAACTTGTTTGCAGAGTTGGCTGCACGATATCGTACGCAAGTGTGATTAACTGTCACACAGAGTGGAATTTCTGTTGGGTTTCCAGTGCTCAAATGAAAACCTGCCATTTCTTCTTTTTTTTTTCATTTACCTCATTCAGACAAGATATTCCTGTAAATGATAACTTTAACTCCACATGGTCACCTTTGGTTAAATGCATACTCTCTGACTGCTCAAGTGAAATCAGAAAGAAAAAAAACATCCACAATCACAGAGTGAATCTTTATTGACTGCTGTTGAATTTATTTTCTGATCATAATTACATGAAGTGAATTGAAATGAACCCTTTAAACTGTGCTTGGTTTTCATTTCCCTCCAACATTGTCACACCATATCATAACATCCCATGTCAACAGTCATACATGTTTTGCGAGCGGTCATACATATTACGCAATTTGATGTGTTTTAAATCTAGAATAGAATTTAAAATTCTTCTCCTTACTTACAAAGCTCTTCATGGTCAGGCACCATCATATCTAAAAGAGCTCATAGTACCTTACTACCCCTCTAGAACACTGCGCTCTCAGGATGCTGGGTTCCTTGTGGTTCCTATAGTTTCCAAAGTAGATTGGGAGCCAGAGCTTTCAGCTATCAGGCTCCTCTTCTGTGGAACAAACTACCATTCTGGGTTCAGGAGGCAGACACGGTCAACACCTTTAAGAGTAGAGTCATCCCTTAGTTATGCTGCCATGACTAGACTGCCGGGGGACTCCATGGTGCCTGACCATGAAGAGCTTTGTATGTAAGGAGAAGAATTTTAAATTCTATTCTAGATTTAACAGGTAGCCAAAATGGGAGAGATGTGATCTCTGATCTTGGTTCCTGTCAGAACACGTGCAGCAGCATTCTGAATTAGCTGCAAAGTCCTAAGAGACTTATTGGAGCAGCCTGATAACAAAGAGTTACAATAGTCCAGCCTAGAAGTAACAAATGTGTGGACTAGTTTTTCTGCATCCGCTTAAGACACGATGCGTGACACAAGCTTTGTGCTGAAAACCAACAGGTGGCTTCTATGAACAGCTACAGCACCTGGAGGGAAACCAACAAACCTCAAGAAGAGTACTGAACACAGCACCTGTCCACACTGGCCACTTTTGACATTATCATGTACACACACACACCCCAAATCTGAGCAGGATAAGTCAGTAATGGATGAATTTAATTGAACTAAAACTAAATTAACCAAACTGCTTTGAACTGTAGTGAAGTAACTGAGCTGCACTGAATGGAGTCCAGGCAGTATTTACTGTAAAATAGGATCTTCCATTTAAATATAGACTCTCTATTTAGTTTGCTGCCACTTCTCTCAATGTGAACACTTTTAGACTGAAATAATGAGATCCAAAATGGTAAAAAGGAGAAAGAGGTGATTTGAGTGAAGTGAAGCACAGAAAGAGAATGAGCAGTTTTCAAAATGTCTGGCACCAAATTTGGAGCATGCAGCTGTCTGATGGAAGTCTACTGGGAGGATTACTCCATGTCGACAGTGGCGTACATGCGTCGTCTGTTATGAGTCAGCAGACACACCCACATCACGAGTCAGACGAGGTAACTACTATAACATTCTTTCAAGTGGTTCGCCTGCAGCTCCACATACCAGCACAGTCCGCCCTATTAGGACAATCTTCACAGTTTCATGTGGTGAACTGAAAAAGTAAGAGTGCAGAGTAATTCACCTCTACATTCCACAGATAACACAGAGAGCAAAGGACGGGTCAGTAAGTGTGCCAATGGCACAATCTGTGTGAAATAAGACCAGGAGACAATAACAGTCCTGACTGTTTGCCCCCTGCTCTGTCCAACCATTATCTTCAAAGACAAACTGTAATTAGGACACAAGTGGTGTAGCTGTGTGAAGGTTAACTTTTAATTGGCTGATGATTCAAACCACATTGCTAACAGTCAACTGAAGGTTTAATCTGTTCTCCTTGTAGTAACAACAAACTCTAATTCAGATGACCTTCCCAGAATTTCCTAAACATGTGGAAACTGTTGAGGCTGTGTTCTTCAACTGAAGTGTGTCAGACCATTAAACAGCATCACAAACCAACTTCACACAGTGACTGTGCAGGCCCAGCTGGTGAGGACTCTCCATACAGACACAGAGGTGCTGAGGATGCTGCAGCATCTCCAGGCAGGTGAGGTGCATTCATGTTGTTTTTTTATGATGGATTACAGGCAATCTCTCCTGGAGATGAAATAGTTTTTGTTATAATTATTGTGAAGAGGAGAAGCTTTACAGATGCCTTCTTCTAGTCATTTGCACATATTGATCTGTTGTGGCAGGAACACTTGGCTAGCAAGAAAAATATATAATATAATAATATAGTTTAAATCCAACTTTCAACCAACAGTTACACTCAAAACGTGATTTTATCATGAGTGACTCAGTGATGTCAGTGATGAAAGTAGCCTACATTTTGTACCTATGCTGCTGTCATCTACCAACGAACCAACTTTACCAACTGTGGCGAGGAATAACTTCTTTTAACAGGCAGAAACCTTGACCAGAACCAAGCTCATTGGTGGACGGCTATTTGCTCATTTGGTTGAGTTTAGAGAGAGAGAGAGAACTATAATTATAATTATAATAGAAATATGACTAATAGCAGTAATGATGATAATAGTATTTGTAGTGGATGTCATCAGGACAACAGCAGCAGGTGCAACCACAATCCCTGATCTAGGTGTAGCCAGGATTAATGAGAACCTGTGAAATGAGAAAGCAGAACTAGAAAAATTTCTAAATAAATTTTGAGTGTGCCTGACTCTTGCCCCGTCGCCCCCATACATTATTATTGACACTGCTCAGCAAATTCAGTATTAATACAACAAGCTGTGTCATCATTGCCTTTTTAATGGTCTTTTATTTTGAAGGGACTCTTATTTTGAAAGACTTTTGTCTTGTCTGTGTGTGTGTGTGTGTGTGTGTGTGTGTGTGTGTGTGTGTGTGTGTGTGTGTGTGTGTCTGTCCTGTCTGTTTGTCTATGCATGGTGTGCACCTGCATCTATGTGTCTGTGTTTGTGTCTGTGTCAGAGAAGGATAAAATCGCCAATATTAAAAATGTAGTCTTGACAGTCAGACAGAAATCTCGTTCGTTATTCTGTCACTTCGTTATTTCTGTGTGTGAGTGTGTGTGCGTGCGTGCTTGTGTGGTCTTATGTCTGTTAATCAGAGAGTTTTACAAAGTCTTTTATTTTGAAGGGACTCTTATTTTGAAAGACATTTGTCGTGTGTGTGTGTGTGTGCGCGCATGTGTGTTTGTCTTGTCTGTCTGTGTGTGTGTGTGCTTGTGTGTCTGTCCTGTCTGTCTGTCTGTCTGTCTGTGTGTGGTGTGTCTGTCTGTCTCTCTATCTGTGTGTCTGTGTTTGTGTCTGCGAGAGAGAAGGATAAAATGGCCGACATTGAAAATGTAGTCTTGATAGTCATTGATATCATACAGAGACTTCAACAAAGTTAGTCAAAGGCAGGCTTGAGGTTGCCAAGCAACCAGGGTGAGCTGCAGGTCAGAGTAATTAGTCACAGGTGCTGCATGCACTGTGTCTGTCCCACTGAGACGCACAGTAAATCTCTGAATGAACCCCCTCGAAGGTGGCCAAAGACAACCTATAAGGTATGCCGCAAACAAAAAACCGAAATGACGGTGGGCTTCCTCGTCCCGTGGACCAGTTCCTTAGCGATTTTCAGGCGAAAATTGTATAAACTTTGGTCTGGGTCGTCAGGTAAAGAGCAGGTACTCCCTGCCCTTCTGGCTTCTAGCTATAAATGATTTCTGTAGCTTGACATTTGCGGCCACAATCACAGTTTACAAATTTACTTTTCAACAAATTTTTCTCTCCCTCTCCAACTCTAGCGATGACATCAACATTCTCGCAATACACACCCATTCATTTTTTTGGCATGGTTTTTGGCGTTTTTTGGCAAAACTGTTTGGTGAAACTCTTAGAAAAGTCATAGTAATCGATTCCTGGTCAAGCCGGTCGTTTTGACACCCTGTTTGTGTATGTGCGACAAAAACTCTGGGAGCAGAAGCTAACCAAAATAACATGGAAGAAACGGAAGACGAATAATAAGAATAAGCCCGAAGAATAATAAAGAGTATGCTCTTTCAGGCACACTCAATAATAAGAATAAGCCCGAGGAATAATAATGAGTGTGCTCTTTCAGGCACACTCAATAAGCCTGAGGAATAATAAAGAGTGTGCTCTTTCAGGCACACTCAATAAGCCGAGAAATAATAAAGAGTGTGCTCTTTCAGGCACACTCAATAAGCCTGAGGAATAATAAAGAGTGTGCTCTTTCAGGCACACTCAATAAGCCGAGAAATAATAAAGAGTGTGCTCTTTCAGGCACACTCAATAATAAGCGTGGTTAATAGTATATAGTGTGCTCTTTCAGGCACACTCAAAAACTCTGGCGATGAAGCTGAGTCAGTGACATGCATTACGCATGAATGATTGATGAACACTTTCCTTTGGCTACAGTGTTAGACTGTTCCAGTCTATTGCTACTGCCCCGGCCATAATGTTCAGAAGTGTGTTGTGCTGCACCTATTACCACAAGATGTACTAAGTATGTCAAGATGTACTAACACACCCTGCAGTGCACTTCTACAGCAGAGTGGTGGTGGCTCAGGAGGTAGAGCTCCAATCCCCGGCTCCTCCAGTCTGCATGCCCAAGTGTCCTTGAGAAAGATACTGAACCCCAAATTGCTCCTCAAGGCTGAACCATCGGTGTCTGAATGTGTATGAATGGTTAGCTCCCAAAACTGACCTTGCATGGCAGCTAATGTCATCAGTGTATGAATATGTGTGAATGGGTGAATGAGATACGTATAGTGTCAAAGTGCCTTGAATGGCCAGAAGACTAGAAAGGGGCTATATACAGTCCACTGGAGAACAGTGATACCTGCTTTTAGAGACTAAAGCTGCTTTGGTGCTCTGGATTTGCCCCAGACATGCTCTTTGAGTTGCTCTTTGAATTAAGTGAAAGAAAATGCATCTGACATCCGCCTGACTTCAGGTTCAGTGACCTACGTGGCACAATTATTGAACAGGTTTCAGTTTGTGATTATCAAGTGAGGTTTACAGCACTTAGACCTCATCACGAGTCCCTACAGCAGCTGGAGACTGACAGCTGGGAGCTGCTGAGGTAGCTGTCAGTGGGTGGAATGTCAAGTCATCGAGCTTTCTCTTTCAAACTATGCGTCAGTTGTCCTATGAATGGACATGCCAGGTTATGATGTGGCAGACTAATGACTGGCTCACAGGGAGCACTGTTTATTATCTGTCTGTTGTGGGTGTGATCTGTTTAATGGCATGAGTAAATGTGTCATACACAAAGAGATGAGTCATTAACAATTAGTAATTTCCATAAATGTTTGGGTTTTGCTTTACTGCTGAAGACTGTTGTACAGTTTTATAACGTGAAATCCAAACATGAGTGTGTTTATGGATGTTTGTCTTCATTTTGTTCTTGTTATATATACAATCTCTCTCTCTCTCTCTCTCTCTCTCTCTCTCTCTCTCTCTCTCTCACTCACACACACACACACACACACACACTGGTGCTGTAGTATTCAACTATATACTATATAAAGTATATAGTTGAATTGCAGGAACACATTCTGCCAGATCACTCTATACTCCCATTGCCCACATCAAACCTTAAACCTTAGATGTGTTAACAAGCCGTTTTGGATAAGTGACCACATATTGTGAAGAGGAAAGCTGACTCACTGACTTAAGTGGCTGGAAGATCTGTCAGATGTCTATTTATGACTGTAAATCAGTGGCAAATTGATGATTTCCCAGTGAATAACAGCACAGTATTAAACCAGAACTTTTGATTGCAGTCAGATGCTCACACTGTTTCCAAAAATTCAGTTCCTCAACACCTCAACTGGCTCCTTCCAGTTACCTTATCTCTACAGGGATTCACAGTGAGCAACACTGAGCAACATTTTCAGCCAGGAGACACGACCTTACATTCGGTGACACCTGAGTTCTATCTGAGGTGACATTTATTGACCACTGAGGGCAGCAAACAGACCTTCATACATACTCTGAACTCTGGTTTCCTATGTGAAAATCCGATGCTCAGCATACAAATTTATGTTATTCTCACTGTGTTGACAATGAATTTTGTTATTTAACATAAACTGAGGCGTGCACAAATTCTCCAACTTGAAACTGTGAGCAATAGTGGACTGCAGTTCTTCAGTATCCGAGTATTCATCAAACAATGTCTTAGTTGTGACATTATGTCTATTTCTTTGTCACTGGACATAGATTCTGTTTCAAAGGCAAAAAAGTCTAACTGAAGCAGAACTGAGATGAGTACATGTTTTTGGCACCCGGGTCTTTGCAATGTCTTCAAAAATGTATAGTGAATTTTCCAAACCAATTGCACATACTAATATTTCAGCTGTGTGAATGCATTTTGCTGCGAATATGTTGCAATAAACGGGATGCAAAATAACTACATCATGATGGTGGTTTGTCAGGTCTGTCTGTAAGACAACAAAATGCATGTTTTTTAGCAGGTTTTTTTTATACTAATTAAATCATCAAGTCACGTACACATTTTCAGCATGGTAACATGCAGTCCAATTTCTTCGATTACTTTTTCCCCTAACAGTCTCCTTTTTTGTCTGGTCTCTGTCTAAATATGAAGTAGGACGATAGAGCTCGGGGTGCCCACAGACGGCTACAATAACAATAACAGTGGATGTCTGCACTGAGAATGAAGATAAATCCACTTTTTAATCCCAAAAGTTAAAAAAATAAACTCTCTCTTCCCTCCAGCCAGTAAACGGCTCCATATCCCAATGATTCCTTAAGAAACTTTGGCTCCTTCAGCTTCCCTGGGTGGCTGAGGCCACAGCGGCTGTCAGTTACTCTATTTCTTCATCCACATTTAGCAGTATGAAAGAAAGTAGCTTATAAGAAGAAGCTAATACTTTAGCAAGCTAATTTCAGTAGATATCTGCAACACAAAGCATAGACATCTTTGACAATACATCGTAACTACTAACTGTTATGAACTCATGTTAGAAAAGATGTCCATCAGTCTTCACCTCTGAGTCCTACTTTAACTTTCACTTTCCTGTAGGATGAAGGCATTTTACGGCTTGTGCACCCTGCCTTTTATTGTTCCTTAAACTGTAAGTAGAGGCCCAGGCACACACTCGGTCGAGAATTGAAGTGGCTTAGCTCCTCATAATTCTCAGGCTTGTCAGCTCAGCAAGAGGTCCATTGTGCAATGCCAAATTTAAAAAAAAATGAGAAAGAGGGAGAGGTTTGAGAGAGTACTCATGGGTTTTATTGTACAGTGGTGATGTATTGGAACATATGTGTGCATGTCAGCATGTAAACATGTATATGTGTGTATGTGCTGGCTTATCTACCACAATGCAGGCACATTTACCCCAGATCTCATTAGTATAACTGCCAGCCTCCACAGTCTGCCAAGTCAACACACACACACACACACACACACACACACACACACACACACACACACACACACACACACACACACACACAGACAATGACATTAAAGCCTTATGTATGGATAAAACGCAGTTGTACACAGAGCTGTGCTGTGTCAGTGTGCGGAAAAGATGCATTATAAGTTGAAGCTTGGGGGTCTGTGTGAGCTTAGTATTATCTCAGTTCCGTCAGCATCCCTTCACTTTATCTCCAAGGAGCACGTCACTGTTTCAAACTGTCACCCAGCTAGGCTTCACGTGCACTCCGTGACACTTCTCTGATAGTGTTGCTCTTCCTTTTTTCCTGTATTGTTCACATCACAGATTCCACTTACATTTACTTTGCATACATTTGTCACCCTAATTCATTTTTGTAGAAGTAGTCGTTAGTTAGTTTTCATCTCATGCATGTGGGTGGCAAACATCAACTCTTTTGCTCTGATTTCCAAGTTAAAGTCTGACATTTCCAAGTTAATCACTGACACAGACAAGGAAACTAATGACTCAGTAAAAAGTTTCAAAAGTCTCTCTATTTATCAATCTAACAAAAAGATCCCACAGTTTATATGCTGGTGGTGGATTAGTTTGTTTCCTGGAAATAATGGAATCTCTGTGCCGGAACGATTTGATCTATAGATAAATCTGGTCACGAGGATGATGCTGTGTTGCACAATAGATAGACAGAATTACATGATCACAATAATGCAGCACCAGACAACCAGGTTACGAGGAATGTGGCAGAGCGATGATTTGATTATGATGATGCAAGACCTCTATCAGTGTGAGAAAGTGCAAATAAAACTAAAGGAAGAAGAAAGAGCAGAAATTCACCAGTACAGGAATGTTCTTCACACAGGTGAAACAGCTCCAGGAAATGTGCTACATTTGTCACACAGATAGCAGGGTTGGGCAGCTTCACTAACTTGTTACAGTAATGATTACAGATTGAAATTCAGTGAAGTATAAATGACCTAACCTCAGTTTTGTTTAGAGTTGGATGGTGAATCTGTCAGTGAATCCTTCCAAACTGCAGGCTGGCTGCTTGTTAAAACTAGATGTGAGTCAGCGTGGAGTATTTGAAGTTGTTGAGGCACATTACTTTTCTTGGCTGAGTAACACAGACAGTTTGTAAGTAGTTTATCCTGTACTGGTGCTCTTGCTCAATAGAAATTTATCCAAGCAACTTTATATGGAAATATTTGGTCAGTGGGTCAACTGGAAATACAGACCAGCAAACCTGTAACATATCATCAAGCCAGTGATGCATGCATTGGTATCAGCTGGACCTAGAATGATCTGGCAGTCAACACAACATCTGAAAAAAGTTGCTAGTTTTGTCACTTGTAGCCTGGGTGTAAGAATTGTTGCTAGATCACCAGAACTGTTTGTACATTAAACATTAAAATACAGTATGGACCAAATACTTGCTTTGATACAGCAATGACACGAGGGAGGAATAACAGTTATGTCCATTTTACATAGTTCTGCAATAATAGTCCCATTTTTGGGGTATAATCTAAAGAAAATTAAAACCTCCTGCTATGAGTTGTGAAATTATTAAAACAGATTTGTCTCATCCAATAAAGTTGTCCAGCAAGTATCCTCATTTAAAAGAGCTTCATAGATAACAGACAAATAAAAAAAAAAAGACAAGTGTGATGTCCTGAACAGCAGCAGGACAGTTTCCCAACCGTTGACTTTCCACTTAAATAAACAGGCAGGTTACACCACGCAGAGGAATGGAAATTCTGCTGAAATTCTTTAACCCCACCCTCTTTCCCCTAGCAGTGCAAATTCTCATCTGAATTAACACCCCATCCCCTCCTGTTGCAAAAGAATCCACCCAGCCTGGGGGACATTAACTCCCACTGAGACTTTCTCAGACTGATATGACAGATTAGTATGGGCATGATCTTGTTTCAGTCAGTTTATCTTTCTCACTCTGTCAATGAATTTCATTTCCCCCTCAGCATACGTCAGTATGATGTCCATTCATTAGTCCACATTAGAAAAGCTCTGCCTCCACAACAAACCATCTACCACGCAGTGAGGAACTGCAACTGTAACTGTAACTGGACTTACTAAGGTTAGATCATTCTCAGACTCCATTTACACTGTAGCCACTTCATGTGGTTTGGGCAGATTTCTACAGACACACGACACACACACAACACACATGCACTAGTTACTGTGTGAACTAAGCCCAGCAATGCATCTGTTAAAACCACAGTTAGAACAGTTTCCAGCCATTCCTCCTTCCCTATTTTCTGTTCCTCATTCCATTATTCAGTCCATTCATGAACTGACTGATTCTCACGTAGCGTAAAGGAAATTTGTTGTTCCTGTTCAGTGACTGTGTGAACAGTGAAACGTCATTCAGTGATGGGAATGAGAGTTCTTTTTTCCTTTTTTGTAAGTGTATGTGTGTGAACGGGTGAACATGTTATCAATCACTTACTCATCCCACAGACACAGAAAGAATTATCACTCGTTTGGTGTTATGTTTGTGTCCACCTGATGAATGCCCTGACTCCGCACCTGAGGTGCTTATTAAGATGTGGCACTAATGCTCCACCATGTTCACCAGCTGCTCTCTGACTGTGTCTGTCTGCTGTAAAGCTGTTTGTGTGAGATCATCACTAAAGCAATACCTTTAACGTTAAATATTCTTATAATTTGATTACACACACACACACACACGCTGAGTGTACACTGCAGGTCAGTGGAAATATCTATAATCAGATGAAGGATATGACAGATATCTTGTTCCCAGGTTGTGAGGGAGCAGTTAAAAGTCCAGCCACACTCACTCTGCTGATTATCATAAGGGGAAAGTTGGCCTGACTGAAAATTCCCCTTCAATTACAGATCAAATTATTCCCAACATTCTTCTGAGTATTTAGCAGCACAAGGACTCAGCACTTTTACTGGGTCTTATTTAGGCCTCAAATCAGTGCGACAACACTTGTGTGTGTGTGTGACATTAATTCCTAATCTTTTGTGAAAACGCTAATCAGAGGACTCCCATGTTGTCTTTATGGCTCCTGACTCAGGAGTTCATGTTACAGGAGCTCTCACATGTTTTTCAGTCAGCTGTCATTCAGCAGCAGGAACAAAGTTCACACATTCTTAAACCTTAAACCTGTACCAGAGTTTACCTAACAGACCTTCAGTCCATGAGGAGACAAAACTGTCTGCCTGAGCTGCCAAGTAAGACATATTTTATGTGTTTATTAACGCATATTAGTAAATTAAAGACAAGAGAAAATAACAAAACATAAAGACAATAAACAAAACAGTACAGTCAAAATGAAGCTGGGCCTGTGTGATCCATATTGAATCCATAGTGCCAGGCTTCAAGCTGTGTGTCCAAGCAAAGAACGACACTGAAAGCAGTTAACATCATTGCTGCTAGCATCAGTTATACCACAACTGGAGAGTATTTCTTCACTGAAAGCTCCCCATGACCGGGCTATGGTTTGTCTATGCTGGTTTGACTACATCGTATGGTTCACTGGTCTGATGACATGACAGACGGTGATGGCATGGCTTCTGTTTGCCAAGTGGTAGTGTGTAACAAACCATTGGGAACAAAAAAGTTAAGGACATGCTGAATCACCATCACAACATGAACTACAAGCTTAAAACCTGGAAACATAAACTAAGACTCTGAACAGTGTCCAACGTGTTGCTTCATCTGTGTACTATATTAGACTGCACAGTTAACTGGGACCACAATTGACCATGATTTCAACATTTATTTATTTTATCCAGACCACATAACAGCTACTTATTCATTCATTCATTCATTTGATCCATAAACAATGACTCACTGTCAACAAATTTCATTCATCTGGCTTTGAATGGAGTTTAATAATCCATGAAACAAGCTGTTCGTCAGGGCAGAAACTTTCAAAAACAGTGAATGTGTATGGGTCGTACGTAGTGTGTGTGTTTTCTACTTATTTTTATCATTTTATATAATTTTATTGTTTCCTTATTTAAGTTATTATTATGTTTTTATCTTATTTTTATGTATTGTTTAACTTTAATTCTTAATTGTTTTATATTACCATGTTCTTAAATCTTATTTTTCCTGCTTTGTTGGTTCTTCTGCTGCTATTTTGCCTCTGTATCCTGTTTGTGCCTGTCGGTCTAAGCACTTTGTAAACTCTGCTTTTAAAAGGTGCTATAAAAATAAAGTTATCATTATTTATATTAGAAAGAATGCAGGCCATGTAATTGGATGAGCCTTCCGACTATCACTGTCTATCACTGGTGATTCAGATCAGATTAACATACCATACAACGCAGTCAAACTCTTACCGAAGTCCATTAGGGAGGAGAGGACATTTTCTTGTGTGATTCTGTGATCTTGCCAGTCCAGTTGCCTCGCAAGGTTAACAGGTCCTCACAACCAAGACAAAATAAGATGTGTATCAATGCATTGCCAAATGATCCATGGTGTTTTGTTGATGCCCGAATCAGGAAGATGAAAACACACCAGCAGCATGACCGCATTGATGGCAATCAGATGTTGTATAGACTGTGATCATGATGATCAGAGGATGAATCCTTGAATTTTGTAATGCCTTCATAACTATAGAATGCAATGGAATAATATTTTCAGTAACCCCTCTAATTCTCACCATCATGGGGTCAAATCTGTCACGTACTCTGCTAAATATCTTGACATCAACTCAACTGACTGCAATGACAATGTCTGCTAATGATCTGAACTTTTTCATTAGTGCTAGGTGATGGATTGTCGCTGGAGTAAATTTGGTGACACTCTGGTCATTTTGTCCAATACTTTGGTTTGTGACCAGATACCTCAGATCTAATGACATTCCCTTTGACTTTGTGTTTAGTGCTAATTAGCAAACGTTAGCATTCTAAACTAAGGTTGTAAACATTACATGTGCGAAACATCAACATGTTAGCATAACCACTCTAAAGTTTACTCTTAGTGTAACCTAACACAACAGAACAAATTGTATTTATGGCTGTGATTATGAAAAATCATTTATTAGAGAAAACTTTTGTTGTTGATTTCTTTTCAGTGAGCTTACACTGGTAACTAGTGCTATACAGACTATTCTATATAGGAATGAATGAACATTCCAGTACACAGTACATATACATCAAATAGCTATATATAAATAGAGGTATCAATAAATAAATCTTTACCATTTCTGCATATTATTGATGGAGTTGTGATTTAAATCGTAAAAGCTCTCTTGGTCTACTTAATGATCTACCAGGATGAGAAACATGTCATATTTATCTGACACCATAATTTTCACAGAGAAAAGATACACTTTCAAACTAGTTGAAATGAAATGAGAAGCGTCCATGTATTTTCAAAATAAATATGTTTTAATACTTAAAGACTAAAAACAACAACAAAAAAGAGTATTAATATCATAACACATTTTACAGCACCAATAAATATATTAATGTGAAAATATACTAAAAATGTGTGGCTGTACAAACTCAAGAAAAAGTCTGTCATTTAAATACAAATAGAATGTTGTCATCATCAGAGGACTGAAGAGCCAGCAGCCCCTCTCAGTGAACACACTCAGGCCTCGAGTTTGAGGGTGGCAGCTCACGTGAACAGCAATGATACAGTCGGCGCTAACGGGAACACAAGTAGCATTCATGAGAAGAAATGTGTCACTGTTTGGGAAAAAAAAGACTCCAATCAGAGTCAGAATCACTGATCGGCATTCCTGATAATATTGTACAGAGCCTCACAGGTAGTACAGTTAGTAGTTTATACCTTTGAATGAATAATTTGTGCAAATTAGTCATTCATTCCTTCAAGTAAAAGTGTCATTGTTACTGTTGCTGTAAGGATGGCTGGTACAGTCAGGGTAGGGAGGAGTGTTTTGGTGCAGATGTGCCCTTATTTTACTTCCCTTAAATTAATATCAATGAGTCATTCATTTCACTTTGTAGCATCAACACAGTTTGTGCTGGCCATTGTTTCAGCACTCCATGCTGCCGTGTGGAATAAACAGTGAACAATCTGAGTGTTTTCTGCCTGAATTGTATTTGGGGTTTTAGCTATTATTAAATATTAGCATTATCATAGTGTTCCTTTTGACATGCATTTAAGGCATTTTCCAGCATTGTTTCTGATTTTTCTTAAGGAATTTAAGGCTAGAAAAGACTCAGTTGAGCACACAATGTATTCTTTTTCAGAGCACAAATGCCTATTATCAAGGGCTTGATTAGTGAGTGAGGACTTTATGTTAGCGCCTTGGTTAAAGTCCGAGAAAACACACTGTGCCAGTTTACCACCCCCAGACTAGAGGCCCCAGTCTGATTGGACAGTCTTCACTAAATTAGGTCCGAGCTGAGCAGCAGCAACGAGACTCCTTCAGTCCTCCATATGATGTGTCTTCCGGCCCACAAGTGCAAAACCACGTCCATCACCACAGTCCAAAATGAAAAACACCTGTGTTGGCGCATCATGCACGCACATGTTGGTGGCTGGGGTTTCTATCGGTCAACAGGCCCACCATGATCCCCCTCAAGCTGGTGAGAAACACAGCTATAGTTTTAATCAGGAATGTCAAAGCTTTTGTCTTTCAGTCCTTTTTCTCATGAGAAAAGAGTCTACAGTCATATGTGTTCTCCGTTCAATCTCTGGACAGATTGAAAACAGTTGAGGAGTACAAACAAAAATAACCATAACACTGCATATAAATATCAGAATACAGAATACTGAACATATTCTATAAATAAGATGTAGTGTACTAGACAAAGGGATATTTAGTAAGTATATACAGATCGTTTATGATGAACTGCTCTGTTGTGGATTTCTTTGGGACACACAAAGCCATTAAATAAGGAAGGTTATGGATCTCTACAGTGAGGTGCTGATCTGATCTGGGATCAGCTCGTCTAGTTACTTCTTAGTTCTCCGTATATACCTACAGTAATATCCCTTTAGACAGCCTGGTCTCAAGACATTTTGTGGAAGGAAAACAATACCTCAAATGTAAATAATAAACTCTGTGCACAAAAAGAAAGACAAATGTGTTTTCCCACCAGGGAAGGGTTACATGAAGGACACAGGACCAGAAACAGGTAGTGGTTCGTTACCTTTAACCCTGATGGAAACTTCCACTCCCTAAGTCTTGTCCTACCCTGAACTCTAACATTAAATGCTGTTTACTTGTCCACACAGGCCTAAACCTAACCCTAACCCAATTCTAACATTTTTACTCGCCAAAACTTTTAGCTAACCCATTAGTCCAGTTCTTGCTATTGTCACGTAACCCCTCCTTGAGGGAAGAAGGTCATCTTCACATTATCTGTCACCACGGTATATAACCTGTGTCCTCAGTCCACTTATCACACTAGTTGGAGTCAGTCAGTACAGTGGAGACAAAACTTCACATCATGGCACAGAGGGAAACAGTTCTTGGCCTGCTGTTCAGTTTACGTCCAACAAGCGTTCCTCTGTCTCCTCGTCCCGTCTCCGTCCCCTCTCAGACTCTTCTGTCAGAGTTTGGAGGCAAGTTCGTCTTCTGCTGTACTGCTCTTTGAAGTTGTCGTCACCAGTATTTCTCACGAAGAAATATTTAAGATATTCGTATCCACAGCAGACCAGCATCCAGTGAAGTGTTACATAAAACAATTTCTTCTATCTGTTCTATAAGCAGAACGCCACTGAAATATTTCCCATTCACACGCCAGCGGCGTATTCGTTTCGCTTTAAATAGTGTCTTTTAAGTGTAGCAGCAATACACATTGTCAATGTACTTATAGTATATGTACATATATATTAATATCTTTAGGCTGACCGTGGCAAGATTTGCATCCAGAATGTTCTGTCTTGCCTTGTCATTTCATGTCCTTGGGAATGCATCCTCAGGTTTCAAAGTGCTGTGCCAAGAAAATAATTCCTTCATAACAGTGTTGGTGGTCTCATCTCCTCGGTTTGTCACATCTATGGAGGACAAGATGAAAATGTGGTTAATTGACAAGCAGCAAACTAGTTTATAACTGCTCCATGCACAAAAGAGATGGGACGAAACAGTAAGCAGAAGTAGATAGTGAGGGAGATCAGTTGGGGGATAGATGGTCTGGGTCAGTTTCCACCTCATGGTACTTTTTCTGCTCGAGATTTGTTCGCTATGACTGTGGTAGCTTAGCTTAGTTTTAGGGTTCAGGGCAGGGTTATAGCTGGAACTGGGGGGGCAGGGTGGAGTGGACTGGAGTGGTAGAGGTCAATATGCACCTAACCCCAGTTCCAGAGACCTACTACCCTTAGGTCCCCTCCACTCTCTCTCCTGAACACTGAGCAGCCAATTGGAATCATGTCAGTGGTCACTCCACCCAGAAGTGTGTGGCTCTCTAAATCCGAAGCAGTGTGGGGGGTCCCTCCGAGGGTCAGAGGTCATGGATGTTGCAGGGTCAGGAGAGGTCACGAGACACAGCCTTGTTAACTAGAGGCAGCAGTCCCAGCAACTCTCTATTTGGCTACAAGCTGCACACGGTCAGTGTGATGAGTTTAACTCTTTTGCTTATTAGTATTTGAGTGTTTTTTTACTTATGAAACAACACAAGTGAGAGCCGGTAAATGTGACATGGAAGCATCATGAACACTAACTGTATTCAGTCGCCTGCAGACCTTTGTCACAATGAGTGATCACTGAAACCCCTGTCGTTGACTTTGAACTTTGTCAAGAATGAATTTTTACACTGGCTGAAGGTTTATGTGCTCCTCCATGGGCAACTTTAAATCCTCTTAGGCTCATGAAACCCTTTCAAAAGCCTTTATATAATGCCTTTAGTCATCCGGCTAACCCTAGGTCAGTGAACTGAGAAAAAAACATTTTTATTTCCCCAAAAACATCTTTGAGATCAAATATTTTCACTCAACAACAGCTTGTGATGATGGAAAAGAAACAAATGGCAAAATCATCGCGTATGAACAGTCAGTGATGGCTAATCTAATACACGATGTGTGGGTCTGGGAGTTTCTAACTCTAACTTCATAATCGATTTTATCAAACTAAATAACATGTGTTGTGTCCTGCAAGCAGTTATGTATAACATGCAGACTGGATTAAAACAACATTTCAGCTGTAATCTCAAGACATCATCAACACTGTTGAGATTGTTTGCATCTGACAAGAGACGATGCAAGCACACAGAAGCACCGAGCTGCCACATTCCCATCTACAAACACCAACACAACATCAGAAAGCAAGGAGAAGCATGCATTTCTCAGCAGGAAATCCATCTGCACTGAGATGGGCAGCGGGAGGGACAGACTGGTGGAAAAAAAGAAAAGAAGGATTGAAGGCGTGTTGTTTATAGTGTATGTATGGTAAACAAACCTGCAAGTTCTTTCGTTTAACTCAAGTTGCCTGGACTTGCAGTCTAATTGTGTGAATTTGCAGGAACATTTACAGGTGAGAGGGTCCTGCACAAACAAGCGCTTTCTTCTCTCTGAGCAAGGCGCACAGTGGCTGCAAGGGAAGCAAAAAGGGAGAGAGAGAGAGATAAAGAGAGAGAGAGAGAGAGAGAGAGAGAGAGAGAGAGAGAGAGAGAGAGAGAGAGAGAGAGGGATCTAAGCTATAGAGCGAATTCTGCAGAAAGGGCAGACACAGACACTCATGCAACCCTCCCCTCAACCCCAACCCCACCCCTCAATAAGATCGCTTTGTAAAGACAATATGTGCATTCGTTTACACACAGGACAGGATTTGATGTTTCAGCTATTAGACTAATCCACCAGCTCTGGCACCCTCGGGCCCTTTGGCCCCTGTATAATTGAAGCTTGGTGTGATGAGCTCCAGGAGTGACACAGGGCCATGTACTCCTCATACGTTTGATGCTGCATTTGTGGTGAAAGGGGACATTTCACTGCACATTTGTATATTTAAATGATTTCAAAGGTAATCCTTAATGAATATGGTTCATCTCATGGTCACTGAAGAACCCTAACCCTATACCTCGAATAACTTCCTCAAGAGAAGGTGGTGAGATGTGATAGAAGGAGCATGGTCACCCATAGGAGGCACACGCAGATGAAAAATGAACATCTAATATTTTGAATTTGTTGAAGACACTATAGTTGTTGCAGTATCTGTTACAGTGCTCAGCTTATAAGATGGAAGGTCACACCAAAGACACAACAAGAACAGAACTAGATATATAATGGTAGTTGCTATGGGGCAACAAGGAGCTATGCTTTGTCTCACAGAACTGATTTTGCTTGGCAAAGCAACACATCCAAGCAGCAGGATAATCCCGTATCACCTCCTGTATAAAAACAAGAACAAAGCAACCCAAAGCAGAATCTATCAGTGAACCTCTCAAGGTCTCAGTGATCTCAAACTGAACACACCACGTGTCAGTACTGTAGCTGTTGTGGCCATCTATCATCTGAACCAAAAAGAAACAGGGCAACAGATAAAAAGCCACAGACAGACAACAGCAGAAAGTAGAAGCTGCATGAAATTATCAGTGAAGCACACTACAGGCCAGCAGACAAGCTTAATGATAACCATTCCTCATAGAGCTGACATGACAAATGACTTTTGCTGCCATGGAAATGTTTGAGATATAGAAAAGGGCCACAGGTAATAAACGGAAGACTGCAGCAGTGGGCAGGTTTCTCGAGCAATCGGCTCTTAACCCTGACAGACAGAGGAGATGGCAGGAGAAAGAGAAGAGACACCTGAGCAGAGAAGCCACAATCATGCAGGGTTCAATCAATAGTTGATCAAATCAAACAGGAGGTAATCAGTCAACAGAATATCACTTCTAATCTATTCTCATAATTAGCAGGGTTGGATATCGATCCACAGGATAGGACTCAGATAGGTGTATCAAGATATATCTTCCTGTAACCCGCTGCATGGATGAGCATATCCTCTTTATAGTATCTTCACTCCACCCTGTCGCAGGGTAAACGAACTGCCTACGTGCACAGTGACAGGCAGACATCCAACAAGGCTGGACGGAGCTAAGCTCAGTTCAGCCTCATGACAAACGGGTTTGACTTAGCCAATATGATCCAATCTTTCCTCCACCAATCCATAAGGGTTTAACTCGCCAAGACACAGTTCGGCACACGCACTCCTCTTATCCAATTAAACAACCTGACCTACCATGGAGAAGACACACAAACCACATGCATGCATACGTCAAATTCACACACAGCCCTGTGTGACAGCGAGTGACTTCTCTCAACCAACGATGACACCTCAGCCCATGTCCGAGCTCATCCTCTATTTACATCACTAAAAATATAAATAGGTCAACGGCACGACACCTGTTGCTATGATTAGACTGTGGGGAAGTAGCTGAGGGTCAGGTTTGACACCAGCGGGTGGTCTGAAGCCGGCTGGCTACGCCTCAATCACCCATGCTGTTATAGCTACACCATAAAGCACTAAACCGGCTGCAATAAAAAGAGCTTGCTCAAAGTGTGAGCCCCGTAAAGATAGGATCTGAAGGGCCTGCTCTGTACCTCCATCATCTACATGGTCCACTTGTAAACTTTATATAATTTCTATCAAGTCTGTGCATATTAACCCTAACCGAACCAGAGTTAACAAAGCAAGCACTAGGCACTAAAACCTAATACATTGTTAGCACCTTCCAATGTGTCAGCAGCACTGTACGTCAGAACATCAAACTTTTACTTTTGTGAAATTCTCTCCCATGTTGTGTTCTCATTTCATTTGAGAGCTTGTGTTGTCCTCAGGTCTAAACACAGTTCAAATGTGCACCCCACTTTAATACAGTAATGCCCCAACCCAACACATAAGAGAACAGACAAAACACAGAACACGTACTTACTATTCTTTCTTTACTTGAACGTCTGGCTTTAGTCTGAAAGAAAAAGAGCGAGATCATTTAGATTTCAGCATTTGTTGCATCATCACTGTTACTGTGTGTCAAAGAATGGGAAGTCTCTTACCTGCATTCACATTTTTGATGTTCTGTGAAACTTAGGTCAATAGTATGTTGCGTTACATGTGGTCTGAACCGCATTACCTTGAGGAGAAACAGAGCACAGAACAACGTTTAGCTAAAAACAACAGCAGAGCCCTGACCACTCTGTAACTGTATGTCTCTATAGCCGACATCCACTCCAAACAGCAGGCCTTGTCGGAGGCTTTGACCGCACCGACATTGCGGTAAACACAGTGCGCTGGGGTAAACAACATATCTGAGATGCCATGCCTCACCACTTCACTTTCTCTGCCCTGCTTCTGGATGGAAAAGCTGCGTGTCTCTCAGACAATCCAGACATGCACAAAACAATGCCTTGGCTGGGCAACCCCTTCTTATAATTCGTGTCTCAAGAATTACAAAGAGCGACTAACCCAAACTTTCCCTGTCCAAGAGCATGACTTACTAATTTGTGCTCTCAAATTGTGCTCTTGAGCATTTTCTGGAACTCTCAACCCCATTTCATGTTCTTCACTGGTGGGTGGAGGTTGCTCAGTTTTTGTGGTTCAGTTGTAATAATGTGACCTAGGTATGGAATTTCAATCACATGTACATGTGATGACAATTGAGCCATCTCCTTAACAACACAGCAAATTCCATCTGCTGATGAGTGCCATTGTGTGCTGTTGAAAGTTATGGGAAAAGCTCGTAAGTGGCTTTTTTATTATTACTTCCATGATGAAGAATTCATTTTTATGCATAAATCAAACAGATCTTGACTCAGATTGCACAGGCTGTTCTCTTGAATCAATACATTGTAATAACAGAAGCTTAAGTGCTAGCATCAAGTCTGATGGTTGTCTGAGGATGATTAAGGTGTTTTTCCAGCAGCTAAGTTCAGAATAATTCTGTGAATCCCAATTCTCGTCTGGGCTCACCTGCAATGTGATGTTGCGGCTTTCTGTGGGTACACACTCCATTGCTTCGTCATTGCAGCAGCCTCCACAGCGGTTGAGGACCACGCAGGAAGGGATGTAGGTGTGTTCTGTGTCCCCCGGATACTCATGGAAGATGTCCACCAGCACCTCCCTGGGCTGACACATACTCTTGGTGATGACTTCGGTGGGGAATGACTAAAAGAAAGAGACAAGAGAATTGATCATGTTTTAATCACTGCCATCATTGGAAAATTCTATGTCAAACTGGCTGAGAGTCATGGATGTAAACAGATGTTCAGTGATGCTCTGATTCAAAGCAGCTCAACTCAAGACATATGACCATGTGACAAAAGAGGAAAAAGCTACGAATGGATTATTTCAGTGACTAATTACACTAAAGCAGCCACACAGACAGATGTCAACCTTGACTGATTTGACATGAAGAGGAAACACTTCATATCATGTGATGTGTGACCTTGAAATTCAATTATATCTACCACACGTTGAGTAAAGCTTTGACGTTCCCTCTGCAGAAGTGTAATACACACACGCATGAAATAATATTTGAAGATTTGGAGAAAGCATAAAGTTAATAACTGGTTTGATAACACTGTCTATGTTACAAAGATTTCATGAAGCCAACAACAGGACCTCTCTGTACTTCCACCCCCTGTGCAGCCCAGAATAACAACCATCCCACAGCCCATCAGAGTGTGTTCCCAGCAACCCCTCGCTAACTCCTGACCCCTGGTTTGTCAGGAGAGCTATGACCTCAGGCACTGTGGCGCCAGAGTTCACCTCTAACATGTGACCCCAGGAAGCCCACCCCTGTGCAGGCTCTGCCTGTGGGTCGATGAACTTTACCATTATATTTTCAAAACTCTACAAATGAGACTCAAATTTCGCATGACTTTAACTAAACATGATAAGGAAAGTTGCCTTTTTAGCCTGTCGAGTAAAATTCTCTCATGTAACAGTGGAAGCTCTCTGCTGAAACATCTGATACAGAAATAATAATAAAAACATACTGGCTGTAGTCAGAGGGAACCTGGACCTTGTTGAATGGACCATGTGATTGGTCATGTGATTTTTTAACAAAGTTTGCAGCATCACATATCAATCCAGCTCTTATAATGAATGACTGCAGTTTTGGCTCCATGGTGACCTGACCAGCTGACGTGTGCAGCTAAAACACAAGCACCTGCTCCAGGATAGAGAGCTGCTGGAGAGACTGGCTGGGTGCATATGGTTCACAAGATTGTCAGCAGACACAGCCTAATGTCAACACACTCAACTGGTTCTACCTCCTTAACCAAGGTTGCACAGATTTGACTCTGTCTTACATCATTCTTTAACGGATACAACTGATGATACTTTATATGTCTCTGAAACAAACAATGAATTTATCCAGTGTTCTAACAAGTACTGTGTGTGTATCAAAGCCTGGTTGATCTAATTTCTCTGTGCCTTAGATCCCCGTTGTTGTCCAAAAACTATTAAAAACACTAAACACTTCACTGAACCACAAGTATAATGAGAGAAAGACCAAACTAAAACTAACAAAAACACAATACAGGGATGGAGATCTAAAAAAAGACTCAACAGGTTTTTAAAAGGTTCATTCCAAAGGCCCAACGGCTGAAAAGCTCTCGCAGTAGATGGTGGGTGATGCATAAAAGGTTTTTGTGGATTTGAGGATCGGGGAGGTCGAAAAATAGAATAAGGGATGAGGAAATCAGAGACTATAAGCTAACTATAAGCAAAGGTCATGCAGTGCCTTATGTGCAATCAACAGGATGTTGTAGGTGATTCTGAAGGAAAGTAATGGAGGAATGACATGAAAAGTCTTGACTCGAGGTCTTCTAAATAACTGTTTCCTGGACTTTCAACTGCATCTCATCGTCTTCATTATTATCACGACTGGATCCATACTTCTCCACAAGTAAGAATGAATCCACATACACACACAAATGTATTTATGAAATTAAAGTCTTTAGTAGAAACCAATGGGCAAAAGTCAGAAAGTGCAGAGAGACTATTTTGATGGTTTTGTGTGACCTGTGATTGTTGGAAAATATATTATTACTATGATGTCTGTCATAGCTGAGGTGGACTTGAATCACTTGTAGTTCAGAGCTCTGCAGGGGTAATCAAGCCACAGCCTTATCTCATCTGTGTATGACAGCTTTTGACAGGTGGTGTGATCTCTGACAGTGTGGGTGTGTGAAGGGCAGCAGTGTGCAGATGGCAGACTTCCTGCTCCTCTACAAACATTAAACAGCAACCACAGAAATTGTCCGGTGATGCTGTTTGTGGTGACTAATTTGTGTCCCCATTCATCAGCAACCAGCAGGTCCAACCTTGGCCTGAACACAACTGTCAAACAAACACGAGTACGGCATTGAACCGAGGCTGACTGTCTGCTCGTGTATTGACTGGTTCTTCCAGCACAGATTGATGGAAAAAAAACAACAGAAACACAAAACAACTGGATAATTGAGGAGGCCTTGGTTCAGTTCCACCTTTTCTCTCACATTAACTCTTGTTTCGAAATCTGCATAACTTTTATGGCGACTCCAAAGTCCCAAGTCCAGACCTTTCACTGCTGGGAACTTTGATCTCTATGCACTCTGTACAGAAAACAATCCTCGGCTCATACTGACACACAAATACAGACTACACATTGTCAAAATTTCAAACTTTTAAAAGAAACCAAATAATTTTCAACAAATGTTCATCACAGGTCCACTAGATGTCCCCATGGTTATCTGGCTTACACACAGAGGAAAAGAGGAAGTGTTCAGATTGGACAGAAATTGAAAACTTACCCTCATTTTTACTCTTGTCCAGTCCCTTGTTGATGCTGGCAGTCTGTAAGAGATGTGTCAGAGCAGATGTTAAATATTTCTCACCTGCATGCAGCACTAAAACATGTCATCACCCAATAAAACAAATGATCTTGTTTGTCTCATTACATCTGACTGTACATATCGTAACACGTGACAGCATGTGAAGGTTTTTATTTTCATTTCACGGGCAACTCATTCCATCTAAAGATGATCCACAGGGAAGCCAAACCGCCTGTGTGATGACGCTGCATGAATATGTCACAAAGGGTGTCAAACACTAAAAAAAACTGCCGGTTGGAGGCTTTTACTTTTCATTCTGGCTCTGTTAACAAGTCCAGGCTGATGCATCAGCTGTAAGCTGCAAACCTGTAGCTGAGGAGCAGGGCTAGTGTACCATCAAAGTTAAAGCACCACAGTCAGTTACTTAAACAGTTTGATGAGCAAATGAGGTCTGATATATCTGTTCATGCTGACTGAAATCCATGCTTTCATGTTTTTAATCATTCGGAGATGAAAGAGTCTCTCCCAACATGACAGCACATGTAAAACAGGGCATGTCCACATGTGGGAATAATTACATGTCAAACTGTCTCTATCATACAGGTTAAAAATAAATAAATAAAACATGGATTGATTTCAAATGATTTATCAAAATGCTTGAATGTGCTCGAGTTTTATTTTGAAAGGTCCTCGGCGGCTCTTTGTTTGGCTCGTAAACTAGACAGGATGAATGTGCATCCCTGGGAGATCTCGTTCACCTTATGTGGCTGCTGTAACTGGTGGAGATATTGCGTGAGAAAGCGTGTGATCACGGTGAGAACAGAGCAGAGTGGGACTAAAGCCTGCGGCTCATACAGCAGCTCAGCCACACTGTGAGGGCGAGCGAGGCAGAACTCCATTCACAAAGCTCGCAGTTCAAAGCACACTCTCCACAAACACTCCACATCTGCAGCATGAATAATTAATAACACGTTTTATGAAGAATATTATCAGTTCTTTTTTCAATTCGGCACAAAGCTAATCCAAAAAGCAGCATTTATTTGATCATTTATTGACTGTTCATTACAGTTTACTGGGCCTGACTGAAGATTTATTTGACGATGTCTTACAGAATCTTGACATTTATCTCGTGAAGCGTCAGCGTGCCTCTGCACCTTTAAAATCTGATTATTAGACAGAGTCTGGCTTCATGAAGAAAAGAGCTTTCAATAAAAGTAAGACTGAAGCTTTTAATTAGAAACAGAAGAGAACATGCTGATCGTTCGTGCAGGGCCTACACACTGTGTTCAGTCAGTTATCAGAACATTTGGACATGAGCAGTTTCTTAATAAAGAGAACATAGGTATCAATACATGGGGACAGAGAGCTGTTAGCTTCAGAGACACGTGTCCTAACAGTCCAATAACAATAATAATAATAACAATGATATCACATGTCAGAACATATAAAGTCAAAGACTCACCTTTACAGTGGATAGGTGAAGAACCGCTGCCAAAAGGATTTGTACCAAACTAACAACAAAGTTCATGGTTGTAATTCCGTCTCGAGTCTTGAAATCTCTGCGGTCGTTCAAGAAAAAAAAAATCTGACTTAACAATAAAAAAACAAAACAAAACAAAAGCACGCGCACAGTCAAAAAATGAAAAATGAATATTTTAAAAAACCGCGGCAAATTTTGGCTATAGCAAAAGCAAATCCATATCTATGACACGACTGTGGCACGTTCACAGCGTCTCCCAGCAGCGCTCCGATGGAAAGCTTACGATCCAACAAACGTCGCTCATCCACAGACAAAGACACTATGGTGGGCTCTAAAGATCCACGCTGGAGCCGGGACACGCTGATCCTCCGAGAACGTTCACTGAGGATGCGGGGACGCGCGGCTCAACTCAACTTTACGCACCGGTCTTTCTCTTTAACGCTCATTGATCCCACAACACGACGGTGCGTGTGTGTGTGTGTGTGTGTGCGCGCGTGTGTGTGGAGGGACAGCAGGCACTGTTTGCCGGTAAGTGATCCTGTTGCTTTCTCTTTTCTGCAGTCCTCCCTTCTTGTGTTTCTTGTTTCGTGTCCGCTCGTTTGCGCTGTGCTTTGGCTTCGCTTCCTTCTTTAAAGCTCTTTGGGCAGCAGCTTGTCTCCGGTTAAACAGCGGCCTCTGTGCGGCGTTCTGTCCTCTTACTGTGGCTGCTGTAGTTCAGGCGTTATTAAAGGTGCTGCTGGGCACTGGGCAGCAGGCTCATTTCTATTGGCGGGGTGGCTGTGAAGAACCAATGACGGAGCGCGGTGTGTGGGTGGGGACTGTGGACCTGCGGTTCACACACGTAGGCTATGAGACTTCATTGATGTCATACTTATAATATTAACATTTAATGTAGTTACAGTGGATCTAAATTTGGCTGCGTTTTCTTTAAACATCAAGACTGAAGCCTGGAGTTCTTAAACTTAATAATAATAATAATAATAATACAGTTTCTTGTTATATCACTTTCTTTGTCTGTGGTGAGATTTGAAGATTTATCAATGTTTTTGTGCTGCTCTAGTTTTCAGTTCATCATCTCTTAGTGGCAGCTGGAGATGATCCATTTGAATAAAGTGATTTGAATGACCAGTTTTTGGCAACATTATCCTCTGTATCATAGTCAGTTAACAACATTTGTTTTGTTGTTATAATACTGGAAACAGTTCCTCTTTAAAGATGACCTCATGCTGTTCCAGTATAAAGGGAATTTAATTCCAGTTCATTGCACTCACTGCTTTCTGAGCAACCCTGCCAATCTTTTACGGATCTTCTATGTTCCATGTTATGTCGAGCTGCAGTGTTCTGTTTCAGCAGGATATACATGTGAAATGAAGCACGATCACTGTTTGCTTCCTGGAAGCAGGACATCTTTCCCATTTACCCTGTAAGTGCATATCACAGGTCTTTAGCCACCCGGGTTTGTATTACACCTACAACAATGTTCTGGTGTCATTTTTCTGATGTTTTCTCAGGTGTCAGGCTCCTCTTCTGTGGAACAAACTACCATTCCGGGTTTGGGAGGAGACACGGTCAACACTTTTAAGAGTAGGCTTAAGACTTTCCTTTTTGATAGAGCTTATAGTTAGGGCTGGCTCAGGTCATCCCTTAGTTATGCTGCCATAGGACTAGACTGCCGGGGGCCCCCCCCCTCTCCCTCCCTCTCTCTCTCTCTCTCTCTCTCTCCCTCTCCCTCCCCCTCTCCTCCCTCTTTCTCTCTCACCATCAGTGGACATACATGTCTCATTAATGCATGCTACTAACCAAACTTCCCCGGAGTTTTTGTGCTCTGTCGTCCAGCAGGTTCTCGTGGATCGTGGCTGCTGCTGTGATCCTGCGCAACGTCCACTACATATATTATTACTGTCATTATTGCTACCATATCTGCTACTGTGGTCATTTTAGCATTCATTGTGATTGTACAATTTGTTTGTGTTGACTTGTTCTGTACACGTGACATCTATTGCACGTCTGTCCGTCCTGGGAGAGGGATCCCTCCTCTGTGGCTCTTCCTGAGGTTTCTTCCACCTTTTTTCCCTGTTAAAAGGGTTTTTTGTGGGCAAGTTTTTCCTCACTCGAACCGAGGGTCTAAGGACAGAGGGTGTCACTCCCTGTACAGATTGTAAAGCCCTCCGAGGCAAATGTACTTTGTGACTTTGGGCTATACAAATAAAAATTGATTTGATTTGATTTGATTTGATTTGTTACATTCTTATTTATAGTATGCTGGATTCAAGCTGATTTTTCTGTTTGGCTGCATGATGGTGCTGCTGTGTCGCTGTTACTGTGAATAAATCAAATTTACAAAGTTTGTTTATATTAGCTTAGCGCACCATGCAGGTGTCAGGTTTAGTTTAGTTTCTTGAATATTGGACAGTTTTGATAACAGTAGCTCTGAAGATTAAACTGGAGCATTGGACCAATCGTCAACGTATCGCGCAAGAAGTGATTGCTAGAGGACGTAGAACGGTGTTGCACTTTCTTGGAAAACTTCAGGTTTCAAGAAAGGAGAAGAGGAAGGAGGTGCTATGACTTCCAAGAGCTGGTGGATATTCTAAAAATCTTTGGTTTGTCCAGAAACATCTTATCTCATGGAACTCCATGAGCATGAACTGTGGTGAACACAGTGCGTACAACTGTATTGCCATGACAGTTACAGTATATGTGCCATATACCACAGAAGAAACATGGAATACAACAGTTTATGCTGAAATACAAATATATATTTGCAGGAGCACCTCTGTGTGGTCGATTGATGATGAAGTTACATTCCTTCAAGTTGTCAAAATCTCAATACCACAAATAAATATGGCCAGTTGAGCAACATCTGTAATGTCTGTGCTTTCATGAATGCAACTGAAAATGAGAGAAAGAACTTTGTGCTTTGCTCATCCATCGCTTGTCGGGGAACATGATTTCTGCAGCCATCAGCATGTCATGTGTTCACAAACTCACCCTCACAGCTGTATCATCGACCTCTCGGCTATGATTAAAAACAGACTGCTGTTTCCTCAAAGCTGGCAAAAATTCATTTACCGTCTCTGTTCTCAGTTGTGAAAGCAAGTTGTATTTTTTGCCGCTATGACTATGATGGAGACTTCAAATATTATATTCCTTGAGCAGTGAAAGGAGCTATTCCATTACCATTTGCCTCCATTTTTCTTGAAAACCCTGACAAACTGTAGCTCACAGATTGTTTTTCATATAGGCTCTCTTCAGAGGCATTCGTGGTGTTCCACTCAGCTAAACATACCAAAAGCAACCTTGCATCTGAGAATTATGGATTATGTTCAGAGACAATGTTTATTTGAGTGAATGAAGCTGAAGAGTTGGATGGAGGTAATGGTGATGGATGGTGGGAGTACAAAGAGTAGGACTTTGACACCAGAGACGGCTTCTCATCATGAGCTCAGTCTGTGGTTCATGCAACAAAAGCGCATTGGTTAAGGTTAAGGAAAACCTAACCTAACTTTTCAGTTAAATGTTAATTCAAGTCACTGTGAACTTTTTCTGTATTAAACGGAGACACAATCTTTCTCTGAACAACAAATCATAACCAGGTTTAATAATTATTATATATTTCAGTGTAAGAGTAAAATCAATTGATGTAAAGAGGTGCTCCATCTTTAAACATGAAAAATGAAACATTGCTGAGGGAGTTTTTTTTCTTTTCATTCACATTTGACAAAACTGTGCAGAGTGCAGATGTGAATGATTATGAAGACTCAACTTTCATTTTGAGGCTCATCCTGAATCCTCGACATCCTGATGCATGCTGGGACATATCACAGAAGAATGGGTGTCCTGCTCCATACAAAGCATCATCCCAGCCTCTGATCTCCAGCAGAGTCTGGCTTGTTCCCATTCAGCTCGGCCCATCGTAGATGGCTCATTGCTCCACTGAAACCACTCCACATAGTTTCCATGGTTCCTGCCCTCTCTAGCCTCCTCTGTCTCCACTGTTGTCTTTTCTTGTCTTGTCTTGCGTGAGATGAGATTCACAGCATGAGCAGAGGCCGAATGCACCTTATTGTGTTAACCAGCTATCCTTGAGCTCTGAAAGAAATTTCTAAATCAGTTTAAGAAGAAAGTCTGGCTAGTCTGACTTGAAGAAACACAAAAAATGTTGTGTCCTCTAAGACATGAAATATTGTTTTTTGTTGTTCTGTAGTGTAGACTGACATGCATATTGTCAACTTTCACAGACATCATCAATAACTGTAAAGAAGCCAAGTTTATCAGTTCAAACTGTTCATTTTGTGTCAGTAATGACACTCACACAAGACAGATGTGTGTGTGTGTGTGTTTTGTAACATAATTCTTGTGACCATGACACAACCCTGTAAAAAAATAGCTACAGTACCGGTCACAGCTTCTCATTCATCATTCCACCATTTGGTGGAATTTGGAGTTAACTTTTGGTCTTCATTTCTTTGGGAGGTTCTCATGAGAGCCTTCATCGGAGTGTTTGATGGTTTTTGTGACTGCACTTGACACATTCAAAGTTCTTCAAACGTTCTGGATTGTCTGACCTTCATGTCTTAAAGTAATGATGGAATGTCGTTTCTTTTCATTCAGTTGAAGGATTACTAGTTGAATAGGGTTACTTATTCTGAACAACACAATTCCACCCATTCTTCATCAATCCACTAAAGAATTAAAAATATAAAACATATTTTGCTTTGTTTACACTTCACCACATAGTTCCATGTTTGTTATTTCATAGTTTTGATATCTTCACGTCGTCAGTGTTCATCTACACTTGATGACAACTTCCTAAGAGGAAGCTACCTGAAAGATTTAGAACTTTTCTCATTTCTCTCTTTTGTGTCACCTCGTCTACTCTGTCCTATGTCCACCTGCCTGTGACCTGGAAATCGAACTTATATCACCATTATTGAAGGATGTCTCAATTCCTAAACTGCATCTTGAGGAGATAGGAGATAAGAGAAAGCAGTTTTGCAGAAGGAGCTATGAGCGAGGATGCACAGGTGTAGTGCAGAATGTCTTTTTGGCACCTGTGACATAAAATAGAAGCATGACAATGGACAGATGATGTTGCTGCTGTCAGTCCTCTCTTCTTTTGTCTCTTTTACACCACCTCTGCTCATGTCCCAGGTGAGAAGGACTAAGATTCGTGGAAAGGAGGCGAGTAAAAGGAATCGAGGATGAGAAATGAGAAGTGTGACTGGTTTTGAAAACTACAGTGCAACATTGGGCATTTCTCTAACCTAATAGACTTCAACTGAGGGCTAGAGATAGCTCAAACTGGTTGAGTATAACTCCTTTTTCAACAAGATATCACAGCTCAAAATATGCTGTACCTGAGAAGACCAATAAAGGGTTAAGCTTACCCCAGCCATTTGCCAGACTAGCAGTGGCAAAGTGCCAATGTCTGCTGATCGGTCAGTCCACTACTTTGGCCAGCAGTGAAATGTATTGGGATGGATTTGTGTAGACATAGTGCATGTTGGATGAATCCTAATGGCTCTGGAGATCCCCTGACTGTTTATCTAGAAAGGCACGTATTTTACATAATAGTGATGAAGGCTGATTGGACGAGCACACCTGGGAATTTTTGCCTAAGGCCCCAACAGACTTCTGCTGGTGTTACTAGATGCAGTAGAAAAGTTGGAAACAGGCACTAGACACACTGGCACAAAATCTGGTCTAAACAGTCATCCTTACACATCATTGAAGAGTAACTACACCCAGGCTAAAAATCCTAACTCTGCTGCCATCTAATGATGCTCTGCCCACAGACTGTGCATCACAGCACGTCCCACCTCAGTCACATGTGTAGGCCACACCTAATTACACCCAACTGTGATGTCTGTGGTTATATGTTGATCAGACTGGAACCTAGTGGGCTAAGTACACCAGTGTGCTTCCTCCATATATATAGTGTTTTTAATTTAACCATATCTTAACCAGACTATAGTTGTCATGATCCTGGGTTTGCAAAATCCAGTCCAGTTAGTTGGCAATTGGTTTGGAAAGAGGACACACAGATGCCGATTAGAAAACTCAGTTTACCTTATCTAGCTTATTGAATCAGTATTTTTAAACCAAAAATGGTTTAGGGTTAGGAAGGAACATTCATGCAGTGTGACAGAAAAGGAAACATCACTTAGGCTTCACAGTTTTAAATTACATTCAAAAGTATTCATTTGGATTTGGTACAGCCCTAAACGGAATCTGGAAAAATACACCACCACACTCCAAAAACAGCAGACAGCTCATATCACTACGTCAAAGAAATCTTTCCTTGGCTAATGTTTGATGAGCAAAGGGTGAGGCAGAAAAATGTTCCACATATGTAAAATACCACTCACTCCATATTCATTTACCAGAGAGCAGCAGTGTAGTAAGACAGGATACTACTGAATTATGTCATCCTCAGTGAGTCTATCTGACACCATGTTCAAACTACCTGATACCACGTCAGAGAAGGTGTAGAACAAACTAACTAGGTAATAGAATAAACTATTTGTACTCAAAACACACATTTGTTTTCCCCATAACATAAAGGACACCAGCATTTTTTTCATTGGGTGAAGTATAAGTCAGGTTTATGATCGCTTTTATGCTGTGCCAGAAGCATGTGGAATTAAAACAGTGAAAGGTGTGCCAACAGATGTGAGCTGTGAGTGAAGCAGGAACTCAACTAAGTATGAAGAAAACAATCACAGTTTATTATTTTAAATATGCAGTCATTCGTGTTCTTTTAAAGGTCTTCTGTATACCTTTAAAAGGGTTTGACATTTAGACGTTTCCCCTTCAGCACAAACTCTCTCCTATTAGCATATATATAACATACATATGCCATGTAGACAGTGGTTCAGAACTCTCAGTGATGTTAACCCTTTAATGACATTCAACACGGGGCTACAAGTCGAAAACGTATACTCTGTTTTTATACACGTTAACAATCTCATTTAGTTCTATGATAATGGGTTTCTATTTATTATCGTTTACTGAGAACAATCACTCAAATGAACATTTCTCCCTACTCAAATCAACAAACAGGTCTCAAACAGCAGAAAGAAACTGACATCACAAGTTGATACTACGCCCAATTAAAATGCGGAAGTGTCCTTTTTGTTATGGGGAAAACAAATGTGTGTGTTGAGTACAAATAAATGGTCTAGTCCAGGAGTTCTTAATCTTTCTGACCCTGGGGCCCAACTTTCCAACTTTGTCTCCCGGGGGCCCATTCAACTATTAACACTGTACTGGTTTGACTAATTGATCTCACTCTTAGTTTGATTTGTATTCAATAACTAAATCAAATCCACTTACAGTTTAACGAGCAAAAACCTTGTCAAATAAATGACATGATACACTGTCATAATCACAAAGACATTTATTTATTGTGTATGTAAACCTGCACATACAACAAGACGCCGAACAGGCTAGGTCTGTTGGCTGTGCTGATTTGTTTGATTTTTTTATTCATCCAATTTTTCTCATCAGTTTTTTTCCCTCCTTTGTTGCTGTAGTAAAAGCTAATTATTAGTTATTTTGGTGTTAAATAAAATGGTGTTGATAAAATAAATATATTCAAAATAATAAAACTTTCAAATTAAATAAATAAACTGTAAATACAATTTAAATAAACTGCAGCTGAAACTATAACCTTATAATCTGCTTCAGCAGTCTTTATCTTTTCATGGCAGAACCAGAAGTTTCTCTTCATATTTGTGACAAATGAACAACAACAGTCACAACATACATTTTTTGACAAGCTACACACTCCCTTTTTATGTTCGCCCACACTCCACACACTGGGCTCTGCCTCGTTACCTCTGTTCACAAAGCCATTCTTAATGAAGTCACGATTGTACTGATTGCAAAAAAAATATCCTTTTGGGGGGGTTTGGCGTCACTCACGTATTAATTTTTATTTTGTTTAATTTTTGTTTTAAATACTTCTCCATAACTTTCGCTATAAGCTAGTGGCTGGCTGAGTGTCTTCTTCTGCTTATTGGAGCTTCTTAAACAACCGACTGACACATTACCTTCGCGGCCCGCAGGTGCAAAACTGAACATTTTTTGCAGCCCTCTAGGTGGCGCTCATGGTTAAGAATCCCTGGTCTAGTCTTCTGACTACACAAGGTGCTTTTACACTACATATCTCATTCACCCACACTGCGTGGGTTCTCTCCGGTAATCCGGCTTCCTCCCACAGTCCAAAGACATGAACCTGAACAGGTTAATTGGTGACTCTAAATTGCCCCCAGGTGTGAATGTGAGTGAATCTCTGTGTGAATCTTTGTGTCTTGTGATAGGCTGGCGACTTGTCCAGGGTGTACTCCGCCTCTCGCCCAATGTCGGCTGGGATAGGCTCCAGCCCACGTGACCCTGATGAGGACAAACGGTTACAGATAATAGATAGATGGATGGATGGATGGCAGTATGTAGTGTTTTTGGCAGTTTATGTGAGAAAAGATCTTCAAGTGAAAAAGTCTGCCTGACCTGGTTGGTCTACCCTGCAGACTCTTTGGTGAACAGCCTCTGTCTGGGCAGTGAGAGCTGGGTAAGTCCTTCTGTTTACTGATTGTCATTATATGAGGTGATGTGAGCAAAACACTTAAACTTAGTGTCTTTGTCTCGTTTTACTATGCACGATCAGTCAGGATCTCCATCACAACACAAACAGCTTCCAGAAGATTGTAAACCCAGGGATGCTTTGTTGGTGGAGACATTTTTAGATTCATGTAATGATGTATATTTTATCTATCTTAACTTCAACTATAAGTTAAGTTATCTACAATACAAAGATCAGGACTTTATTTTCTGTGTTTTCATTCACTGAGAATGATTTTTAAATGACTGGAGTTCCTGGGCGCAATTGTGAAATACAGAAATGGTGCTCTGTGGTCTTGAGGGTTAAAGCCAAAAACAGATTGGTTGTTGTTCTCTCTGTGAGCAAAGCAATGGTCCTCCTGTCTGAGTTTGATATCTTTCGTGTGTTATATTACAGTCATCCCTGAACAGTCTTGAACAGCAGACAGTGACGGGGTGGAGGCAGGAGGATGGGAAAACAACTGCCATAGAGGATAGTACTTAATGATTCAGCTGACCAGCTGCATCCCCATCAAGACAAGCAACACTTGATTAATGCTCCTTTGCAAGATTACATCAGTAGACAGACATTGATGAACCTGTCCTCACCCAGTAAACACTGGCTGTGGTCACAGAAAATGCATCCCGTGTTGCATCCCATGTTCTACCATCTTGCCAGGCCTTGTATATGACACTTTGTCTGATTGGTTGAGATGGTGATAGACACATGGTTCATCCATTCATCTGGTCTGTATTTTTTGAAAGTACCTGCCCTTTTCCAAACAGTTTCCAACAAAGACTTCCCAGATGGTTCTGTTTAACAAACCACCTGCCACAGTCAGATTCCCAGAATGGGAAACTGATTTCATTTCAGCTGTAGCTTGTAAAATGCACCCTCCCTTTTTGTTTTTAATAGATACATACAGAATACCTGTAGTGTGTGTGTGATTTTCCACCTTTAATCCTTTCAGTCTCTGGAAGACTAATGAAGTTCAATCATTGTGTGACTCATTGCATGCCACTCTATGAGTTAATGAATGAACATGGGTCACTGTAGAGTATAATATATGTGTTGCTTAGCAGGCTGCCACTCCTTGACCTGTATGAGGGAACATGCTATTCTTTCCTCAATGTGGGTCTCAGGTCTTTATCAAGATCATGCTCCAGGACTTTTATCTCAAATAGTCTGCTCTTTACTTTGTTGCGTCTCTCAAGTGCCTGATACTGTGCAAACTTGTACAAGAGGCATCAATCCAGTATCCTCAGATCTATGATACATGTCTGAAACACTGTACAAACTGTGTCCATGAAATGATGATAAGTTACTGTACAACAAGTCATGTTTTTGGCTGATATCACTCAAATCCATGACAGGGTCTAGTCCAGCTGCCTTAACGCAAACCCCCCACCTCATCCAAACTCTGCAAGCACGAAGATCAGTTCTACACTAACAGCATCTGGAGATCTTTGCCCTACCTGATACTCTTGTTAGCCTGTGGACCAGGCTGAGGCCTCTCACATTGCTTTCTGCCAAAATATTTAGTCTGGATCAAACTTGTAGGGAGTCAGTGATAACATGTGCACAAGCAATGGCTGGAAAACTCATCACTCCATGCTCATTGCTGCAGGGATGGGAGAACAGCGAGGGCATACAGGGGTGGAAGAAGTGAGGAAGTCCCTATCTGCTGTGATGTAACCTAATCTGTGAGAATGAGGAGGACACTAACACCCTCTTTTAGTTTGCAGAGCTTCAGGATTTAATTGAAGAATAACAAGTAAGTGTGTCTGCCGCCGTCAGATCCTCCCTGTGCTTTCTGCTGATGCAACAAAATCCCAGTGGGTTTCCAGGGGTCACCAAACTTAATGAGCTCTCTTCCTGTCCTATCAGCATAAATATCCACACTAAACACTGGTCTCTCTTTAAAACATTCATTTTGATTAGCTGGCATATGATGACCAGCTCTATCACAGTATTTGCAGTTCTGCAGGAATATAATATGAATAACAGCGTGTAATCACATAGAAAGAAGAATCAGTATTTTTCGGTACCTTGGAATGACCCTTCATATCTACAGACATGCAGCTCCTCTTCCAAGCTAATGCTTAGCCTACTTCCAACTTCTGGCAAAACAGGCCCACTTCACATTAATTCCTTGGATCCATGGGCCATCAATTATCAACAGGAATCATAAGATTTGTCCCTCTAACACTTGAAGAATTGCCACACCAGTAGAAAGGAGTGCTGATTTCTTGTGGGTGGGTAGATGTTTGTCATTTTCAAACCTGTGGTCTTCACTTCAGGACCTGGAAACACACACTGAGGTGTACAGTAAATGTAGAGCTCCCATTTAAGCACACTGCAGTCACGTATAAAACAGATTTATTTTTCTACAGTGTAACAGTTTTGGAAAGGACAGATGAATGATGTGGTCCTTCTGACATCACAAAACACTATGTGACTACAGGGTAGTTACAAATATTTGTTGCAGTTGTTACACCATGTGTATATGATGATTAAAGCAACATGAGACTTGTTACATCGCCTTCAAGTTGTAGATTTTATCCATTAAAAATTTGAAAAATATGCACAATGAATACATTCATGATGTAATCACAGGAATACTTATTGAGATCATTCATATTTCATTTATTGATACAGGTCAGAGTACATTCCCTGACATGATATTGGCGCCTTGATTTGTGTAACAGCATTGAAAGTTCTTTAAAATTCCTCTAGGCCTCACACTCTGCACCATGCTGTCTGTCTGCTCAATGAATGCAGACTATTGAGCTTTCTTGTGACAGATCATATGCGTCACAAAGATAAGTTAAACTGCCATAGAGATATATAATCAGACTCAAAGACTTATGAACACTAACATGTTATGTCTCAGTGCAGCTGTTCTCATGCCCAGCATTGGTAAGGCCTGTTTGACTTTGACCTTAAAGAGCTTCACAGTACGCTTTACGTCACATCGGCTCTTCTGGGCTTCAAACCAGAGAGATAATCTGCCATTAAGGAAAAATTATTGGAGGTATTTTACTTTTTGCTTAAATAGTGTGCAAATTCAATCAAAATCTTCAAGTGCACATACAAGAGACTAGCAAGATTTTGCAATTTGGGGGACCAATGGCCAGGGACAATACAAAAAAAGGACAAATAGTCAGCTCCTTCAAGATGAACTACAGGAAAGTCGGTGACCTCATGTATTGGCTGCAGAGAGCAGTTTCCAACAGCATTGACTCTGCATAGGAAGTCTGAAAAACACTCCGATGCCATTAGATCGGATTTATTCAAATGTTATCAGACCATTTTTTTCAGCTTCTACTCAGTCTTCAATGATTGTTCTTTTAATGATCTTCCTGTGCGACATGGTAGACTTACTACTACAAAGGCAACCAGGGATAATCATGACAGCTCGTGATCAGGCTATTTTTTAAAAGACCAGTCTGTAGAATTTAGTAACATCTGTGGCATCTGTAGATATAAAAGGCTAATTTTAAGCTAACAAAATTATAATTTTAATATATACTATAGAAAGATATACTATACTATACTATACTATACTATACTATACTATACTAAACTACATTATAAAATATATATAAAATCTCTGCTGGTTGCAACCTTGTAGTAGAAGCTTCACCATCTGTTTTCTAGTGGAGATCTGCGATTCTGAGAATTCAGTCAGAACCACCGTGTCTTGTAATTATGATGGTTTATGTAGAAGATTAGAAATGGTTTGCTGGATGAGGTAACATAGTGAGGTCTTGCAAATCAAGCATATCAACCTCCTTTAACATGCTTACTGTAACAAGTAAGTGGACAAGTTTGAAATAAGTCATTAGTTTAATACATGATTGTAACATTCTGCTCATCACTGACCTGTGCTTGGATCAGATGTGGTCTACACATTCCTGGATGGACAGAAAATTCCAGTGTCATCTACACTAAAACCAAATCAAGCAATCCAGCAGATTTTGGACTAAATATAAAATATTTCCCATGTATTATTTTCCCATGCTTAAGTCAACTGCTCTCTGTGAATATTCAGCATCCTGCTTGGTAATCTGCTCTGAGCCAATCAGCTCAGTGGGATCCAGCTGGGTGGTCCACTAAGGCCCAGACAGACAGGGATGTGGGCTTTCTGGTGTCCGGCTCCATGGATCAGCCCAGGGGAATACAGGGATTGTCCAGACACCCGACCCCACCCCCACCTCACACAGACACAAACACACACACACACAACACATTTCTTGGGAGGACGGCGGTTGATGCAATATATTCCCTAGCTTCTGATTCCTAACGTAACAATCCTAACTACATGTCTAACTCGAATGCCTCTCTATTAACTTAACCCTTATGGATAAGGTTCTTTGATAGTTCCTGATCGGTCCGCTTTAGTCTTCAGCTTTTCTGAGCAGTAGTTAATCTGCTGAGTAATGGTCTTCTAGCTTTCAGGGGGAGGTGGTGGGTTGGGGAAAGTGCAAATGACAGAACTTGCTGATAGTGTAGAAACAGAGTTGTTACTGACCCAGAACTCCATTGACTTGAAAGAGAGGTTAACGTTTGCACGTCACACATACTGAGATTGCCTCGGCTGCCTGCACGCGATCCCTGAAGAAAAAACACAGGTGTAATAACACAGACAGAAACAGCATGTTTGGCATAAGGTGGCTAATGGGAAAAATGTGTTAAACCTGTCACTTCATCGTTATGTTCTTTCAGAAAGATGCTGAAGGATTTCAGGGCAAACATGACAACTGCTTTTTTATTCTAGAGATAATAAGATCAGATAGGGAGAGGTTCAAACAGCTTTTTAGATTTCCTATGTACAAGATCACCGTGATCATCTCTTTGGATTCTCTAAAATCTTTGGTCTGGTATCTGTATATGAACTGTGTCCAACTGGGGGTTGAAGTTCAAACAGAAAACCTTACCTTGTGTATGAATCAGACTGCTAACACTTGTCTCCTGTTTCTCAAAAGAACTGACATATATGCACTCTGCTGCTGTAGTCCCAGTTCTTCTTTCATTTGGCTTTGTTCAAACAAAATATATTTCTAATATATATTTATCAGAGTTCTGACTATATTTCAGTTGTGCATGGTACGTTCCCAAGTGCATTCTGTATTCCTTCAGAGTTTTTACACTGTTCCACTGTATTGATAGATAGAATTGATGATAGAACTTTTCATTCTTCCCTAATTAGTATAAATTGTTTTTTGTTTCTTGATCTTTCTATTGCTATTCCATCACCATTTAGGCCATTGTATTGCTAATTAACAAGGGGTGCGGTTAGCACGTCTGTAGCCAACTGAGCAGTAAGCACAGTAAGTCACTCCATGTTTTAAGCAGCAGCCTCAATATACTTAGGTGGAGCCTTTTGGATGGTTGGATCCCCATCAATCTCAATGGAGACTGCTCTCCTTTCACATAGGAATGCCACACTGCTTGAGCAGCTTCCCTCTAACTAATTTTGCCTTTTTCTTGGTCTGACACCCAGATGACAGCACAAATCAGTGGATGCACACCATTTGAAGCTCAACCTTAACAAGACTGAGCTTCCTTCTAGGGAAGGCATGTTCCATCAGAAGTCTGTGGTGTCCCCAGCTCCTGTGCAAGGAACCTGGGTGTGACATGGTCCTTTGTTGCAAACATCACTGATTCATTCTGGACAACAGCAGGAGGACACCTCTGTTTCTCACTTGAAAGGCAGTGCAGGCTGTGGTCCAGGCTCTTGCCACATTTCATGCCCAGTCTACTGCAACTTGATCCAAGCTGCTGTACCTTGATATGCCATCTAATGTTTTCAGTTCATCTGGAATGCAGCAGCCTGGTTGGTCTTCAACTTACCCAAATTCTCCCACAACAAACCGCTCCTACTCACCGGCCACATGGCTTAAATCCAATTCAAGACACTGGTACTTCTCACTATGCTGTTAATGATTTCAACTACTTCATCCAGAGCATGGTGAAAACACACATCGCAGCCCATCCATTGCACTTTGCTATTGATATTTGTTTTCAACATGTAGCACTTGAAGCAGTTCAGCATATTTAATATAGTTGGTGTACTGTTCTGGTTGTATTCACATGGATAAATGCACTTTTTGTGAGTAAATGGTAAAATCTCCTTTCTAGATTTTAGTGCGCATGCGCGAAGGTGCATGCAGCCTGTTGCTGCTGCTCCCGTTCGCTTTCCTACTTTTCTTACTTTTTACTTGGTAATGTGCGTTTCTGTTTAGTAACTTTTTAAGTAATCTTGGGTTGTGTGTGCCCACTTTTAAACATGTTGGTTGGGAGATTTTTGGCCGTGTTTTTCACAACTTTTTTCGCTATGGAGTTACTGCGCTCATTCCCTTCTGGACATGCTGCCCGAATCTGCTACTTACGGGATCAGCTGATCAACATGATGCCGGCCGGCTTAGGGACCAGCTGATTTACCGGCCGAATTGTGGAGGAAAACTTACCGAGGGTGCAGAGGAGGAAGAAGACAGCGTGGGAAAAGAAGTGAGTTGCGACAGGACAGGCTTAGAGAGAAGAAGTATAAGCCATGTCTCCCCTCTCTTATTATGGGCAATGTGAGATCCCTACTGAACAAAGTTGAGGAACTAATGGGACTTGTCACAGAGTCCTGCCATCTTCAGAAGTATTCTGATGACTCTGCAATAGTAGGATGTATCAGCGGTAGAGAGGAGACCAAGTATAGGGCAACAGTACAGAACTTTGTTACATGGTGTGAGCTAAACCATCTACAGCTCAATGTGACAAAGACCAAGGAGCTGGTAGTGGACCTGAGGAGGAAAAAAACACAGATAACCCCTATCTTCATTCAGGGGGCCTCGGTGGACATTGTGGAGGAGTATAAGTACTTGGGAGTGTACTTAAGCAACAAACTGGACTGGAATAAGAACACTGAAGCTGTCTACAGAAAGGGCCAGAGCCGCCTCTAACTTCTGAGGAGGCTGAGATCTTTTAACATCTGCGGGACGATGCTGAGGATGTTTTATGAGTCAGTAGTGGCCAGCGCTATCTTCTTTGCCGTTGTGTGCTGGGGCAGCGGTTTGAAGGTAGCCGAAGCCAACAGGATGAATAGAATTGTTCATAGAATTGTCAGTGATGTTGTGGGGGTGCAGATGGACTCGCTGACTGTGGTGTTGGAAAGGAGGATGCTGTCTAAGGTGCGGGCTATTTTGGACTATGACTCCCACCCACTCCATGAGGTGCTGGACAGACTCAGGAGCACCTTCAGCCAGAGACTGCTGGCACCAAGATGCTCCACAGAGAGACACAAGAAGTCTTTCCTACCTGTGAGCATCAGTCTCTACAACTCCTCCCTCAAAATATCAGACACTCCAAGTCAAGTCCAGTAGCTATCGAACTGGCTTGTGCAATACATAAGTGAAATCTTCCACACATGCATACTGCACTTTAAACAATCAATCTTCTGACCACTCAAAGCTCCTTTACACTGCATATCTCATATCTTCATACACTGATGGCATTAGCTGCCATGCAAGGTGCAAGGTGCAAACTGCTCATCAGTTTTAGGAGCTAACCATTCATACACATTCACACACTGATGGCACAGCCTTCAGGAGCAATTTGGGGTTCAGTATCTTGCCCAAGGACACTTCAACATGCAGACTGGAGGAGCCGGGGATTGAACTGCCGATCATCTGATTAGCTCTACCTCTGAGCCACAAAGTCTCTTTGGGTAAAAGAAAAGGCGAAAAAGTTATGTTCTAGTTCACAGGGTGATGCTGCTAGAACAATCAATATTGTATTTGTTGGTGCCCATGATATCACAATTGTCAATAAAGGTGGCAGAATGTTCTTACTCATGCAGGATGTGTATTAAAAACATGTGTCACCTAATGTTAGTCACAAGTTATCATTCTCTCTTGCCAAAAGTAATCATAGCTAAAAAAAATAATCACTTCCAAATGTTAATTTGCATAAAATAAGTTTGTAATATATTGACTAGAATCAACACATCTTAAAGTGCTTCAAGGGCTTCAAACTGGATCTTGGCATTCATGCCATCCCATCCCCCTCCGTCCTGCTCTGTGAAGTGGTCAGTGTGTTGAGTGCTTTCATTTCCATACATCCTGCTCTTCATTTGTACAGCTGGCGATTTGCCGGAGCAATTCAACTAAATTGCTTTACCCAAATAGAGCAGTCAGGAGACTTTGGATGTGGGTGAAGTGCTTTAACAATCACACGTATCATTCACTCACGCACGTTTGCATGTGTGTGTGTCTTTGTGAGTCAGTAGAAATCTTTGTGAAAACACAGCCATTAAAGTCAGAGGTAGAATATGAACAGATCATTTTAAACGACAGGCCCTTGACTAAAGTCCAAACAGGTTTGATCTATGATCAGATCAGGTAACACTAATTCAGAGATGGTTTCTCCCACTATTTATTTCACTTACTCATGCACTGACACACTTCCAGAAAACCTTTAACCTAAAGGTTGAACACTTCCCTAAACTTGCACCTACCTTTTCAGCTAATCAATCACTGTTATAAAACACTTTTGACAAGTCACAAAGGAAAACAGTACAGCTGAACTTATTCTCACCACAACAAAACAACAACCAACTCATTTAATTACTGACATGCAGAAGGACTTCACCCTCTGTATGAATTTACAATACAAACAAAATTTGAGAACAAACTTCCTGTTACTGACTGTTGGTTTGTTTTAATTGTTTTGTCATCTTATTTGTATTTCCCAGGAGAATTGGCATGAATGGATTAGAACATACCCCAGAAATAAAATTGTATATAAACAGTCGGGGAAAAAAACACATCATACTTGACATGCCTTAGGCTCTCTCCCAGCCTTCCCCTCTTTGTATGACCCAGCATTCTCTTTGCATCCTGGATTAATAGCACTGACTTGGTGGCACAGCAAAGCATCAGTATCAGCAGGTATCTGTAAACAGAGTGTAGAAAAGAAGGGGACGAGGGATTTAAACTACAAAATGATTGGACAAGCTCTGATATAAAGTCACAGACAATTTGATTGATTGATTTATGTAATCACATCCATCCATCCATTATGTGGTTCTTATCCTCATCAGGGTCACTGTGGGGCTGGAGCCTATCGCAACTGACTTTGATGTTCAGCTAATAATGGTAATTGTGCTGGTGGCCTAGGGCTTAATAACACTCTTTCTGCTTTTCACTCGTTGACTGATAATGCTCCTATTCTGAGGAATTGCTTGTCACCTGAGATTTGAAGGCCTCTATCTGGCGTTGGATGCCAGGTCTGCATCTAAGCAGTTTTCACCATTGGTCCAAGATCATGGGATTGATAGCCATCTGCTATCAACAGCGTAACGTGAGGTACAGAGTTCTGGACTTGAAACCATGGTTGCAGTTTGTCTGAAAGTGTTACTTCTGCCGATACTCTTTGTGGCCCAATGTATATACTCTTTCCACGTATAACTCCTTTTTTTTTTTTTTTTGAATACTTTATTTTCACTTGTTTTCTTTACAGTCAAAAACGAAGAAAAACAAACAAACAAACAAAAAACACAAACAAAATTAGTATACAACACCTGACCCTGTTACAAAAAATAAGAAAGGGGAAGACAGAGACTATAATTATGAGGATATGAACAATAAGTAAGGTAGCTGTGTCTTCTGTCTTATACCATCAGGGGTATGAATACAAAACAAAACAAATAAAGATAAAGAACTCTGAGAGGAGGAGCAAAGTGTTATTCAGTACAGAATAATATAGAAAATAAATAAAGTACCAGTAACACATAGGTGCCTACTTCATATATTGGTCATTCAGGTCTCATCAAGTAAGGCCAAAAATGGTTTCCATGTTTTCTCATAATAATTGGTTGAATTCCCTCTGCTAAGGCGAATCCGTTCGATCCTTGAAACAAAAATCATTTCGTTAAGCCACCTCTTAAAGCAAGGGGATAATGGAGACTTCCAATTAAGTAAAATAAATTTTTTGGCCGCTACCATGCCTGTTCTGAGAACCTGCTTACAGTGGGAAGGGAAGGTTGATGTCCACGTATAACTCCTTTTGGTTGACTTCTGTCTCCCAGGAGTGCAATGTAATGGTAAACAAGCTTCTTGTGCTTTTTCAAACATTGACATTACCCATTTCTTGTGTGGCTCCCAAGTACGTGCTAATTGTGATCTTGATGGATGTTGCCATCTGATCCAATATACAACCGGGCAGGTTTCTTTTCTTTTCTTTCATTCAGATGCTGATGATCAGTCTGTTTCTTCTGGAGATTGTGCCAGCATCATCCTGTGCGTTGTATCTTCTGGGAATTCGAACCATAAACCAGTTTGGGTGCACATGATTTTTGCTTTTAATGGGCATGAAATGTTTCTTCCCAGTAGGTTGATTGGAGTGTCTACTGAGTATAATAAAGAAGCTGATATGAGTTTTCCTGCTATTAACATAGGTACAGGCTGTGCCAGGGGAATTATTTGGGTTTTTCTCAGAGAAGCCCATCTTTACAGATGAGCCTGAAAGGGGGAGTCTGGAGCCTTCGCTCCCTATACAGGAATATGTAGCTCCTGTGTCTACCATAAATTGGTTCTTTTGAGTATGTATTGTTACTTCAATTGTAGACTTGTCTTTAGGCTGTGTTGAAACAACTGGTGTCATGTGCTCCCCTGCTTTAAGCTCCTCCGGGTCCCCCTATTGCCACTCTCTGGCTGGGCCCATCCATGGGTTGGTTGGGCAATCTCTGCGTCGATGTCCTTGTTGGTAACATCCCCAACACAACTTCTTTCCCCTGCGGGATCTCATTCAGATTGGGGGTGGACTGGGCATGCCCATATTGTTGTAATGAACATCCTCTGCCCCCTCCTCGGCGATATGAACCTCCACCACGTCCCTGTTGTTCTCCATAACCAAACCGGTTTCTGTCAGATTGACTGACATGGACATGTATTGGTGGCAATGTGGCTGCTGCCCGTTCTGGCCTTGGTGGTGCTGGCTGAGGCCCTGCTTGAGCCTGAGGTGTCATGGCAGCTGCTGGTTGCGCTTGGTAAGGTGCAGCAGGGTACTGAGGGGGGTGGGACTGCTGCTGGCTGCATTTGGACTTGCTCTGCCATCACCACTGGGGCCTGTGTTTTGCCTTTTTCTTTCTTTTGCTTGGTGTGCAAGTAATTTAGCTGTAGCTGAGCTAGCTTGTTGGCCAGACGTTTATTTTCTTCTTCTTCTTTTTGTTTGTCTTTTCTGACATCACATGATGTATGAGATGTATGAGATGTTCAGAGAACAATGGCCACTCCATTTTCATGAACCCAACCACATTATCCAGACGTTTCTGGACTTCTGGTGGCATGGCTTTCTTCACCATTACTTTGAACAGACTTTTAGTGGTGTTGTTGGCATTGCATGCTCCTCCTGTTTCCTCTCTCCATTTTCTCTGGAACACATTGAGAAACTCTTGTAGCTCCAACTCCTTGAGAATGCTGCCAAACCCTTGCCATGTTTCTTTACAGTTCTCGTCATTTTCCGTCACCAACCGCATTTTCAGTTTTTGCGGTCCACTCCTGGGGGTGGACTCTCTTTGTGATGTTTGCCGCAGATCTGTCAGGTTCCCCCTGAGACCAGCCAACTCTTCCTCGATGGTATCTAGCCTGTTCACCTCTGCTGCCATTACCTCCAGTTCCTTCTGATAACCTCCACGTGCATACAGTCACTTCATGAACTGATCAGTCATTGGTTGTGGGAGTTTCTCTGCCCAGTTCTGACATCAGCTAGAGTTGGTGTCTTTTCTCCTTGCTCCTTTTTTCATTTCCATGTCCCATTGGTGTTGTTTCTCCAGCACTTGATACATCCTCTCATCCTCTCTCTCTTGGTCCCTCATTTCTCCAGCAGTTTCATATAGTCTCTTTTCTCTCTTCACTGCTCGCTCTTCCTTCTCTGCTTCATTATATTTTCTTCTGCTTGAGGCTGATGCTGTTTTACTGGCGGGACTGCTGCATGCACTTTGTCCACTGGAGGAGTGTGGTTGTTGACTCTGTCTGCCTTGTAGTGAGGTGTTTACAATTTGTATGCTGTCCCTGTCATCGTCTCTGGTTCTGACTCACTATCCTCAGGTTGTTGTGTCTTCCAGGTTACCATAATCTTGCCTGTCATCTCTCCCTCTGCACTACCTCTGACTGGACACTGGGCTGCCTGTTGCTTTTCTGTATTAGGTGTATAGGGAGGTGGACACATAGACAGCTCTGGTGCTGTGGGACTTGGGTGTTGTATTGTGTCTTTTCCTGTTGTAATGGCATCTATTTTACATCTAACATGTGCCTACATCCCTCCTGTCTGAACCACCTTAACACTTTCCTCTCACCAGCTCACTTTCCCTCTCTGCTGCTACTTGTGTCTTTTGCTTTGTAGTGTTTAATGTTGGCTTCCACTTCATTGCAACAAGCTGTGTCAAAGGTCCCATCCTCTGGCCACTGTAGTTTTCCTGTGGCCCTCTTGTGCCACTTCTTTACACAGCTTCTTATTCGTTTCTCATGGTCAGGCTGTCTTTTGATCACCAACTCCATGGGCGTTGGCTCTCCGCCTCCCTTTGCCACTTTTGCTCCCATGTATCCTTGTTTTACTTCTAGTGATCTGGGGGCCTCTGGTTCACCTTCTTCTCTTGTTCTAATTTGTACAACAGACAGTTATTCCGTCTTTAAATTTTTGTTCTTTCCAAGGATTATATCGTAGTACTCGAACGGACTTGGTGATACAGCCAAACTTGCCTGTCTCCCACTGTACTTTTCTAGGAACTACGCTTAACACCCTGTTTCTTCCTGCTAGGGTTAATCCCTCAGGAATGTCCAAAAATGGCGCTAATGGAATAGTTACTGTCTTTCCCGGATCGTTGCACACCTGCTCCAACGGTATTGCCAAATACTTGGGAGTCCACAATCCACGCAGAATTTGTTTCCACGGTACCAGGGGAAAGTCATCCTGTATGTAAGATAAATGAACAAATCTTGTTAATTGCCACAATTTTTGATTGATCTCTTGTTCGTCTTGCCAATGTTCAACCCCTTCTTCGTCTTTGTAGGTTCGCTCTAACCAGAAGTGTGTTCTAATACCCCGTGTTTCTGGATCTCCTTCTGTTACAAAATGATCAGATGTTATTATTTCATCCTCACTACTATCTCCATTAATCTCCATATGATTATTCTATCCCTATGTTATAAATTAATTTGATTGTACTATATTATCTTACTTACTTTGTTTTATTATAATACCACTACTTATAAGCTCTTATAAGCTTATCCTATTTAATCAAACCTTTAGCCTATCACTATCTTATTTTAATAAATCACCTTCATAAGATATCTTCTGTTCATATGATATCTACACATTATATATATATATATATATATATATATACACAAAATGTGTAGATATCATATGAATATATATATATATATATATATATATATATATATATATATATATATATATATATATATATATATAATTATTTGATACTAGGTTTTTTTGGGTTATATCTTCAATTAATCTTCAAAATATTCCACTGAAATACAACAAAAAGGTTATAAGAGGCCAAAGGCCAAAAATTAAATTCCCCCTTCGAGTCTGCACTCCTATTTACTCCAAATTCTCAAATCTTCTTCTCTGCCTCTGCTGCTCAGTGAAATTGCTACTTTTCTTACACACACACAACCACCGACACTCCCTCAAGGACAGACGTCTCTGCACTCTCAGGAGCACACACACCCGGACACACAAACACACAGCCAGGCACATTTCACACGCACACACACTGCTAACTGGGCATTCGCTGGCCTGGTATCACACACACACACCTTTTTCCTCTCTCCCTCTCTCCTCACACACACACCGACAATTTAGACTCTTTGCCTAAACGTTACTAATGTTCATACACACCTTTCAACATAAAACAAAACAAAAACAGATGATCATCATTTACAACGATTTGGCCAATTGTGGTGCACCCCTGTCACCCCAAGTCACCCCCTGGTGACTGTCGCCCTCCCTATGTGCGCCTATTTGACAGTTATCCACTTGCGCCCATTCAGACCTGTTGTTAGTCTCTGAAATACCTCAGCATTTGGCTGAAACCTTGCAGTAAGTTAACATACAGCAGTATCCACGCAAATGACCTGTCCCCAAGTAACTATTTGCGCCTGTTCAGCCCTGGCGTTTGTCTCTGAAAAGCCCCAGCAATCAGCTGAAGCTGTGCAGTAAGTTAACGCGCAGTGCATTCCACACAAAAGACCCACTGCGAATTGCCCGTTCAGACCTCTTTGTAATGATGCCGGAACGCCCCAGCACTCGTCTGAGACCCTATGGCGAGACACGCAGAGCGGTATCCACAATCGCTCAGTCGACTTTTTTACACTTTAACAAACTAGAACTAAAATGAAACAAACTAACACGTGAACTTAAGCGGAGAAGCTGACCATAGACAAGTTTATAATAATTTTTCACCCTTATCATCTAAACAGTTACCCCTCTACCTGACTCTGAGATTCGGCTATCTGTCCCTTCGGCCTAGCTGTTACTGACCCCCCTTTTTGCTTCTGCTTGTATGGTCAGCCAAACAAGCCCAAAAGCAAAACCCAGAGAGACAGACAGCCACCTAATTATGCACACTTGCACTAGCAACAAATTTTCTTCAAAATCAGGCATTCTTTCGCACCATGGTCAAACCAACAGACAGGAAAACGAAAACCGGACAGACAGGAAAATTGTTCTACTTCCAACCTTGATTTATCCTCATGTAACACACAAATGGTTACTTTTTAGTTCTTTTTAGCAATTTCTAAATTTATCTAAGTTCGATGAAGTATGAGTTCGGCGGGTCTGACCTGGGCGGATCATCCAGACACGCACTCAGACATCTCACTCAAATTTGCAGATTTTTAGAAAATTCCCCCGGATGAGTCCGTCCTGGAAACGTCCAAGGTCTCTGCCGTCCGATTTTTCTCAATACTCCTGGCCAGCTCGCCATTTAATGTTGGGCCTCCGTCAAAAAGAAGACTGTTTCCAACCTGTCAGATTACTATATCCAAATTAGGTCAAATAGTATTATTCCTCAGGTGAAAAGAATAGCACGCAGGATTAATCAAAGTTGGTAGCAGATAGAGCTTTTATTATCTTGACAGACAAAACAAAGCCAGAGTCATCCATGGAAAAACTGTTTTTCAGTCTCAAAGCACCTCCTTTTATACTTTTCAATGTTATACGTCAATGATACAAGCCCTGCACACCTTTTTTATTCACCTATGACATATTGGTGTGGATACATGTCTTTTTGCTCACCCACGACCTAATGGTGTAAACATATGACAGGTGTTCAGGTTATTCCGGGTCACACATAGGTTACTCTAGGTCACACCTGGCAAATTTGGGGAGTTTCCAATTTGATGGTGTCTCCCCAGACACTGTCCTGTAGCCATTTTGGCCCAGCCTTTTTTGCACTGCTAGGCCTGTGTCTTCTTATCAGTAAACTCACAGGCCTCTTGGCCCACTGTATTAGGCCAAGAGATTTCTCTTTTTTACTCTACTTGTTACAAGATTACCCCATTAAAATCTAGCTTGCTTTACTTACTTACTTACACCATCATGTCATAGATGTCTTTTAATGTATTTTTTAAACATCTTTATAAACTCTTCTCTTTAACATGATAAATTAACTTTTTACTAAAACCATAGTGCTCATTACTTCATTAATCATATCGTGTGCTCACATAAAATTAACTTTACTTAAACTATAGTGCTCTTTTAACAGTATTGTGTGCTCTCATAAAATCAACTTTACTTAAACCATAGTGCTCTTTACCTTGATTAACAACATTTTGTTCACATTGTATTCATTTCCACATACTTCAACCTTTTATTTCCCTAAACCATATATCTTAAGAAAAGAATCAAACTTTGAAGAAAAGAATCAAACTTTGAAGCACCCATCGCTGGGGCCTCTGCATAAAGTTATGAAATTTTATACTACACCACGTTTGCCTCAAACCAAAGTTACGCAATTCAAAGTATAGAATACTGTAAAACTGTTGACAGGACACCTCCCAAGAGAAACAAAGTTAGCATGTGACTGAGCTTTTGTCTTCATCCACTGCATCCCGTACATGAATGAATCAACATCAACATGCTTCTTTTATTTACAGTGGTGCCACCTGCCACAAAATGAAAATGGAAAACTCCAAGTACAAAGACAAACCCATGATCGACTGCTGAGTCATCCAGGTAATTATAGTTCCCACACCTACTCCTTTAAAAAAAGGTTTGTTTGTTTATATGTTTTGACCTCAGGCCATGTGAAAGGTGACATTTCTCTTCAAGGGTGGATCATCGTTATTCTACTCATGAGTCAACACACAGCATTTGTAAATTCACAAACCAGTTATTTCAAGTTCTCACTCACGAGACAGTGGAAAATAAAAACATGTGGCATTAAAGCAGACTTCCTCTCTGACATTCCAATGTCAAATGAATGAAGTATGGTTGAATGTTCACTGTGATTAGAGCTTCTACTGTAGCTCTTGCGTCATGCAGATTCTATTGAAGCTGTTGTGTTTGCCCTGTAGGAAAAAAACAAAAAAAAAACAAAAGGTGTATTGTCATTCTGCATAATTTGACAACATGTGACAATCTGTCTGGTACAACGACGCGGCAACCTCCGGTGCTGGGAAATGAAGCCAATGCGGAAGTACTAAAAACTGTAATTTCTCGAGTGTCTGCTTGAGACAGGCTGCAGAAGTGAGTCAGTCTCCATAAGCGACTGTATTAAAATGCCCAGCTTCACAGCAGAAATAAACATGTTTACAGCCTGGTTCAGACAACGCTTTTGGTCTCTCTGATTAGTGGACAGCCCGCTATTCCTCCTGAGGCACAGCCGCCCCATCCATTATGATAACCTGTTTTCCATTACAGAGACACATACAGTATGTAGTCGTACGCAATAGACGTTAGGCAGATGTGTTGAGCTCTGTAGATGTTCCAGTAGCAGCCTGTTCTCATCTCAGTTTGGTCAATGGCTCTACGCTGTAGGTATGTCATTTCTGGATGCACCCATCAGGTGACGTAGTAAAAGCGCAAGAAAGTCAACATGTGGAGAATTTTAACTAGAATATAAATCATGAGGAACACTTTAAAAACACTGTGTAATGCTATACAAGCTGTCCCACTGCACGTCTTTGAACTCCCCTGTTTGTGTAGATGACCTTACAGTGCACAGATGAGACGTGATGTTGGGACTGTGTACTGTATGTGTGTCTGTGTGTGGCTGTCAGCGATAAACACACCAGAGATAATGCACTGCTAATGGATGACTGAGTCACTCTGAGGAAGTGGTCACACTCACATCACGCCTTCTCCCCGGTGGCACACAACTCTCGTATTCTTACGTAACACCTTCAATGATGAACTTCATGGCAGCCGTACAGAGTTGTAAGCTGACGCATTTGTTTGTATGCAGAGAAGCAGTGTGCTCCATTTTTCTGCCTCCAAAACATGTGGCTGAACCTTTTCCACACAAAGGTCCGACATCTGTTACAAATTAGCACAATGTCTTATTAAACAAGACAAAACTGGCTTTTAGCTGATCTTCAGAGTAAACCTTTGCTGTGTTGTGACTGTGACCTACATAACAGACCATGCCGAGGAGGAAAAGAAGAAAAAAAAAGAACAAGCATGAGAGTGCACACATAAACATTGATTCACCACATGTCCTAACACCCCTCCGACACTGACCAGTCTCCCAGAGTCTAATCTCAGCAGCTCCCTCAGACCTCTGCACAGGACTGAATAAAGAGCCAGCAGAGTTGTGACAAGCTGACGGCTAAAAAGAGCTTGTTTGCTTCTGACACGAGGCTCAGTGTATGTTTGGCTCTTTGCTGTGACTGTGCCCCTACCCGTAGAAGTGTCTTAATGCCTCCATCATCACAATGTGATGGGGTGACAGACTGTCCTCTCAAGAAGCTCTGGTTTCATCTGTGTAGTGTTGTACAGCTACAGAGAAAGTAGAAAACATCAGCCAGGACACTTTTACTAAGATGTGTCAGAATATTGCTCAACTTCTACCGCAATGTCACGCACTGCATTGGCAATGCAATACAATGGCCAATCACATATGCACACATTCCTGGTGGATTAGTTTGTAATGTGTAATGTGTTTTCTTTACCTCAATTGTTGGGACACAAATTCCCAGAGTTGTAAAATCCTCAGAGGATTGCTGTGAGGAAACTGGACTTCCTGGATTATATTTTATTATGTCACTAAGCAGCAGTGCAACTCCTGAGCGCAGCCTCAGGGGATACACACAGCTCTATATGACGTCAAAGCAACATTGACGTTGCAGGATTGATTTACCTTTCCAGAAAAGCAGCAATTTTGTCATCTTCATTCCCAGAATCCTGGCTTCTTTACCCAGACTGCATTGCATACTTCTGTCTCAGTGTGTCTATATGGACACAGATTGACGGCACCCTACCTCCAGTGGCTCAGATACATTTGTATTATTGCAAGTTTGTTTTCTGTTGTGTTATATACTACAGCTCCTCGTCCCTGTGACTCACATTGTTTCGTTTAAATCATTGCGAGCAGTGTGAGCTTTCCAGAAGGTTTCCTATATTTTGTTTAGTGTCCAATATTCACTTGTTTATATTGATCTGTTGTGGCAGGAAGACTCGGACTAGATTCAGACAGCCTTCAGCTCAAATGTGGTGGTTTACAACCACCAGCAGCACTTTAAATGTGAGCTATTACCCTGAGTGGAGACTGACACTGCAGATTGTAGTCAAGTTGTGATGTTGTAAGGACGCCACACTCCAATTTCTTGCTGAGCAATCAGTCTAGAATTACCTAAATCTCTAAGTCTAATATTCTAATCGTGTTCTCGTTGAAGCAATTTTTCTTTTTCATTGTGGGATTGGACAGGAGCACAGGATCTCTGCAAACTTTACCGACAACATGTTCCCACAGTATCGATCCATGTTGAATAAAAATTCATGCTACTGCCGATAGAAGCAGTGGTTTTGTCCATGGTCTGACGATTGCAAGGTAAAAAGTTGGTTCCCAAACTGAAACTCTGTCTCTGAAATTTCTGCCTCCACCACAATGCAGAGTGAATAGAATTTAGTTTAATTTTAGTTAGCAAGTCCCCTGTAGCCGGTGCGGTACCACCGAAGTTAGCTTCAGCTAGCCGTCCCCCGGCATTCCCTGAGTAGGGTGACTGGGCTGGGTGACTGCCCGAAAGAGGCATAGCCACAAACTGAAGCCCACGGTACACCACCAACCGCTCCATGTTTCTAACAGATATTCCCTACTCAGCGACACACCCGCTGAGAGGCCAACTCTGGTCATTGGCAGCTCCATTTTACGAAACGTGAAGTTAGTGACACCGGGGGCTATAGTTAAATGCATCCCGGGGGCCAGAGTGGGCGACATCGACTAATTTAAAACTGCTGGCTAAAGATAAAACTAGATAACTAGTAGTAAGATTGTTATCCACGTCGGCAGTAATGACACCCGGTTACGCCAATCGGAGGTCACTAAAATTAATGTTTCATCGGTGTGTGCATACACCAAAACGATGTCAGACTCCGTAGTTTTCTCTGGACCCCTACCCAATGTGACCACTGATGACATGTATAGCCGCATGTCGTCATTCCACCGCTGGCTGTCGAGATGGTGTCCAGCAAATGATGTGGGCTTCATAGATAATTGGACACATATCTGATTATGATATTGATTTATTTTGTCTCACTGAAACCTGGATGCAGGAGGATGAATATGTTAGCTTAAATGAATCTATTCCTCCCAGTCATTGTAATACTCATATTCCTTGAAGTACCGGTCGAGGAGGTGGAGTCTTTTAATAAATCCTCAACCTAAACTAAATTATAATTCATTTGAAAGTCTTGTTCTTAGCCTCACTCACCCAACCTGGAAAGCATTACAGCCAATTTTATTTGTTAGAGTATATCGAGCTCCAGGTCCTTACTCTGAATTTTTATCTGAATTTTCAGAATTTGCATCAGGCTTGATCCTTAAAACAGATAAAGTAATTATTGTAGGTGATTTTAATATTCATGTGGACAACCACAATGATAGTCTTAGTACTGTGTTTATCTCTTTATTAGATTCATTTGGCTTCTGTCAGAATGTAAATAAACCGACTCATTGTCTGAACCACACTCTTGATCTTGTTCTCTCATATGGCATTGAAATTGATCATCTAATAGTCTTTCCACAGAATCCTCTTCTGTCTGACCATTTTTTAATAACCTTTGAGTTCATATTACTGGACTATAAGCCTTTTGGCACAAACTCCTACAGCAGATGTTTATCTGATAGTGCTGTAGCCAAATTTAAGGAAGTGATTCCTTCAGTATTGAATTCAATGCCATGTCTTAATGTAACAGAGGACTTGTCTGCTTCCTTTAGCCCCTCACAAATAGATCATCTTGTTGATAGTACTACAGGCTCATTATGGACAACTCTAGATTCTATTGCACCTCTGAAAAGAAGATAATTAAACATAGGAGGTTAGCACCATGGTATAGCCAGCAGCATCATCGCACAGAGACCGCACTAGTCAAAGTGACAAATGACCTCCTAATGGCATCAGACAAAGGATTCATCTCTGTACTTGACCATCAAATTCTTTTACAGAGACTGGAACATCAAATTTGCATCAAAGGAACCGCCCTAAGCTGGTTTAAGTCATATTTCTTAGTTGATCTCAGTTTGTTCACGTCAATGATGAATCCTCCATGCATACCAAAGTTTGTCATGGAGTCCCACAAGGTTCTGTACTAGGACCACTTCTATTCAGTTTATATATGCTTCCTTCAGGGAACATTATTAGCAATCACTTCATTAAATTTCATTGTTATCCCGATGACACCCAATTATATTTATTGATCAAGCCTGATGAAACCAATCAGTTAACTAAACTCCAAGCATGCCTTAAGGATATAAAAAGTTGGATGACCTACAATTTTCTTGTAATTGGACCCAAACACCTCAGAAACTCTCTTTCTAGAGATTTAGTTACTTTACACAGGATCACCCTGGCCTCCAGCTCCACTGTAAAGAATCTTGGAGTTGTTTTTGATCAGGATTTGTCCTTTAACGTCCACATAAAACAAATTTCGAGGACAGCATTCTTCCACTTACGTAACATCGCAAAAATCAGACGCATTGTGTCTCAAGTGGATGCAGAAAAACCAGTCCATGCATTTGTTACTTCTAGGCTGGACTATTGTAACTCTTTGTTATCAGGCTGCTCCAATAAGTCTCTTAGGACTTTTTGCAGCTAATTCAGAATGCTGCTGCACGTGTTCTGACAGGAACCAAGAGATCACATCTCTCCCATTTTGGCTTCTTTGCATTGGCTACCTGTTAAATCTAGAATAGAATTTAAAATTATTCTTACATACAAAGCTCTTCATGCTTCATAGTTTCCAAAAGTAGATTGGGAGCCAGAGCTTTCAGTTATCAAGCTCCTCTTCTGTGGAACAAACTACCATTCTGGGTTTGGGAGGCAGACATGGTCAACACTTTTAAGAGTAGACTTACGACTTTCCTTTTTGATAGAGCTTATAGTTAGGGCTGGCTCAGGTCATCCCTTAGTTATGCTGCCATAGGACTAGACTGCCCCCTCTCTCTCTCTATACCTATATCTCATACATGTCTCATTAATGCATGTTAATGCATGTTACTAACTAAACTTCTTCCCCGGAGTTTCTGTGCTCTCTCGTCCAGCAGGTTCTCATGGATCGTGGCTGCTGCTGTGGTCCTGCACGACGTCCACTACATATATTACTACTGTCATATTATCATAGTTTATGATTTGCTGCTGCTGTGCATCTGTGTCTCTCTATCTCTATCACAGGTTCCACTGCTACTGTAATCATTTTATCATTCATTGTAATTCATTGTCATTTTATCATTCATTGTAATTGTACAATATGTTTGTGTTGATTTGCTCTGTACACGTGACATCTATTGCACGTCTGTCCGTCCTGGGAGAGGGATCCCTCCTCTGTGGCTCTTCCTGAGGTTTCTTCCACCTTTTTTCCCTGTTAAAAGAGTTTTTTGTGGGCAAGTTTTTCCTCACTGTCTAAGGACAGAGGGTGTCACTCCCTGTACAGATTGTAAAGCCCTCTGAGGCAAAACGTCTTTTGTGAATTTGGGTTATACAAATATAATTTAATTTGATTTGATTTGATTCCTCACATCCCCTTGGCCCATCATTTCTTAGGAACTTTCCAGACCAGGCCATTCTCTATCTATCCACCAGATGCCCTCAGACTTTCCCACCAGTTCCAGTCACATAACTACTACATCCACCTGCTCACCTTTTCTTCATCCACCAATTATCCCCCACTGTGTTTATACCAGCCCACCATTCCTGGCCAGACTGTCTATGTTGCTCATAGACAGCCTCATAGCCAGTTCGTGCTTTCTCGTTAGTTGTTCCCATGTTTCTGACCTGCTCATCCTCCTGTTGCCAACTGGTAAGCCTGTCCAATCATATTGTTTAACAGACATACCGTAATGTCATATGCTGCTTTCAATGGTGTGATTTACTTCCATAGACTATCCTAGCACCTCACTGCTGTCCTAGAATTGAATGGGTGCATGCAAAATCATCCAGGTCATCAAATGTGCACTGTTGACCACAATTCTCAGCACTCAGCACTATTTACTGAAGTGTTTCTCATAGATCTAAACGCAGATGTCATTTTAGTCAAACCAGCTGAGTAGTGAAAAACAGTAAAATGCAAAAAATAAATAAATAAATAAAAGTCCATTAAATAATTAAGCACAAGCAAATGAGCAATACTTAAACACATACTTAAATACATAAACTGAGCAACAAAAGATCTGAACAATGATCGCTCTCTTGCCATCCTGATACAAAATCAGAATAAACTGGGCCTGCTCTTCATACTATCACAGCCTGCTCTGCCCCTCTCCTGCACTGCTGCTTAGCCACACCCCTCATCAGCTGAACTGCTTCCACCTGCTGCTCTTACCTGCTCACAATCTCCAATCAAGCCAGTATATATGCAGCTTCACCACTCTCACTCTTTGCCAGATTGCTCTCACTGTTTTGCACTTGTTCCTGGACTGCTTACCTGGTATTGACCCAACTTAACTCCGACCTTTGCTACATGTCTCTGCTCTGGTAAATTCACCAGCCTTCCATCCCTGACTATGAGTATTGCCTGCATGTTTTCCTGTTCCTTGCCTGCCTGTGGCTGGGTGGCATTCAGCCTGTTCCCTGCTCTGAGAGGATACCCACCTTGTCTTGTTCTACTGTCGCTGACTCCGTCTCAAGGTCCGGATCCTCACCCAGTCCTCATCTGAACCATAGTCCAGCCAGAGTTTCACCAGCAGTGAGTTTGCTCCATTTCCCCCTCATCATACTCATTGAGCCTGTTGAGAACTCTTGGACTATTGTCTGTTCACGAGTTCCATGCATCCATTACCTGCCATACTCACCTGGATCTACTTCTCTGTCACCATCTTCTGGTTTACTGTATACCTGTGATAGTCTGCTGAATAAAGACTGTAAAAGGATACTTGGTTCATTAGTGCTGCAATTGGGTTCATTCCATACCCATTACACATACATGTGACAGAGCATGATTAGATGGCACTTGGTTACCAAGCAATGCACTTGTGCAGAAGCATCTGCGTTCATTATTTTTCTCCACTCATTTATTCAAATGTTTCATTAACTTGTTACATTTCTATATTTACATGTATTAAAGCAATATATGGCATTTCTGCAGTATATAGTGCTTCACAGCACAAAGTCACAAACCACAAATTATTTGACTGATTTTGGTGAAGCTGGATCATACTTTGATTGTTTTCCCTCTGATGTCCTCCAGCTGCTCCACATCAACTCTGTTAGAGTTTCCTGATGGACAGTGAAGTAAACTGCTGAGAACTGTAGCTGCTGTTTCTAATGTTAGCTCAATTTGTTAGCTCAATTTGTTAGCTCAATTTGTTAGCTCAATTTGTTAGCTCAATTTGTTCAATTTGAGCTCAGAGCACCGGGGGAGTGTTAGTGTTTGTACTACAGGCGACCACCAGGAAGAGGAGGTTTTCCGGTCCAGAGCAGGGGCCTCATGTACAAAGGTTGCGCACGCACAAAGACGTGGCGTACGTCCTTTTCCACGCTCACGTTCAGATGTATCAAAGGTGAAATGACCGTGGAAATGTGCGTGCCCCACGCCAACTTCATGGCTGGCGTACGCACGTTTCTACAGCCATTGTTCCTTTGGCGACACTTAGAGGTGATGCTGGGAAACTGTTAATAATGTGAAAACAAGTAGTCAGAGTGATGTGCACATCAGAGACACACTTATGAACAATTAACACACCCAGGTGTTTGCAATTATATGGGTGGATATAAAAGCATGCGCAGTGTGATGAAGAAAATGGTATTAACAATGGCAGCGTTAGCGTTGTTAGAGGACCTTGCAAATGGTGCAATCCGATGTGAGCGAGTATTTAGGGAACGCAAGGATTTACTTGCAAACGATGATAATTGGCTCATAAGCCGATTTCGGTTACCAAGGCCAGTGTTACTGGAGTTGTGCGTAGAGCACAACACGGCGAAGAGCCAGGGGTTGTCTGTGCCCACACAGATGCTGACCACGCTGGGGTTCCTGGCAACAGGGGCATTCCAGCCGGAGCTGGCCGATCGGTCAGGAGTGTGCCAGTCAATCCTGTGCCGAGCCGTGCTAGCTGTGTGGGACGGAATCATCCGAATGTCATCCAGGTACATCAGATTCCCATACAATGCTGTTGAACAGGTCAACATTAAAGCGCAATTTGCAGCGAGAGCCGGTTTCCCTAATGTAATCGGAGCTATTGACTGCACACACATTGTTATAAAAGCGCCATCACAGGATGAATTTGTTTATGTTAATAGGAAACATTTTCATTCCATCAATGTTCAAATCATATGTGATGCGCAAATGCAGCTAACTGACATCGTGGCAAGGTGGCCTGGTTCAACGCATGACTCATTCATTATGACTAACAGCATGGTTGGGAACAGGCTGGAGGCTGGCACGGTGCGCCATGGGTGGCTTCTGGGTGAGTAAAGAGTTTATTCATTTAATTGTCCTGTATGTAAACCAGCGCAATGCACATTTGGGCATGTGCACATTCAAATATCATGTGTTTGGTTCTCTTTATTTTCTGCTGGTGAAATTAGAGCTGCAGAGCTTTCTAACAAGCCCCTGATTGTCTCCCTGTGTTCAGTATTCTTGTCAGTAAAAGCGGGCGTAAAGTTGGAAATGTCAGTCACGGCGCCACACCTCTCTGTGTGTGCGCTGCTGGGATCCCACGGCATTTACAGCCTCACATACACGCTCCCACTCACGTCTTTTTTTTTGTCATATTTATCCCTGTTGACAGGGTACCAAACAGAATCTCCACTTCATTCACTAGAATCTCTAGCTCAGACTCTGAGGAAATTCCTTTTCTTTCCTTTATTCATTGCGTTATCTGATCGGACAAAGAGGTGAATCTCAGGTCCAGGGCCTATTTAAATAGATTTGCATATTTAAATGGAGGCGTGGACAGGGAGGAGTTACATGTGTGCTCAATTCCACGTTGATTGGGATGTACAAAAGAAAGGTGCTTGGATCCATGCGTACGCACACTTTGACACATCTGAATTTTTTTTTGTGCGTATGCAATCCACGCAAGTATTCGTACATCAGGCCCCAGGTGTTGTGCCAGAACCGGAGCTGGACAAGCAGGCAATGTAACCCAGCTCAGCAGCCTCTATGGACATAATGACAGAGGAGAAGAGACTGAAGAGGATGTTGATGGAGACAGTGACCGGCCAAGAAGCTGCTGGACAAGAGTAAATCTGAGACTGACTTTTAGTGGTGGGCGAGACATTGGCAAAATAAAAGGCTGAAAGACAGATGCTGAGCTAGCTGACTGCTGTTGGACTAGTAATATTAGCTGGCTGCTATGTCTTGTGGTGTTGACTTTACTTGATACTACTTACTTGACACAGTGATAAAATCACTATTAAATCTCTAGTAACAACATTTTAGGTGTTTAAAGTTTGGAATCAAATGACAATTAACTAAATATAAATAAAGTGACCATGTTGCCTCTATGCACCTCCATCTATCTCTCCATACATATTTACTTCTTCTCTCATCCTCTGCCTATAGAAAATTCCAGTACTTTGCCCCGTTTACTGTTTAACAGCAGAACCCTAACCCAAGTGTCTACATAAAACTTAAGCTTTTCTGTATTAACTGATGATGCAACTGACGTGTGTTGAAATAACATTGAGTCAACAACATGAGAAATCAGTCAAACACTTGGAGTACAGCAGAAGGTATCCAAACAGCTGCTCACATGTACATGCAGCAAGCCTAAAGAGCTGTGTTTTCATTTGGCTGTGTGTGTGTGTGTGTGTGTTCCATGCTCCTTCACACCTTGCTTTCATTAGTAATTCAGTTGTTGTTGATTTTATATAAACCTGTTCTTAATTGAAGTATCTATACTGTATTTTCAAATGGCATGGTTCATTTATTTATCATTCCACAACACAGGGTTGTAAGCAGTTGTATGCTAGTTGTAGCAGCTGGAGGAAACAAGCTGCTCTGTAGTCTGGAGGTATTCTTCTGTATCTTTTTTAATGTCCTTTAGGCTCTGTGCACCTCACTAAGATCATGGATATTAATTAGATGGGTACCCTCCTGGCCTGAACATCCCATGCCAGTTTGTATAATTTCCAGTCACTCCTCTGTAAATGTAAAACTTGGCACAGGAATTGGGCCTTCTCAAGTTTCCTTAAGAAATAGTTGTTTCTGAGCTTTCCTTACCAGGGTGGAGATACGTGATATCCATGAGAGGTTCTCTGTGATGCTGATTTCCAGGAACTGAAATTTGTTCACCTGCTCCACCTCAACTCCACTGATGAAGACAGGAATGCGTTGCTGACCGGCTGATGATGGCGGTGTCGTCTAGTGTTGGGAAGTTCAAGTCCTAATCGGATCACTTACTCTCGGATGGTAAATTGAACTGAGTCATTTCGTTCATTCACTAGTGCAGTGCTGTAGCCCTCTTGTGGGCGATGTAAATGGGACAAATGACCGAAAGACCGATCCGTATGAACGAACCGCTGTATGTACTGCCTGCCACACAGCCTGAGCTGCCTGTCACGTGACAACTGAACAATCCATATGAACGAACCGCTGTGCTTACTGCTCGTCACGTGGCCTGTGGCTGAGCTGCCTGTCACGTGACAAATGAACAAGAGACTCAAATTTGAGGATGCATAGTTGAGTTGTGAACTAATGATTTCTGTTTCCTGTCCTGACTGAGCTTATGCAGCTGCCATGTGGCAAGGGAACGTACTTGTGAAAATGAACGAAATCACTCACTGAGACTACTCATTACTTTCGAGTCATATAAAAGATTAGTTCAAATTGAACGATATGTTCATCACATACACACTACTAGTGTCATCAGTAAACATCAAAACAGAGTTCTCTCCATTGTAGTCATGGGTGTACACTGTGAACAAGAGGGCACTGAGTACATAAAGGAGGCTTTGGTATTGAGAACTTGAATAGAGGAGCTGTGACCACTTATTAGGTCTTAGGTCACCAGTTCATCACAGGGCTGACATGTAGAGACAAACAACCATTCACACTCACATTCACACCTACAGTCAATTTAGAGTCACTAATGAAGGTCATGTCTTTGGATTGTGGGAGGAAGCTGGAGTACCCAGAGAGAACCCATGCAGACATGAGGAGAACATGCCAATTCCACACAGAGGTTCCAGCTGGGATTTGAACCAGGAACCTTCTTGCTGTGAGGCAACAGTGCTAGAAAAAGAATAACTTGACGTTGGGCCACATGCACTGAATCATTGCTGTAGAACTTTTCCAGTGATTCCAGAGCTACAGGTGGTGACTGGAGCAGCATCTTGAAGATTAATTACGCTGGATATAAACTGTAACGCTGAGTGGCCTGTACACATTCTTCAAGGTGAACAGAAGAATCGATCTAAGAATCTATAGGCAAGAGAACAAGCTTTGCCAGTTATACTGTATATGGGAGTGGAAAGTTAAGTCAGTTATGGAAAAAACCTGGTGAGTTCAGGCTGTAGATCACTGGGGCCATGATTATGTATAAATTTGATATTGCATCATCCGCATTCCAATCTTACATAATGCACCTTCAAAGTAGATTTACAAAAGCTATTAGATCCAGGTCTGATCATCACGTCAGTGAACTGTCTCAACATTTCATCTACTGAACAGAAAAGGATGATTATTCCTGCTCTAAGAGTTAACACTAGATTGCTGATGGCAAGAGATCTTACATAAGAGTACTGTGCCCTGGAAACAGTGTTGTGTAAGTCCTCCCCTTGGAAACATTATATATCTTGAAGCAATTTGTTCATTTTCCACATACTCCCATCAACCTTTGGCCTGTGGTCCCCCCACCCTGTCCCATAACCCCAACCCTCCGCTGCAGCCTGCACCACCCAGCAGCAACCCCATGAACTACTTGGGCCACTCCACAGCACTGGAATAGGGTCCAGAGAGGGGTTAATGACATGGCTGATGACTTGGGGAAAGATAAGTGTAATTTGTAATGGGCTAATGTAATTTGTGGTCGAATGTGCATGGAAACAATCAAAAACACTCACCCATATGGTTATATTTAATTGACTAATTCTATTATCTATCCAAACAATAGATATCATTTAGGAATGGGATGGAGCTCATTTGATATAAATCTTTCTTAATTGATAATTAGATAAACAGCTACACCACAAACAGCAAAAACAGCTTTATCAGATGCACATACATGCACAAAGTTAAGGTGCTTTCAGGCAGCGAGTGTTTGCAGCAGCAGTGTCGAAGAGAAAGACAGCTGCGGTGTACATACAGTTTTTTGCCATTAGCATCTGAAGTTTATGATGTTTCAACTTTTTTAACTGACAGTTGGCAACCTGCTCGAGGTTTCTGCCTGTTAAGTTTTTCCTCGCCTCCGCCACCGTCGCCAAGTGTTTGCTCATGGTGGAATTGTTGGGTCTCTGTAGATAATATTATATTATATTTATATGCAAATTTATATTCCTATCAGCCTCAGCTGTAAATTGTTTAATTAGCAAATATTAGCATGCTAACACGCTAAACTAAGATGGTTAACATGGCGAACATTATACCTGCTAATCTTAATCTCGACCAAAAACTCAGTGCAAATCTGTAGACTCTTAAAAAGTGAAAGATTCACTTCATTTTGAAATCTCTTCTTCAAACAGACATACAGTACAAACTGGGCCAGGCTCATCACATCTCTGTTTATATGTGTGTTTAGTCATCCTTAAGGTGATGCAGCCTCATTATATGTCTCTGCAGGCTGCTGGCAGGGTCAGGGGTCATGAATGTCGGTTGGCCATGGTTAACGTCTCTGTCCAGGGTTTAAATGGTCCTCCCATTAACCTCTCCCTCTGCACCGTCAGCCTCAATGGACAAAAAGGGCTGCTTATGAGGAGGAAACAAAGCTGCTGGATGTGGCCAATAGCCATTGTGCAATATCTTTCAATTTTACAGTTTCCATGCAAAAATGTGTCAATAATCAATAGATGCACTTTTTTGGACTCAGCACCTGGAGTCCATCAACCACACACACACACGCACATATACTGCTGTTGTAAACTCAGTGATGATAGCTGCAACATGTCCACATATGGAGACACACACACACACACACGTGTGTGTTTATCTTTAATTCAAGTACATGACTGAAGCCAGCTCTTGCTGCCAGATGAGGAGCATTATATTGTTACCAATCTCAGGCAATTATATCATTTCCGAGATTTACTGCGGAGAAATTACAAGTCAGTTTTCTCAGAGTTTCTTTTTTTTTATCCTCATCCAGAATGAAGTTCTGTGTCTTTGGTTCAGAGAAGAATGTCAGTTTCCCCGTGAGTCGACATGATATGTGTTCAAAGTGGAACTTTTAAGTTTAAACAGGGTGTGTTGTACTGCAGACAACATGCTGTACGTACTCTACTAACTGAATGCAAAAGATGTTAAAAAAATGTCCTGTTATGAAGTGGAGAATCAGCCAATAAGGTAAAGTCATTTTCGCTTCAAATTTAGCATGAATATTAAAGCAGTTTAATTGTTTTGAATAATTTGACATGATGTTTTGAGCAAAAAAAGGGTACGTGTGTCATCAGGTTCACACTTAACATAATGTCTGAAGTACACAGTCTGTGAGTGTTGTATTAGGGATTTGAACACTGGTCAGGTAGCTTTGCCCCATTGGCTCTCCATTGGTCCAGCACACTTCCTGTCCTGTCCCTGGGGCCACGTCTATTTTTACACTGATAGATGTTGGAGCATGCACAAACGTACAAACCAGACTTCAATCACTGACACGGACACACGTATGGACTGCATCTTTAAAAAGAACATGTTTTACCAACAATGAACACACAGAAACACAGCACTGAAGTAAGACAAGATCCTTTGAGAGTCTTTCTTACATCTGGACAGAGATGGTGATGGAAAATTGTTTTGTATGTATTGATAGTTAATTAATCTATTGCTCAATCAAACATTTTCTCTTACACAAACAAAACCACAAATCAATATCTAAGTTATGACAGAAGTTATCTCATGACACTTAGTGGTGAGTCATTAGTGGATGTCAAGCAGAACCACAGCAGGAGGCCTGACCAATCAGGGATTGGGGGATTTCTAAATGGAAGTTCAGAAGAGTTACTAACAAACCTTAAAAATGCTCTCCCCACATTCTCCTCTGTAGTTACAAGCACAAGACTTCCAGGCCTAAAGACTTTGGATTGGTTCTGCACTGCAGGACTTCTTTTTTTTTTTTTAACTCTCTAATTGTTTCCATCCAATTTTATCATATACTACCATCATATAATCAGATTATATCAATAAATAATAATACGTAACTTCCAGTTATTGAATGGTGTTGTTTAACAACACTTAGTGGGCGTTCAGACAGGGACAGGTAAACCGGCAACCGGTGGTGGGGGAGTGCAGTGGTGGGGGGGGGTGAGGGGAGCTGAGGTGGGCATGTCTATACCTGCTGAATGTAACCGCTGTGATTAACAGCTTTATCAAGGCCGGTGCTCGCTCTCTGTTGTTGTAACTCTATGTCTCTCTACCAAAGCGCTTTCTCTCTCTCTCTCTCTCTCTCTCTCTCTCACTCTCTCTCCAATCATTTGACACAAATCAAATGAAACTTCTTTGTGTCATTATTTTGAGGAGTAAATTGCGAGTCGGACTCAGATTTAGAACCTGGTACATGAAATAAACAAAGTGAGAACACACACACCGGTAGATTATCAGAGTTTAGTCCGTGAATCCACCTGGATAGTCTCTGATTCAGAGACATTTCAGACCGATCTGTGTCTGATTGGCTTGCGAGACGTGACGTGGGGCCCCATTTTCCCAAAAGTTGAATCTGGCTCAACTTCTCTCCCGGATGCCGGCGACGTTTTTGCGGCAGCCGGTGCGTAAACGCACAACCCTCACTGAAATGAATTGAAAAACGTCGCCGGCGTCCGGTTTGCCTGTCCCTGTCTGAACGCCCACTTACCTTCCGTCTTTAGTTCAGCAGAATACAAGTGTAGCACATTGCCAGCTAAAACAGTGGGTGGGTAGGTGGGAGGTATGAACACATGTGGAAAAGGGCTGTATGTGCATGCAGATGTTTACAGAGGAAAAATCTTCCCAAGGTTTTTACTACGCTGCACACAACTAATGGGAACAATGAGCCAACATCATCCAACTGGAAGCGTTATGTTATGGAACCGTCATAAACTTTTTCTCTGCAATCAAATGAATCATATTAAAGTAACAAACAACACAGATGAGCACTGGTGCTCCACTGATATCAGCCCAAATCCTCCAAATCAACAATCATAAACAGTTGATGGTGAAGAGCAAGACACAGGTGTAACCAGCCAACCAAATTAAAAAAAGAAACCAGGCAGGTCTGCTCCTTAAAGGAGCATTCAGATCCAGAGCAGCAGTGTTTGATCAACAAATAGAATAAAATAAAAAAGTACCATCTAACTATATCTACAAAGGAATGTGTGCTTGCTTGAATTGCCATTGTGTTGAGTTGCCAGATAGATAATGTTGCATTGATGTTGCATTGGCTCAACGTTTTAGAGTTTAGAAGTCCAATGTACTGTTATGAATGTACCGTTTATGAATTTTAAATACATATGTTCCATCATATTAGAGGTGGAGGATACTGACAGGCTGATGTCAGATTTCCATTAAACATTGATTATTGCTCTAGTATATTATAAAAGCAATATATCTGTCCAAATGTGCTGAACTGTGAAGTGAAGACAGAATGGGTGTATGTGTGTAGGTGTGTGTGTGTGTGTGTGTATGTGTGTGGCCTCTTTAAGAAGTAAACACAGCCGTGTGTGTGTAATTTCACACCTTTCACACCTTGGAATCCCAGTGCTGGGAAGACAGGGCGTCCTTTTAACCCGGCCACCCCTGGGCCCTGCACTGCGACACCTCCAACAATAGGCCGGGGCCAAGAGGTCCAGGGTCAGTCAGGGGTCAATGAGCTGCTACTGCCACTTCAGTACCCTTTACAAGACTCTGGCTTTGAGGAAAGGGGGAGAAAGGGTGTGTGTGTGTGTGGGTGAGACAAGGATGAAGAGATGTTGAAACATGGACAGATGAATGGAAAAACAATCAAAGATGAATGTGAGGGCGGAGAGAACTGAGTTAAAGGGGAGGTGGAGGCGTAGGAGAGGTGACAGGGGTCAGTGGTAAGCGACCACACACCACAGTCAGACAGCAATCAATCCATCAGCTAGTCTATTAAGACATCAGTCAATAAAGACAGAATTCAACATTAAACTGTCAAACATTGCTCAATAAATCACTCATCAAAACAGCTCCAGCATCTTGTTTGAACTACACTGGATTACAGTTGCCTGTTGACATGCTTTGTTTACTTGAACATGTCAAAAAAATCTGGATTACAGCTTCATACAAGCACTTAACCAAAAAAATGACACATCTCTCTCCAGAAGAAATAATAGTTCCAATGAAAATTGATTACAATAGGTAGATTACAGGCACTTCTGTTGTATTTAGAAGAAATAAAAAAATGTATGTATGTATGGTTGGGAAGTCATTGTTGTGAACTAACCCTTTGCTTCAATTTAGTATTACAGCTTGTTTTTATGTTTTTAAACTAAATGCAGCACACAGTGACTGCATATGACGGACATCAAATCAGCTGCCACCATTGTTTTCTCTCTAAGATTTCTGATGAGTGTCAGACTATAATGTCGACACTTTACACCTGCATTAACATGATTGGTTATAAATAATTTTTAAATGATTGTAATCATATTGCAAACAGCTGATGCTAATGAGCCAACTCCAGTGCTCTGCGTGTATGACAACGCAATGCCTCATTATTGGTCAAACTGAAATTTAGGCCCAAAGGAGGCGCTAGAAACATCAGGGTTATTGATGACACTGGGATACATCCTATGAGAACCATGGCTGTGTGTGCAAAATGTTATGGCAATCCATTTAATAGTTGTTGAAATATTTCAGTCTGGACCAAAGTGATGAATAGGTAACGCTTCAGCTATTACAGCCATCACTCCTTCTGGGAAGTATTAGGTCAAAATGTGTTGACAAAATGTGAAAGCATGCTAAATCTTCCCAAAGGTGTGCAATTGACCTTTCACCGAGCCCCGCCCCCCTTAGTTACTGTTGTCCGTCAAGCGCGACAGAGTGCCATGACGGGAAGACGTATACCGGTGGGTGTCAGTGACAGTTTTTGGAGCAATACCTCTGCGATATCCTCCAGATCGAGGCAAAGGGGGTTACAATATGCAGTGGAGGGATATATTCAAAATATTAAAATACGCAACAAAGGTGACATAACCACTATCGAGGCTAATGCTTACCGGTCTCAAGCGAAATCAGAGAAACCCCGTGACCTCTACCTCACATGCAACCAGGACAGCCTTGTGGACCAGTCATGCTCTTGCACTGCTGGGTAAGTTCTTTCATATGTTATGGTATATTATTGTCTATTACGAGTATATTGTTAAAATACGAGAGTGTGTTAGCTAGCTAAACCTACAGGTGCGTCAAGGCTAGCTAACCTTTCCCAAAACAAAGAGCTGTCTAATGCTACTTCTGTCTTAATTTAGTTCACCAGGTTTTTGCTCTCATATTGTGGACCTTATGCACACACTGGACCTGTGCCGTGCCAGAAGTGATGACATCTCATGACAAACTCAGAAAATGCTACATGAAAGATGAAAACAAAATGAGTTGAAGTTGCTTGTTGGGGTGCTATGTTCGACTTTGTTGAAAACTGACGAAAAATAAGGTTAGGGAGCTCCAAGCATTGAGACCCAACACAACAACAGCTAATATAGCTAGCGTTAGCTAACATGTTAACTAATGTTGTCTAAAGCAGTGTTTCTCAATCCTGGTCCTCGGGGACCACTGCCCTGCATGTTTTAGATGTTTCCTCCTCCACCACACCTGATTCAAATGAGCTCGTCATCAAGCTCTGCAGTGGCCTGATAATGAGCCACTCAGCCACTGGCTGCAGGTTTTTGTTCCAACCAAGCAGCAGCACACCAGACTCGACTCATTTAATCAACTGATTTTAGTCTTCGGAGAGTTGATTGGTCAAACTGTGTGCTCTTGGTTGGTTGGAACAAAAACCTGCAGCCACACCGGCCCTTTGTGGAACAGTTTGGACACCCCTGGCTTAGAGGGTAACGTTCTGGCAATGATATCCTTGTCATGGTATAACTTTGGTCCAATTTGTGTTCTTGCCTCAAGTTCTAGACAACACAGTACGTAGTTAACGTTAAACGTTTGTCCTTACCTTTGAGCAGACATATGTATGCTTCGTTATCTTCAAAACATTTAGCTGGGATTGGGGCCGTCCACACTGTTTAATCCATTGTACGCACCGCTCCAGTTGTGTTTTTGGCTTTGGGAATGGAAAGAACACAACTTCTCCGGTCAAGCTCTTCGGGTATCTACTGTCCGATTTACATACACCATAGGCACAGCGCTTCACCATCTTGCTAGGAGTCTGAAGCTTGACGGACCTTGCTTACATAGTAACGGTTGCTAGTAGGGATGTAACGATACTCTCAACTCACGACTCGATACAGTTCACAATTTTTTGTTCACTATACGATTTTCTCATGATTTTTTTTTTAATCAAAATGAGCTACAGACAAATTATGACCAAATAAAATTATTTTTTTTAAAAATTTAAATTTAAAAAATCCTAGGTGCTATCATAATTCATCATTCCAGCGTTCGCTCCATGTCTGTCCTGTCCTTCTTGTTGCTCCTTTAGTAAGTCACGTAGGACAAAATACTTGAATACCTGAATGTAATGTTAGTGTTTTAATATGGTGTTTTAGTATGTGGTCAGGGTGGACAAAAGTAACTGGATGATATGTGTAATGGTGTGTTATTTATGTGTGTGTGTGTGTGTGTGTGTGTACTAGTAGCATCAGTCACAGCAAACATGAGTGAGCTCAGCTGTGTTAACAAACCTCCTCAAGCCTGACTGGAGGTCATGCTTCTCTAGCTGCTACCATCAGCTTCCTCCCACAAGCAGACAGTCATCTGGACAATAATCAAGTTTATCTTGAAATTAAAAGTAGAGAAACCACTTTTCATAAAATAGTACCGTCTAAATGTGTCCCAGAGGAAATTAAAATCAGAAGGTGGTCTGGCTGTGAAAAGATGACTTGTGTCTCAGTGTGTGAACATACATTTGGGTTGCATATGTGTTTGTGTCCATGTTCTGTGTGTTTGTGCTCATATATTGGTGGTGGTGGTTCCTGTTGCTTACGCATGTTGGATCAGTCTTGTGCAGAGTCCAGCTGCACTGTGCTCCCAGGACATAAAGGCCACCCTGTGTCTTTGACATTAGAGGACCTGGGTGGACCCGGGTGTGCAGGATTATGATGTTCCACTGAAACCTCCTGAGCCCTGGTCCGCTTAGCTCATCGCAGGATACATCTCAGGCAGACACAGCGCTGACCCATCTCTGCTGTTATGCAAACAAAGCGAATCAGCTATAGACATATAGCTGGTGGACACCAGCGGTAGATGTTCCTACAGCTGTGGAAGCAATTGTAGAAAAAGTATGAACTGTCCACAGTTCAGTTGAAAGACCTTTACCCCAATTCTAGAATCGTTTTACTGCCTGAAGGTTCCCAACAATACATTAAGTTTGTTTCAGGATTTCAGTTATGATTTGTTTCAAATCCAAAGTATTTCAGATTTCTCTCTATGGCTGTACCGATCTGCATCTGCATCTGTACTTTTAACTCCAAGTAAAAAGTACACAGGAGGCATGTATACACAGAAATTAATGTGTAAATCTAACTGTAATTCAGTTTCATGTAACATATGCATTAAAGGGATACAGTCTGGAAACAGCAAGAGAAAGTAGAACTTTAGTTAAAAATCAACAGTATTGTCAGTGTGATGATGCCTGAAAGTCTTTCTCAGTTATATTTTTGACTTTAGACTCCATTATGCTCTGTTGGACAAACATGTCTTCATGTTGTAACCATAGCTTCTCTTTCTGCTCTCCTTCCACACAGAAGACCAGCTACGGTGTCCAGATACCATGGACAATAATATGGAGTTGGACCCCGCTTTGCAGCTCTTTGTGTAACATAGTTACACTCAGTTGGTTTTTATTGGTTCCATGTCTCTACTAACTCTCCTGTCATTTCAGATCCCACCTTTCTATCAGCTCATTTCCCTCACCTGGTTTTCCCTGCCCATCTCCTCACCTGCAGTCCATTTGCTCATCAGCCCCTCAGCATATATATACTGGTCCATTTCCACTTCATCCCTGCCAGATTGTCTTGTGTTGTTTTTTGCCAAGCTCTCCAGCGATTCCAGATTTGTCTTCTTGTTCTGACCCTGTTTTGTACTTTGGATTCCTGCCTGCCCCTTGTCGGATTTGTTTGCCTTTCTGATCTCCTGGTTTTGACTCTGCCTGTACCTGCGACTGACTAAACGGATTTTCCCTCAAACTTGTCTGCCTCTGAGTCGTGCTTTTGGGTTCTCCTTGCCAGTACCAGCATCGTAACACTTTATTTGTACAAAATTTGAAAGCGTTTTTGTTGTAGGAATCTGTGCACGTTCAGCTATAAGAGCTTTTGTGATCTCAGGCACTGATATTCGATAAGAGCGAATCAGGATTCTAATTCTTCCGAAGCTGTTCCTGAAGCAAAGGACTGTACCCAAACTGTTGCCAGTGTCTTCATAATGAATAGGTGTTTCCTTTGTTTCCTTGTCTGTCCGATTTTGTGTTTTTGTGTCTGTGTGTCTTCTACCTGGTTTCTCAGTGTGTCCGAGTCCCTCGTGTTTCATGGTTGCGGTATTTGTATCTTTTCTGTGTTTGACCCTGCTCTTTGCTTTTGCCCTCTTGTGTTTTTTCCTGGATATCCAGCTGCTTTTGGTTATTAAGGTTAGCTTTTGTTTACCTACACCTGCCTACATTTGGATCATTTCCTGTAACCTCCCCACTTCTCCGTGACAGGACGAGCAGCCATCAACATAGATTATGATGCTATATAACTAAATGAAAGGTGATCTGCTACCATCTACCAAGTGTTGTTATGTCCTGCGTTGTGTATCTGCCTTTTAAATGGTAAACGGACTGTACTTATATAGCGCCTTTCTAGTCTTCCGACCACTCAAAGCGCCTTACAGTACGTATCTCATTCACCCATTCACATACATTCATACACTGATGGCATTGGCTGCCATGCAAGGTGCCAACTGCTCATCAGTTTGAGGAGCTAACCATTCATACACATTCACACACTGATGGCACAGCCTTCAGGAGCAATTTGGGGTACAGTATCTTGCCCAAGGACACTTCGACATGCAGACTGGGGGGGATCGAACCACTGATCTTCTGATTAGTGGACAACCTGCTCTACCTCCGAGCCTTTTATCAATTGTTGGACCAATTGTTTTATTGAAATCAATGAAGCCCCCAAATAACTGACTGGGCCAAATGTGTGCACACATACTGGAAACAATTGACTCCTCCTGACCACCATTCAACCAACAGTAGACCTTCCTTCAGCTCCTCTCTCTCTTATCCACCACATTGTTTGTTCTTTGTTCTGTTTAATTCATTTACTTAAAAAACATTAATTTGGTTTTATTTCATTCGAAATGTTGACCATGAGGTGGGGTTGTTAAAGAATGTACATGCAAGGACTGTGACTGATGCACTTTGAGCAAGCTGGTACTTTGTTGTTGTTAGTTTGGGTTAAATAGTATTTAATCTAATCTGGTTGACATGAATGTGTGAAACAGCTTCTCAGAAACCACTTGAAATTAAGGTTGTACCTTGTATGTTCATCAAGTGATAAAAAGGTGTCCCAGCCATGAATAAACAAATAGAACTTAGTTGAGGTTCAGGAACAATACTTACAAACTGTTGACACTCTTTACTTTGACACTGTTGACAATATTAAACCCACGAGGCAGACTGCTTTGATAGAATTCACTTCTCACTTAAGTAAGATTTTAGATGTAATTGGTTAAAACAGCACTAAGTGTGAATGCCTGAACCCATACATATAACCGGAGCCAGCAGTGTTCCATCTCCCATGGGTAAAGAGTTTAAGACATCACACTGATATCTGAACTTACATAGTCCCACTAGCAACAACATAAACACTGAGGCTAACAGCAGCTGGCAGGAATGAGTCATACACTGACCTGTGATTGAAGACATTGATGCAGTATGGACATATTGCATTATCCAATGGTGGATAAAGGTACTTCTTTATCTCTGGGCATTATGTTGACATGATGTTTGTTTCGCCTTCTGCTCAGCTTCAAACCCCGCTGTGAGTGTTTTAGAGTGTTTGATTTGTTGACTTGCTCAGATTTTGTTTAGTTACATTTTCCTTGAATTTAGTATTTCTCCCATGGGTAAGAAGGCTATGTAGTGTCATAGGTAGGCCCTATCAAGGATAGACAAGAAGCCACAACTATCTATCTATCTATTTTCCATGACCGTTAGAGTCGATCTGACATTGGGAGAGAGGCAGGACACACCTTGGACAAGACTGCAGCTCATCACAGGGCTGACAAGCCCAACAAGTTTCAGCTTTCAGTTAAATTGTTAACAATATGTTTTATTTCATAATTTTACCATATGTTTTATGTGTAGGATGAATGTAGTGAAATAAAAAGTACTATATCTTTCTTTTCTAAGTTTGGTGGAGTAGAAGAATAAAGTAGCATGAAATGGAAATAGTAAGTCAAACCTGTACTCACGTACAGTAGAGTGACTGCACATTCCACCACTGGATGATAGTAAGGTATTCTGCATACTCATAATGACAGTGTCTTTCTCAATTCCTCTGAGATATTTCATAAGTTTGTGTAGTCTCCCTTCTTACTGTGACAGACAAGCGGAATAACACACTCATACACATACTCAGCCGCTCACTAATGCCAAGCATATTTTTGACCAATCATGTTTACACAGGGAGGAAGTAGGTGGAAAGTGGTGAGTCACATGTTGCTTTCACTGGCAGCAGCTGTGGTAAGAATCCCTACGTCATGTCAGCCAGCTGCCAGCCAGGGAATCACATCTGGAGCCTGGAGGTCGGGGGAGGGGGGATGATTCAAACTGAAACAGAAAAATGTAAATATATTACAGCTCTATATTTTTATTCCAGGACACCACTGAAGGAGTTTTGCATATTTCACAGTTCCCATTTATCTCATACTAGCTCTCCATGCATCCTGTTAGTTTATCCTCTGTCTGAAATGAGGCGTTTTAGCCACTGTCACTGTCTCACTGACCCCATCACACCCGTCTATCATTATCAGTGTATCAAAACACAAAAAACAAAGTCCTGATTTGCTTGTATTGTAGATGTCATCAATGTCTAGAACCAGAAAGATACACCATTATGTTTATCTGTTGTTTTTCATGGGTCGTATGATTGCAACATAAAACATGTCGCTGTTCACATTAGGGGAGCCAGTCTCTGTTAGGTATTTGGAAGCATACAGGGAGGAACTAAATGAGAGCCTGTCAGCACTTGACTTACAATTGCAGTAAAACCTTAACAGTAGAGCAGAGAAGTTGGTGTCACATAAAGTCAGTTTCTCTCCTGGTCAGCCCCGTTCTGTTCAGATCAGTTTATTATCCAGGCAAAAACACAAACAAAAACTCAGCAGCCAAAATCCAGAACCAAGAACCAAAACCTGGAATACAGGCAAGCTCCAGAAACACAAGAACACAGTACAGACATATAGTACAGACATAACAGACGGACAAGGAAACAAAGGAAACACAGGAACTAAATAGACATCCAGGTGAAACTAATCAGGGACAGGTGCAGAATCAAAACAGGCAGGAAAACAAGGCAGGAAGTAGAAGTAGACAAGACACAGACAGGGTAGAACTACAAAATAAAACAGGAAATACAGAACAAACTCAAAACTGTTACAATTAACATATTAGCCACATTTAGAAATAGGGCTCAAAACAGATGGAAATGTGTTTACTATGCTAAAGCCTCTACAGTAACATAAAGTTATTAACATAAATGTGTGGGTTTTGGTACTGTGTGACAGTGTAGTGACAGTTTGAGTTTCTCGTTGTGTTTCACGACCCTGTAGATATCTATGCATAGTCCTGGTGTGGACATGTATAGTACGGCTGTGGCTTGGAGGTAGAGGAAGAAGATCGGCGGTTTGATCCCCTCCAGTCTGCATGTCGAAGTGTCCTTGGGCAAGATACTGAACCCCAAATTGCTCCTGAAGGCTGTGCCATCAGTGTGTGAATGTGTATGAATAGTTAGCTCCTCAAACTGATGAGCAGTTGGCACCTTGCATGGCAGCCAATGCCATCAGTGTATGAATGTATGTGAATGAGATACGTACTGTAAAGCGCTTTGAGTGATCGGAAGACTAACATAAGTACAGTCCATTTACCATTTTACGTTGAACAGAGTTTGCAGGTAAAAGGCCATATTGGTGAAACTTGTCATAGGTTACATTCCATAGAAGAAACTCCTTTATGATACTGAAGTGAAAAGCTTGACGAGTCCTCGAGTGCATTCAACAAACATGTGCAAGAATGCAAATATTGAACTCTTAATCAAAGAAAGAATGCTGGGAATGAAATGTACCTAACTCCTTTGCATTCCTGTCAGACAGCTGGAAAAATAATTCATTGTTTATGGATATGTGTTGGCATTTATAATCCACACTCTTCTGAAAACTAAGCAACAAACTTTATAAATGTTTCTATGTTTCTATCAGTAAAGGTTAACAGTTCAGAACAGCTACATTTACTCACTGGACATAGTTTTGTCTGGTCCAACCTGCAGTCCAAACTCAACCTCTCCTCCAGATCCCAAACAACAAGTGCCACCAGATGGCAGAGGCCTACGGGTGTGCCTTGATACATAACATTAGTGTTTGTAGTTTGGCTGATTTGACACCTCACCAATACGATCAGCAGCAGAGGTGACGCACAGCTCAGGCAGCCAAGACAGTAAAGGTACTTCAACAAACAAAGATCCAATGGCCATGATAAGCATCAAATATCACTCCTTCACAGTCATAACTCAGTGAAATCTGAACACAGATGCATGAAACACGATTTAGATTCAGTGTGACGTACATTTGCAGAGCATATGATTATCATTTTATGTCCATGACAAATAAAAGTCCATAAATGAGAGAAAAAAGACATTCTTGTTTCAATCAGAGAATCATCACAGTTTTGAATTTTAAGTTAAAGTTTAAGTTTAAAAGATTCCAATGATAGTTGTGTGTATGTGCATGAGTACACTGCAGGGACTGCTCATTAGTGGCAAGCGGTTTGAGAGTTCTGTTGCCTCAATATCACCAGAACTGGACCTTTCAATGTATTGAATAATTTGAAGACTCCAGGTTTTTTTTTTTTTTTGTGTGTGTAGGTGTGTGTGTGTGTGTGAAAGTATGTGGGGTCGTGCACCTGAGCAGGATACACTAACACAATATGCATATCATGTTTTAATATGCTACATTCTACATCAAAATCATCATCGTGGTCACAGTATGAAACTGCTTGGAAGCAACTGACAGCACACAAGAGTAAAATAACAGGACTGTTTTGATGCATCAAGTATTCTAGTACATGATGGCTTTGATTAGCCCGCTCTTAGTTTGTTCAAGCCATTTTGCACGTCTTATTTAGCATTAGATTCACTAGCTAAATGACTGTCTTTCAAGATATTGTAAATTGTTACAGTTATAATACATTATAAAGAAGAGGTGATTCTTATTCAAATGCAGTTTATTAATCAGCAGTTGATAGTGACTCACTAACCAAACACAAACCACTGAGTGGTCATATTGTAACTTTTGAGAGTTTGGAAGAATTTGTTGTTGATCTTGGGAAGAAGTCAAACTTACATTTTTAAACAATTAAGTGACCACATGATAATAATGTTGAGTTTGGGAATTGTCTAACTGTCTACAGCCCCCTTTCTGCAGTCACTATGACATTCGGGATGGAGATTTCCCCTCCATGTCCTGGGGATAAAGTGCACAGAATGTGATGTAACAATGGATAATCCCTGTGTCATGCCAGAGAAAGTTTTTTCCAGTCAGTCAGTCTGCTGTAGTGCATCTCTGTGGGCTATTTCAGTTTGTGTGTTTAACAGGGCCGTACTGCTCCAAGTGGCTTCCCCAGACATTATCACACTACAAATGAAAGACATACTGTATGTGTGTATGTATGTGTGTTTCCTTTAGGCAAAGCTTGTCTGCTTCACACCCAGTTTGGCTTAGCTTCTAAATTATTAGAATTCCCATGATTTCTATTATATAACCCTTTAGACCCCAGGAGAATTCTACAATGTTGCTGCAGTTCACTGAGAATCATCCTCCTCAATCAACAAACAGTTCAATCTCAAAAACAGAAAGAAATTTTCAATCATAGGTTGTATAAATATTTAACTTAACCACTTATAGAACAAACAGCTACATGAGAAAAAAAATTGCTTAATTTGTTTGTGGATCAGCCCTCTCTGCTGACTCTTTGGTAAACTGTCCGCCAGAACACAATTCATTTCAATTTTATTTATAGAGCACCAAACCATAAGAAAAGACTCAACATTCCACACCATGAACAAGCAGAAGAAAGCAGAAAACTCCTGAGAAGAAGCAAGGTTAAGTAACATGTTGGGTGTGTACAGATGGAGAGAGAGAAGACGATAAGAGCTCATTGCATCATGGGGAGTCCCCCGGCAGTCTAGTCCTATAGCAGCATAACTAAGGGATGACCTGAGCCAGCCCTAACTATAAGCTCTATCAAAAAGGAAAGTCTTAAGTCTGCTCTTAAAAGTGTTGACCGTGTGTGCCTCCCGAACCCGGAATGGTAGTTTGTTCCACAGAAGAGAAGCCTGATAGCTGAAAGCTCTGGCTCCCAATCTACTTTTGGAAACTATAGGAACCACAAGGAACCCAGCATCCTGAGAGCGCAGTGTTCTAGAGGGGTAGTAAGGTACTATGAGCTCTTTTAGATATGATGGTGCCTGACCATGAAGAGCTTTGTATGCATTCCGCAGTGTTTGGGGTAATAAAACAGCCCCTGTCTCGACAGTGAGAGCCAGCTCCTGCTGTCTACAATGATTATGTGATGAAATTTCAAGTAACATGGTGTTACATCCACATTGTTACAACAACAGCAATGTGGTAGTAGGCAGAGTTTTTGGCAGCATATATGAGAAAAGATCTTCGGATTTAAGTGTTTGTAGAGTAGTGAAGCTGGCTGTAGTCCTTTTGTCACAGTCCAGTTCTGGTTTTCCACTTTTACATCCACTTCTGAGCACATGGAGGTAAGTACATACATATGTTCATACACATATGCTGAAACACACAGACTGTCGCTTCCTCAGCGGGCTCCATAAATTCCCCAGGTGTGAAAACATTTCCTATCCTGATGCCGAGACTTTCAGCGCCAGCTGTCCCAGGGGACTTGGGGCCGCTCAGCACAGATGGATGCACAAAGACTCCTCCCGTTTCCCCTTTACCTCAATTCCTCCACCCTAAATCCATGCTACAGATGGCCTGCCCATCGCCCCATGCTGGGACCTCACATGAACCTGTACCAGAGATCTGCTGTACTATTAGTGAACAATGAAAAGCCCTCCTCAGAATGTGTATTAAAACATGTACACATACAAAACAGTCTCATCATGTATACATTTAATGAACATAGAGAGAAGATACTTGATCACTGAACCAACAGAATATCGAGCAAACTAACCTTCTCCAATCATGTTGCCTCAGTTGCCCGGTCATGCCACTTTGCACTTTACAACATGAGAAAAATCAGACCTTACTTAACTCAACATGGTACTCAACTCCTGACACAAGCTGTAGTCATCTCAAGACTAGATTACTGTAATGCCCTCCTGACGGGCCTCCCAGCCTGCACAGTGAAACCCCTTCAGATGATCCAGAACATGGAGGCGCTCCTAGTCTACAACAAACCCAAAAGGTCACATGTTTCCCCACTCGAGCTCCACTGGCTACCTGTAGCAGCCCACATTCAATTCAAATTGCTAATGGTTGCCTACAAAGTTGTTTCCGGTACTGTATCTACCTACTTGAATACAGACAGATGTTACCTCACGAATATTGCGTTCCTCCAATGAACGACGCCAGGCTCTGCCACCCGTTCGCTCAAGGCAATCCAGACTTTTCTTGTCTGTTGTTCCCTGTTGGTCGAACATCCTACCAGATCAGGCGCCCCTCTCTACCTTTAAAAACCTCCTGAAGGCCTCCAGCTCTTCAAAGGGGACCTCCTCTTCAACATTACCAACAACTGGACATGATAAATCTACTCCTTAAGAATTGTCACAGCACTTATTGCTGCACTAACTTTCTTATCGTACTGTACCTTGATTGTTCCCTTCTCTGTAAGTCGGTTTGGTTGAAAGCGTCTGCTAAATGACTAAATGTAAATGAAAAAAGCAATGTTGGGACACTGTTGTCCATAGACAGTCTTGCACAGCTCAGATGGGAGTCTATCATGTAGATCAGCTAGCTGCAGTCCATCCAAGCTCTCTGTAATCCACAAACAGCATGATGTGCAGTGTTCATGTCTTGTCATGTCATTGAGGTAATGTGTACACACTACTACTGTTGATTACCAGGGAAACTGCGGCATTTGGAGGGGTAGGAAATCTGCTTCATTTGGTCTGGTTTGGTTTGGTACATTTGCCAGTAGTAGCTCTTAAATGGCATCAAACATTGCATGTGTATCACAGTAACAGTCTTGGAGTCTGTGTTACGTGGTTTTATGGCAGAGGCCTGGAACCAAGGAATGCCTTTGAAGCCAGAATCCAGGGATGTCTGGGCATCCAAAAGTGGCATGTGTGTGTTAAGTGATGATGTCCTCCTTGTCCACCAACATCCTGTGGGTCATGCTTAATGTTTGGTGAGAGTGGGAAGGCAAAGAGGTTAAAGAGTATATGTTACGACCGCTGGCCTGTGTTATTGTTGGTGTTCTTCCTTTTTTCTCCTCTCCTCCTCCACTCTAGGTTCTGCCCCTTTTTCCTTGTGGGTTGATGAATGATCTGGTTTACCTGCGGCCACTCAAGCGGGCGGGGCATATATAGCCAGGAGGTGGAGCCGGCGCGCTCTCTCTCTCTCATCCTGCGGTTGACCTGTGTGGCAGATACTGGGTTGTTGTCTGTGTGTGTGATCTGGTTCAGGAGTATGTAAGAAACTGGTGATTCGGCTCCCTGTGTTTTGAGGGGGCCCGTCCTGAGTTGACTCGTTTTCTTCTTTATTTTGTAAATAAACTCCTTTTCTTGGTTACGTTGTCTACCGTCTTCTGTCAAAACTCCTGGTAATTTAATTACACAGGGGTGTTAGTGTCAGAGTGTTGTTCACTGAGCGGCCTTCGCCGAGTCCACGACGGTTTTCCTCAGCTAGTTAGGGGAGTGTTCAGCTGGATTATTCAATCCTTCCAACGGGCACTCGTTTATTATTTTTTATTTTCGGAGTAATCCTGGGCGGGATAAAATTCTCTGTTGGGGGTGGGCATTTCACGGCTTCGGTCGGTGAAGTTCAGCCCTTAAAGCCGCCTCGAGCCCAGCGCGCTCCAGAAGATAGGTAGGTAAAGCTTTGTCTAGGTAGGCACTGGGGGAAACTGTTGGTTGCCACGGCTGGGCTGTGTGTGTGTGTGTGTGTGCGTGTGTGCTTCTGTGTGTGGGGGACATCCGACATTAAACCTATCAGTTGCTGGTAGACGGGTTCGCTCTTGTAAATTTTGTGTGGCTCAGCTGTAGATAGTGTATTGTTGCCGTTCACAGTAGCGTGTGTGCGTCTTGGTGGTGGTAAATATGGCAACATTTGACATTAACAAGTTTTTTGAGAATCCTTCACTTGGACAGCTCGACAAATGTAAAAAGAGCGAGCTACGTGAGATTGCTGAATATTTTGGTGTGGCCGTCTCAAGTACTCTTGTAAAAGCAGAGTTAAAGGCAGTTGTGTTGGACCGGTTACTGGCTGAAGGAGTACTAGGCTTACCAGCATTGGCAGAGTCTCTGGTGATGACAGGTGGGGCTATGGCAGCGGTGTCCGCCGGTGATGGTCGGCATGATCCTCTGGTAGGGGAGGCTGAATGGGCGGCTGAGCCTCGGTTGGCCGGCGTTATGCCTGACGCGCGGAGTGGTGGGGTGGAAGTGAAACCGCTCACATTGCCGCAGTTTGTCCCGCACTCTATCGAGTCATCTCCCGGTTCTAGGTTAGATGCCTGGTTAAAGGTACGCTTAGCTCGTCTCCAGTTGGAGAAAGAGGAGCGTGAGCATGAGCGCGAGTTTCAGCTCCGGAGGGAGTTGGAGCTCAAAAGGTTGGAGGCAGAGACAACCATTAAACTGCGTCAATTAGAAATTCAGGTTAGCTCAGTGCATGTTTCTGATGGTGTCCAGCTGCCATCAGGAGCAGCTGCTCCCACATTTGATGTAAGTAAACACATTTCCCTTGTTCCTGTGTTTCGAGAGTCTGAAGTGGAGTCCTACTTCGGCGCGTTTGAGCGTATTGTGGCTGCTTTACACTGGCCAAGGGATGTCTGGGCTATACTTTTACAGTGCAGGTTGGCAGGCAAGGCTCAGGACGCTTGTGCGTCTCTGTCGGTGGAAGACAGCTTAATATATGAGAAGGTGAAGAGTGCGATTTTGCGTGTTTACGAGTTGGTGCCCGAGGCATATAGGCAGCGTTTTCGAGGGCTGAAAAAGATGTCAGGTCAGACTTATGTTGACTTCGCGAGGGAGAAAGGCATTTTATTTGACAGGTGGTGTGCAGCATGTAAGGCTGAGGATTGGACCTCACTGCGTGAATTGATGTTGTTGGAGGAGTTCAAAAACTGTTTGCCTGAGCGGATCGTGGTGTACTTGAACGAACAAAAAGTAAGCAATCTGCAGCACGCTGCTTCTCTGGCGGATGAGTTTGCACTGATACATAAGGTGACGTTTCTCAAGTGTGATTCTCCGGCTCGTGAAGGTGCTCAGAAGCCCGACACTTTTCGTAAATGTAGTGAAATGTTTGCTGCTCGTGCCCCTGTGCCCTCACCCAGTGAAAAGGGTGAGAGATTGTGTTACTTCTGTAGACAAAACTTTGTGCAGACAAAACTAATAACAGGTTTTTTCCCAGTGGCTGTTCGCGAAAGTTTTCCTATTGATGGTGTTGACTTCATCGTGGGCAATGACATCGCAGGTGGTAGAGTGTATCCGGTTGCAGAGGTGGTGACTGTTCCAATTTCAAAACCCGAATCTGATAGCCTAGCTAAGTGTCATCCAGGTGTGTTTACTACATGTGTGCTAACTTGGGCTCAGGCTCGGAGGCAGGATGAGGATGCTGCACTGTCTGACTCTCTATTTTCCTCTATTCTGGCGGAAGAAACGTTTCCCCCTGGTGGTGATCCAGTGGATTGCGTAGAAAAGGAGCTAGAGGCTGTGCCAGAGTCTGACAGTCCTGTAGGTTCAGTGCTGCTGACCCGTGCATCGCTGGTTGCTGCTCAGGAAAGTGATCCGTCTTTGGCAAAATGTTTCGCTGAGGCTGCTGAGGATATTAGCGAGTGCACTGACAAACAACCATTTTGTTGATGATGGGGTGTTAATGCGTAGGTGGACTTCACAGAAGAGTAAGGTAGATGAGGACTGGAGCACTGTGTACCAGATTGTGCTCCCTGTAGGATGTCGCGAGCATGTGCTAAGGTTAGCACATGAGCACTTGTGGTCTGGCCACTTAGGTATCACAAAAACATATAATAGAGTCCTGCAACACTTCTTCTGGCCAGGGTTGAAAGCCAGTGTTGTAAGTTTCTGTAAAACCTGTCATACCTGCCAGATTGTAGGAAAACCAAATCAGGTAGTGCTTCCAGCCCCTCTGCATCCAGTCCCTGCTGTTGGTGAACCCTTCGAGCATGTGATTGTTGACTGTGTTGGTCCCCTACCTCGAACTAAGTCCGGTAACCAGTTTCTGTTAACCGTAATGTGTGTGTCAACTCATTTCCCTGAGGCTATCCCCTTACGAAAAATCACTGCCCCAGCTGTAACTAAGGCATTGACAAAATTCTTTACCACCTTTGGTTTACGAAGACAGTGCAGACTGACCAAGGAACAAGCTTCCTTTCAAAAACCTTTAAACAAACTTTGCAGACTCTAGGTGTCTCTCATGCGGTGTCCAGCGCTTACCATCCCGAGTCACAGGGCGCTGTTGAACGCTGGCACCAAACCTTGAAGTCCATGTTGAAGAAGTGCTGTCATGATACGGGAAGGATTGGGACGAGGTGTGCCTTTGCGCTTTATGCTATCCGTGATGCTAAGCAGGAGTCTCTTGGGTTCAGTCCGGCTGAGCTTGTTTTTGGTCACAATGTGCGTGGTCCATTGAAGGTATTAAAAGAGCAGTTTGTATCCCCTTCTCCTGGGACTGACATGTTGAGTTTTGTGTCTCGATGTAGGGAGCATCTGCAGCGTGTGACCACGTTGGTGAAGGGGGCTCTTTCTTCGGCACAGGTTGGGATGAAACAACGGTTTGACCAAAAAGCGGTGAACAGACAGTTGCAGCCGGGTGATCAGGTGCTGGTTTTGTTGCCTGTACTTGGTTCTGCGCTTAGTGCTTGTTTCTCAGGTCCCTACGCGGTGGAGAGCAAAGTGTCTGACACAAATTACATCATTCACACCCTGACCGTAGGAGAAAAACGTTTATGCCATGTTAACATGTTGAAATCTTATCATTCTAGAGCAGAGACGGTCCAAAGGAGAGGCAGCCCGGGCAGAGCAGGACAATATTCCTGAGCCCATTGTCCCCAGGGTAGCCACTGCCTCTCTGGTGTGTGAAGTCCACCTCTGATGATTTGGAATTACCCTCTGATGGTCAGCAGTGTGGTAGGTTGACAAAATCAGAGTTTCTGTCCAATGTTGTTGCGCGCTTGTCGTATCTGCCCGAGTCTCAACGTGAGGATATACTTCAGTCCAATCCTACCCCACTCTGTTCCACGATGTGCCCTCCTGTACCACCATATTAGAGCATGACATTGATGTAGGTGCAGCCACCCCTATCAAGCAACACGCCTATCGTTGCCCGGTAGAGAAAAGAGAAAAGATGAAGGAAGAGGTTAGCTACTTGGTAGAAAATGGTTTAGCTAAGCCCAGCTGCAGCCCCTGGAGCTCTCCGTGTTTGCTAACCCCTAAGTCCGATGGTACTCCTCGATTCTGTACTGACTTCCGCAAAGTTAACGCAGTGACTGACTCCTTTCCGTTGCCCCGTATGGAAGATTGCATCGACAGTATTGGGGACGTAACAGTATACTAAAGTATACTGTCAAGTCATAGCCCATATTTGATATGACTGTTCATTTCCATTATTGTAACCATGACAACAAAGGTCCACTAACCTTAACCACGTGTTAACCATGTCCCTCTCACTAGCCCTAACCAAATCCTGTTCGTGCCTAAACCAAACCAGAGCTTAACCATAGTGTTGTCACCATATAAAACAGATGTATTCGTCATTTGTGATCCATAATTAGTTTAGCTGCAGTTACAGTGAAGCACGCTCTCTGGGGTGAGTAAGAGTAAAATATGTTGTGGTTTTGTGTTTTATGTTTCGTGTTGACTATAATACTCCCCTCTCCTCATGTCGGCAACTTTGCTTCCTGCTTTTATTGTGTTTCCCACCAGTTTTGATTGTCTGTTTCAGTATTACTTTCACCAGTTCCTGATTAGTTTTCACCTTTGTCCCGTTATCCTCCCCTCACTGTGTATTTAGTCTTGCCTCAGTGTCAGTTTATCTTCGTTCTATGTTGGAGTGCTCCTAGGGTTTTGTTTTACAGTGTTGTTTTGGATTTGAATTTTTTTGGTGTATCATACCTTGGATGCCTCACAACCTTTGGATTTTTTTGCCTTCTGCTTACGTCACCATCTCATCAGCTTTGTTCATTTTACTAATAAAATCACTGTTATGCAACAACTCTGCCTCTGTAGTCTGTATTTGGTTCACTGTTTCCCTAAACTGTAATGTAAGAAAGTTATCCAGTAATGTAGTAAATGAATAAACATAATGAGAGCAGGTTGTAAACAGATTTTTCTAATAAAAAGAAACTTAATAAATGTACAAAAGCATTCAGAGTAATAGTACTGTATGTGATCACTGTAGCCACCCATGTGTTATCCTCTATTTTTACAAAGCACTTTAATTTACCATGAATTAGAAACTGTCTGGAAAAGACTTAAAACTGCAGCCAGCTACTGTGAAGACTCTAACTCAGAGTGACAGAGTAACTTCATGTGAAAGGTTTAAACTTTATTCAATTATTATCAAATGTATGCCTTAAACCCTATGTATTGAATATTATATAATTTATATTTTGATCTCAACATCATAATAAACTGACTGTGAAACAGAAATGTGTTCTGTTGCTTACAGTCAATTATTTTCACTTTTTCATAGTCAGAACATCTTAAATGGACTAGATGTATAAACCTTCTGTATGCAGGAAATTATCCTCAGTTTTTCATAAAACAAAATTATCCCGCTTCTAAGTCACTATTATCCAGTATGTATTTTACAGGTGCAGGTAATCCGAGCCATGAATATCCTTTTTATTCATCAATTGTGAGGAAAGTGTTGTCCACCAATTATACTGTATGATAAGGTTCACTTGAGCAGCACACAATGTTAATTAATTTTATTTATTAATTAATTCGACTGACTGACTGACTGACTGATTTTATGCTAAACACACAAAAAAACAAGAGTGGAGTGTGCTATCAGAAGTCGTCCAATCCGTGCCTTCAGCCACTACAACTGATTTCTGAGGTCACGTCCAATTTAGTCAACAGAAGCAGACTTTCTTCTATTTATTGAAGAGTACCTGTCCCGCACATTATTCGTCAGATCCATCTCAAAGCATTGGTATAATTGGCTGGAACTAAATGCATCACTTTTAAAAGATAATTGGCATTTGGAGGAGAGGGTGCTGTTGATTAGGGTGCTTCCATTGGGTGGGGTGAAAGGTCTTGACCTTCTGAGAGGGTAATCATGGCTTATAATGGCAGAGGAGAACAAGGGAAACCATAGTCCAGCAACCAGATGACTGAGCAAACATCTTCACCTGATCTGCTTTACAGGGGGAATCCTGCTACAATACAAACATTCACAATTTCCATACATATACTCATTTCACCATGCAGGAAATATCAGCGGGACTTATGTATGTTTCTATACTCCTTAATAACTTCAAGATGAGGCCTGGGTTTACTCAGACAGAGCCTCACGCGTTCCCCAAACAGTAGTCACGCAGTGCAAAGCTACTATCTGTATATGTTTACTTCACAGAAATAACTCAAGTGGGTGGAGATTACACAGGAATGGTTAGAAATTGCCATTTATACTCATATGTATGTATGTGCAAGCTAAGCTGCTTCCTAAATATACAAAATGTCACAATATTTGTATCTAAATTACTCAAATAATACACAATGATGAAGAATAAAGAACTAAAATCCCACCTCTGCAGAAGCAAAGAAGCAAAGAATGACCATGGTTATTTAGAGTTATGAGCAACTGAAGACCTATTTGTAAAATTAAATTAGTACAGACGACTCACAGAGAGTTGAGGCGGAGCAGCCGGAGGACATCAGAGGGGAAACCAGAAAACCTTTCCTCCATAAAATATGATCCAGTTTCACCAAAATCAGTGAAATAGTTGGTGGTGTGTGCTGTGAAGTGTTATGCACCTATGCACATAGTGCAAGAACAGGTGTATAGACACCATTCATCTGATTACATGTCAGTGTAGCATCAAAATGATTTAAAATTGAAAAGTTATTTTATCATAGAAAAGTAAAAAAAAAAAGAAAGAAAGAAAGAAAGAAAGAAAGAAAGAAAGAAAGAAAGAAAAATAAAGTTGGTCTAAGTATCTATTAAAAAACACAGCCTGTCTTCACATTTTTAAGAGGTTCCTCTTGAACTTCAGGTGATTTAGTATTGCTCTTACAGGAAAGTGCCTTAAGAGACAGATAAAACAAAATGATCACAGTATGAGTCACACTTCAAAAATGTTGGTTTGGTTCTTTAGAGGATAAGACTGGCTTTCTTCTTTTATTTTTCATATTGTCCAGTTTAAAAGACAAAACAAACGGGGCGGTGTTTAGCTCAGTTGGTAGAGCAGCCGCCCCATGTGCGAAGGCTCAGTCCTTCTGTGGAAGCCCAGGGTTTGAATCCGACCTGTGGCTCTTTCCCGCATGTCATTCCTCATCTCTCTCTTCCCACATTCCTGTCACTCTTCAGCTGTCTGTATCAAAATAAAGCTTGAAAAGGCCAAAAAATAATCTTTAAAAACAAACAAACCACACAACATGTCTCAATCCTTTCTCAAGGTTCATGGTTTCTGTATTCATCTCCGATGATAAACACAACACAAACCAATGACAGTACAAAGAACTGACGAAGCCTGAGTAACGAACGTTGGGTATACTGCTTCTTCCGTCCAAATATCAAATAAGCCATCTGGAATGGCACCTACCTGTCAATCAAGTGGTCACGCTGTTAATTATGCACAACTAGGAGCCTTAAAATCATCTATACTGGTGAGGAAATCAGTGAAAGAGACCAAAACTCTTGTCTGAAACAGACTGTAAACATGTTTATGTCTGCTGTGAAGTTGGGCATTTTAAGACAGCCGCTTATGGAGACTGACTCACTTCTGCAGTCTGTGTCAAGCTGCTGCTCAAGGAATTACAGTTTTTAGTTTAGTGATTAGTTTGACAAAAACACAAACAATAGAGTTTAAGATGAATTTGACTAGCAAATTATCATGACATCAAGACGACATTATTAGCCCTAACAATAACTGTGCGATGAAAATATGGGTGTGACAGCACATGGGCCTGATGTTGGTTTTCATTATATTTGTGTTCATGTTTCCACAGCACACACACAGTTGCAGTGAATACATCAGGCTACAGGAATGAGCAATTTCAATATGTTTGACAATAGAATAATCTCACGCATTACAATGATAATGAATCATATTTTGTATTGTGTATTATGTGGATATCTGCAGAGTCACTGCAGTCACTCTGCTGTAACAGGAAGCTTTAGAGAGAATTTAGACAGCCTCTCTTCATCTCCAGTGTTAACAAGATACTTTCAACCAGCCTGTTGAAAATATCATGAAAAACATAAAGAACTGAACTTATATCGACCTCTACCTCTGTGATTTTTGTCAGCCTGTATTTGTGGTGACCACAGAACACCATATGAATTGGCTAGATAACTAGCACTTCCTGTTTGCACTACTACAATCTCCTATCCTCGATTATGAGCCAGGGTCTGAAGGGAGACATTAATATCAGTGGAGAGATTGTTGCTACTTCCTGTCTGAGGGAGAGTGGGATATTCCAGGATGTCTACATGCGAGTGCTCAGACGTCATGTTAGCAAAGACGCACACACACACAGAGTCACACATTCATGTCACCTCAGATCATTCACTCTCACTCTCGGCCGCTGGCTCAGACTGATTACACACACTTTCTCACTCACTCATCCCTGTGTGAGCACATTTGTGGCTAAGCTTTGGGATTAGAATGAGAGCTGAGGCACGTCCCATTTCACAATTATATTCTACGTGCAGTGTTGCTCATGTTGCCCAAGAACATTTCCTCCTACTTCAATAAATGTGAGTGTGAATTAATTCCATAACTCACTCACATTAGCACACAGCCCATCGTGTTTCTATTTTGGTCTCTTACAGAAATTCCACAGGTGAGGCTGTCATTGATTTTCCAGAGCTTACACAGACGTCTCTGCTCTTTCAGTCCTCTTTACTCACTTCTCCTCTCAGGTAATCAATCGTAGATGTCATCCCCCTCTCCAAACCCCACAACCAGTCTGAAACAATCAGACCCTGCACTGATCCACATTGTCTCAGTCAGCTATCCCCAGCCCTGAATTTATATTTAGCTCATTTTCTTTGGCCTGCACTACAGTGCCCAGACTCGCTCTGTGTTTGCCTAAGATTTAAATTAGGAAAGTCAACATGGGGATAATAGTGTGGACGCAGACACATAACCAGAGCATAGTTAAAAACAAATACAGTGTTACTCCTGAAATAGAACTCCATGTAAAATTCTGTTTGTGCTCTGGGCCACTGTTTTGGCTATAACTTGTGAGGCCATGGTGCCGTTTGCTTGTAGAGAAACAACTTAAGGTGAAGCTGGTGCAACTGACTGTCTGAAACTTGGACCTAAGCTCAGAGCTCACCTCATCTGCAACAAAGTCTTCATCTATACTTGCTGCTTCATCAGTTGGCAACAGTGAGGGAGGGCCTCTCCACCACAGCTGACTCTGGATGAGGTTGTCAACATTCTGGCCTCTGGTGGGTAAATCAGCGCGGTTGTTTTTCCCGCTGCAGTGGGACCATTGCTCTGGGTTTGTCAGACTCTGTATGTCCCTTTGTGTGTTACCTGGTCTGGTCAGCTGAAGTGCTCTTTCTCTACTTTGAACCTCATTCCGAAGGAAATTAATGAGCTCAGGCACCTTCCATTCACCATTTGGGTCTGACTTGCGTGTGTAGGCTAGTGCTATGTCCTCTGGTATCAGCTGTAATAGTACTGGGCATAGCAGGCAGCCATATGTGTCATTGTGAACACCCATGGATTCTAGACTGCGGATCTGAATTTCACATTCATCATACAGTTGTCTGAGTGCTGCAACATCTGATGATCTTTTAACAGGGGCAAGGTTCAACAGTTTGGACATATGTGCACTAATTACAATGTCTTTTCTTCCAAAACGGTTCTGAAGTAATTCCACTGCTGCATCATGATTACCATTAGTCATGCTTAGTCCTGCAACAGCTCTAGCTGCTGTTCCAGTCAGATAGGATCTCAGCTAGGTGAACTTTTCCATCATTCTCATGAATAGCCGTTTCATACTGGGACCAGAATTCTTGCCACTGGCTTACTTCTCCGTCATATTTTTCTATCACCAGCTTTGGCAGTTTAACAGTCTGTCTGCTTTCTGATCTTACTGAGCCAGGGATTGCATCACTCATCCGCTCATTCACGGGGTCCCGCGTCGTCCTAATAAGCCTATCGACACGGGCTTTTAGTGTGATGATGCAGTCCTGGTAGTCCTGAGTGGTCGCGATCGCTGCCTCCAGTTCGTCCGTCGACGTTTCATCCTCGATGCCGTTGTCCAAGTCTGTTAAAGTTTCCTCCTTGATCTCCAAAACTGACAGCATTTCATGGAGTTTTTCACAGTCGGGTCCATCCTTCCTCACCTCCTCTTCCATACGAGTCAACAGTTTCATTGTGGAGGTGCGATCGTCTTTCGTTCCGTTTCATCTGTTCGTAGTGCTCAGCCAGCTCAACTTCAACAACATTCACAGTCTTTCAGTCTTGAAATCCGGTTTCGCACCAAAAATGTTGTTTAAATTGTTGGAGCTTCCAAAAAACGACGACCACAACTGCTTCTCATTCAAACCGATTATGTTCACTAAGTTAAACATGTAAAACACTGTTACAAAGAAGAAGAAAAACGACAACGGCAACATAAAAGCGAAGAGGAAAAAGTCCAGATCCGTTACCTAGCAACCAATAGATTCCTTTTTTTAGCAACTTAACGTCTAAACGTTACACTAACAGAAGACAACACAACACATTTCTATTTCAAAATAAAAGCATTTGTTATTGTAACCTATAATTATTATTCATCTATTGTCAGAGAAAAAAAATATTTGCAACACAGTGAAACCCGGCCAGAATTATTGTATCCTATGCTGAATCCAGACTACACAATATCAGTCCAGTGATGTCCTGACACATTTTATGTGGAAGAAAACCACTGCAGCATCCGGACACCTCACTACATCCCAACTAATCAAGTAATCATTAATTATATGAGGTTATATGAGATGAATCCCACCTTTGCGTGGGGGTGGTGTCCCTGCAGTGTCCAGGAGGTGAACTGGCACGTCTCCACCTGCCAGTCTAAACTCCATACTGTGGTAAATGGTAGCGCTGTTCTAGTCTTCTGACCACTCAAAGCGTGTTAACACTATATATCTCATTCACATTCATACACTGTTGGCATTGGCTGCCATGTAAGGTGCCAACTGCTCATCAGTTTTAGGAACTAACCATTCACACACCGATGCCATGGTCCACTTGAACCTGCCACCCTCTGGTTCCTAAGCCAAGTCCCTATACGGACTGATCTACTCTAATATGAGCTGTTCTCATCAGCTGGTCACATCTATCCTAAAGCACAGTGACACGCTTGTATTATACAGTTAGATTTTGCTGGAAAGACTGCTTTCAAAGAATCTGAGCACCAACACATTCTGCTGGAGAACTCATCACATCTGAAAGGATGAGGCTGGCAATGTATTTTGTTCTCACTGTCAACAAATCCCATGAAAAGACCAAAACTAACAATGACCCCACTAACAAATACTGATGAACAGCACATGACAGACCTGTTTAGTAATGTATTTATAAGTGCGACTTCAGTCTTCTACATGAACTAAGACTATGCTCCACATGTCACTGCCAGTTTTAGTCTAGTCTTATAATCTTTGGATAACTTATTTTCTTACACTTCTAAAGGCATTCCAAGTCCAAGAGCCACTGACCAGTTGAAATGGACCAACACTGGGCCTCTCAGATTTGGAAATGCACCAACACTGCCCCCCCCCACCATTTTGAAAAACAACCCAAAATTAATTTCCTACTTAGCATGATGTCCCTTCTTAACCTGGCTCTAAATTCTCCAGGCTAACCTGATCCCAGTGCAGCTCCTGGGTGGTGAGTGATGCTTTTCAGGGGCTTAGGCCTTTTAAAGTTTCAGGTTTGATGGCTTAAGTGTTACTTTTAGCTAACCTGGGCTCCAAAGTTCAAAGGCTTTTAAATGAGCAGAATACTGCTCTCCACTTTGCTCTCCAAATATTTACATACCAACCATTTCTTTACATTTATCAAATTTATCAAATCATTTACAAATTCAAATCCTTTCGTGCCACTTCTCCTCGGTCCACTCACTACTGCACTTTATTTATTTCTCTCTTAGCTAATGATCAACTTTCAGTGATATTGTTTAATACTTTGATGATAAGAGTTTAAATCATTCGTGATTCTGCTGTGGAGCAGACATAAATCTGAGTTAGACAATTAATCATAAATGTGGAAGGTGAAAAGAAAAGAGCAGATTCAACAGGAATGATGCAGTTGCTTGCTGTTGATTTGAGATCATCGTTTCCTTTTTACTCAATTTCTAATTACTTTCCAGTCAGGCTAAAACAACATTAATAATAGCAGTAATTTATGCCCCCTCCTTTTTCATGAAAGGCTTCAATATGACTAATGTTGACGTAAGATTAGATACACAGTACACCTGGCCTTATTTAGGAAGAATTTCCACACAATCACAAAGCCTCTGTGTCTGTTACACTTTCCCTACACGTACTTCAGACACTGATACACCGATGATATGGCAATGATGTAAGTGGTGATGAGTCTATAGAGATTTTTGTGTGGGCGTTTGAGGTTAAAGGTTCAGAAAGGTTCAGAACCAACGGTATACTCCTGCGTGCAGGAAATACTGTTTACAGTAAGACATCTTCACAGAGGAGGAGGACACATTCCAGGAAAACAGAGCTTCAGCAGCTCCAGCACAGTGGAATGAACGCAAACTGGATTATATACATAAGACTTGTCAGTTTATTATTTGGTCTCCTGTAGGCTGAGATTAGCTTCAATCATGCTGCACTCGTCATGAGTCAGTTTCCAGTCTCCATGTCTTTTTATTTTTTACAAACTCACAATTTATTGGCAGTAATAAGAAGGTATAGCTCCAGGTTCATATGCATGCACAAAATATTTACTTTATTTATTTTAGGGTAGCAAGAAGGAACTGTATGGAAGAGCATCAGGGCCACATGTGAAACATTTATTTGAGTTCTGACTATGTTTTCTAAAGAAATAAGAAAAAATAAAGAAAATTCTTTGGCACTGTGGGCCAAAGAGTCATTCGTGCAGACTTGCTATCAGAGGGTTTTATTGTCCAGGATTGTGGACTTCTTGTCTGACAGGAAGCAGGAAACGTGTCTCAGAATCCATCAGTACTGAATCCCCTCAAGGCTGCATCCTTCCTCTGCACCTGCACCTCTGCTCTTCTCTCTGTACACCGACAGCTGCACCTCCAGGCACCAGTCGGTCACACTTGTGTGTATTTATGTGTATGCTTCCTTACTTGCAGTACTTGCTTTCATCTCCATCTTTATATTTTCTCCGCATGTGAAAACCTACAGCCACAAACCGCCGACATTCAGGATGAGTCTGGATGAGTTTGATGATCCTCCAACTTTCTTCTAGCACCTCATCAGATCAAAGCTTTTAGTAATCTTGTAAAATATCTCAAAATATATAACTGGATTGGCATAAAATTTGTATCCCTCATGTTTTTGTTGAGGTTAAGAGTTTTGGTGTAATGTCTTAACAACTGTTAATTGGACTGCAATGGCATTTGGTGCATATACGCTCCCCTCAGGATGAATTCTAATAAATCTGGTAATCCTCTGACTCTCATCTAGCACCATCATCAATATTATCATAAGCATACATACACAAAATCAGACACAGACATTATTCAGGTTTTATTGTGTTGTTATAGAGTGAGTGCAGCAGTGACTAACAGGACCCAATATAAACAAAGCAACACCCACAGGCCTATAAACTCTGCTGTAGGCATGCACTCACATACAGCCTCGCACACACACTTCCATAGAAATGTACACCCACACGCACAGTTCTCTTTTTACACAGGCAGCCAATGACACTTCGTCTTTAGTTAGTCATAGTTTTTTCCTGTCTGCCAACCAGTCATGCTGTCTCATAACCACAAATACTAACTGACTGCTTATTACTGGCGAAAAATCGTTAGCGTTAGCTCTGATGTTCCTGATGTCACGTACTGTAGGAGGAAGCTTAGTCAGTTCCCAGGATTCCCTCTCTGATTTCATCACTGCTTGTTCCTCATTCCCAGTAAACTAATAACAAAAACATGTGTAAGTGCATGGGTGCACACACACACACACACACACACACTTCTCAGTGGGGTGCCATATTTGACATATTGTAAACAGTCTAAAACAGAGATAACACTGAGCTCAAGGTTATTTTTCACTTGCTCGGCATCATGAATGTTTGCCTTCCTGTCTGCTTTCTTTGAAGCCATTTACTTAAGTCAAGTCTTTACTTGTCCCTCAAGTGTCTTTATCTTTTCCGCATTCCCTCTGCCTTCCTTTTCCTGTGCCTGTATCCCTGTGACATCTGTTAATCTTTCTCCCTCTGCCCTTTCACAGTTCATTCTGCATTTCAGTCCACTTTAACTTTGGGCACAGGCGCACCAACGCTGTGCTGATGGTGTGCATTGAAAATAATGGCTTTCAAAGTGTAGTGCTGCTGTTGCCGCGTTGTTTTTGAAAGGGCCATAACGCCTACAGAAGCAAAATATTCTGATATAAATATACCTGAAGGGGCTGTATGAGTAACCCAGACCATATAAAAGTGCATTCAGATAGAGAAGACATTGTTTTTGTTTTGAATGCAGTGATCATGAAACATATGAAACCTCTTTCTCATCCTACTTGATGTTGGATGTCAGCTGTTCAACAGTTCAACGTCTCTTTTTCATATTTGGCTTTTGAACTGATAACAAGCTAGATGGTCCTGCTTCTCTTTAGCTCGGCTTGTCCATGATTTCTAAAAAGAATTTCAAATGTGGACAGTTTTCCACTTCACCTCAGTCCATCTTGAATGAGCTCAGGCCTGTAGAAGGTGGTTTCCTCTTTGCATGGTCGAGTTTCAGCTGTCATTTGTGGATACAGTGATGAAGTGTGTCCACAGACAATGGATTTTGGAAGTGTTCCTTAGCCCATGTACTGATGGCCATGACAGAGTCCTATCTGTTTTCGATGCACTGCCATCTAAGGGCGTGGAAGAACATGATCTAATGTTGATTTTCAGCCTTGTCCCTTCTGTACAGAGATTTCTTCTGACACCTGAAACTTGTTGTGATATTATGTAGACAATGAAATCTACAGATTCTTTTCATTTTACTTTGAGAAACATTCTTAAAATGTAACACTACTTTTCACCACAGTCTGTCATCAAGTGGTGAACCCCTCTTCATCTTCACTTCTCAAAGACTGAGCCTCTGTGGATGTTCTTTTTATATCCAGTCATATTACTAACCTGTTGCCAGTTAACCTCATTCATTGTGAGATGAACTGATGTTCACAACTTTTGCTTCCACTGTCCAACTTTTTTTTTTAACATGTTGGTGGCATCAAATTCAAAATATTCATATGACAACACAATTTCTCAGTTTTAATATTTGGAGTTGTCTTTGTGTATTCATTTAATTTTTAATTAAATGAGGTTACAATGTTTTACACATCATCACATTTACTTTATATTTATATTTTACACAGCGTGCCAGCTTCTTTGGAAATGGGGGTGTAGCTGTAGCTAGCACTGATACTAAAACGTAGGAGCTGCAGCTCATATTTTCCTACAGACCTCTCAACCTTTCCTTTATTGAAGTGGAGTGGAGAGTAAAGAGTCTTGAGGTATTTGAAGTTGCACCCAGCAGTGAGTTAACTCTCTCTTTCTCTCTCTGTGTTATTGGGTTTTCCATTGACTGTGCCACCTCCAAAGGTCAAATTAAAAGATTTTGGTGATAATTCATTGTTCCAATCCTAAAGTCAGAACCTTTCACAGGGTGCCACATGTAACCTTGCACTGTGAGCTTAACATGGATTCTTTTAGTTCCCAGTTAAGCCCTTTGAGAGGATTCAGGTAAAATCTCCCAAAGAGTTCAACCACAAAGATTCTCCTGTTCAGACAACTCAGTGAACCATTTCTAGTTATAGAGCTTTTATTTTAGGAGTGTATAATCTACCTTTCAGTGCAAAATGAGAGAGTCCTCCTCCCTCCACATTCTGTCTCTCATTCCAGTGAGGACAGAGAAGCGACTAAAGCTGAGGGATGCCAACAAAAACACACATTTTCTACTTTGTATTCATATTAGCCTAATTTCTGGATTCATGTCTTTTTTTTCTACCCCTGTCTCTTTCCTTCAGCATTTCTTCTTTTTACTGTTCTCACTGGCAGCTGCTGGTTTGGGTGGGGTTTTGAAAAATTAAAGAATGAGAGTAATGTGAGCAACAATGCAAGCTGTCAGACTGCTTCCAGCTATTTATTCCACCCAGCATAAAACAGAATAATTTATGGTACATAAAGAATCAAGTTAATTTCCCAGTGTGCTACGTTCTGAGAACTTTATTTCTCTCTGTCTCTCTCTGTCTCCTTCTCTCTCTCTCTCCATATACATATATATATATATATAAAATCACAGGGGCAGCGTCTAAACAATTGGGCAGGTTTTTGTGTGTACAATGAATCTTCAAAGATTAACTGTCCAAATGTGCCTGCATTCACCGTTGATTGTAGACATTTAAGAAAGGTATGGACTTTTGTTTTTATTCTTGCAAATATACCATCTATACATATACCATCATCTTTGTAAACAATAATACATCACCATAGCAACCGTTACAGATGTATGAGTTGTGGATGTGCAGGAAAAGTCATGTTGTCATAATGGTAACAATGCTGAACATGAGGTTAACATTGTGAAATGAGTTCAATACGTCTTAAACCAGCCTCACACAGGTGATGATGTCACACCTCTAACCCCATGTGTCTTTACTTTGCGTCAGAGCTGTGATCCTCACTTACTAGGAAGTCAACTTCTTGTTTCCAGTCTCGTCCACCCAAAAAATGACAACACACAGAAATACAAGCAGACAATATACAAAGCAGAAGTCCTGCAGGCTTTGGACTGAAGGACTTTGACTTTAGTTTGAATGAATTCAGAGTCAAACAAACTTTTATTGCGGTGCTGCCAGGCCAAATGTGATCAGAACTGTCTGTGCTGCATACACATGAGCAGACAAGTCAAGAACAAAACCACTGCACTTGCATATGGATGCAGTGTAACACACCTGACACTTCTGCCTCTATTGAGTCCCCCATTAATCACAGTTTGAACATTTTTGTTTTGGATATGAACTCATTTGGCAATCATCCCTAACCCACTTCTGCAGCAGTTCAAAGAGAGAGAAAAGCACACAGACACAGAAAAAAGAGCCACTACCTATTGTTGCTGAAGAATGCCTCTGAGGACCCATTAAGGCATGTTTCCGGGGCCTCCCGGTGATGAGGGCCTCCTTTTTCCCCGTGCCCCCAACCCCAACCCCCACCCATGGGAGTATTATGGTGTTTTGGCCCCTCACGTGCTCTCCCTGTGCCACCCTGCAGAGAGTGTCACACCAGGAGCAAATCAAAACTTAATTTGATACTAATCCATCTAATTGAGGAGCCAGATCCAAAAGTAGAGGCTGTCTTTGATCTGGTGCAGGGAATGGGGAGGAAAGATTATGGCTGATTAAGCTACTTACAGTAGGTGCAACAGAAAGAAATCCTCAAACCACTGAAAGCAAAGAGAGAGCAGTCAGCACAATGTGGCAGACAGAATTATGTGAAAGAAGCCAAAACTCTGAAACACGTGTCTTGTGACAATTATGTTCCTCTATTATGAATGGATTACATCTGAGAGCTTAAAGTACATAGAAATGTAATTTACACCAATCATTTTAAACAATTAGGTTGTTTTTTTTTTTCTATACAGTGATTGGTGATGAAAAATTCAAAACTTTGACTTTCAAAATTCTTCCTCTGTCCTCCAGTATCTGGACCAGCACTGACACAAAGTCATGTTTTCAGTATTTTCATGCTGTGCCTCACTTTATAACTTTATTCAGTGATTTTGGTTAAAGCTAGATCAGAGTTTTTGTGCTCTCTCATCTCGCAGGATCTCTGAAAATAATATTATAAAGAGCACAGTCTGACCTGCTCTGTGTGGAAAGTGACATATAAATGTGTGCTTGGACTCAAAACATCACATACTTGTGCTCACATTTCTTCTTCTTGGAGACAAACATTTCGCTCGCACTAAAATATGTCCTGTGCACGCTCAGATCTAATGTGCTCGCGCTCAAAGCTAATCAAATCAAATCAAATCAAATTTTATTTGTATAGCCCAAAGTCACGAACTACATTTTGCCTCTGAGGGCTTTACAATCTGTACAGGGAGTGACACCCTCTGTCCTTAGACCCTCGGTTCGAGTGAGGAAAAACTTGCCCACAAAAACCCTTTTAACAGGGAAAAAGGTGGAAGAAACCTCAGGAAGAGCCACAGAGGAGGATCCTCTCCCAGGACGGACAGGCGTGCAATAGATGTCACGTGTACAGAACAAATCAACACAAACATATTGTACAATTACAATGAATGATAAAATGACAATGAATTACAATGAATGATAAAATGATTACAGTAGCAGATATGGTAGCAATAATGACAATAATAATATATGTAGTGGACGTTGCGCAGGATCACAGCAGCAGCCACGATCCACGAGAACCTGCTGGACGACAGAGCACAAAAACTCCGGGGAAGTTTGGTTAGTAGCATGCATTAATGAGACATGTATGTCCACTGATGGTGAGAGAGAGATAGGAGAGAGAGAGAGAGAGAGAGAGAGGGGTCTAGTCCTATAGCAGCATAACTAAGGGATGACCTGAGCCAGCCCTAACTATAAGACTATAGGAACCACAAGGAACCCAGCATCCTGAGAGCGCAGTGTTCTAAAGAGGTAGTAGGGTACTATGAGCTCTTTTAGATATGATGGTGCCTGACCATGAAGAGCTTTGTAAGTAAGCAGAAGAATTTTAAACTCTATTCTAGATTTGATAGGTAGCCAATGCAAGGAAGCCAAAATGGGAGAGATGTGATCTCTGATCTTGGTTCCTGTCAGAACACGTGCAGCAGCATTCTGAATTAACTGCAAAGTCCTAAGAGACTTATTGGAGCAACCTGATAGCAAAGAGTTACAATAGTCCAGCCTAGAAGTAACAAATGTGTGGACTAGTTTTCTGCATCCACTTGAGATACGATGCGTCTGATTTTGGCGATGTTACGTAAGTGGAAGAATGCAGTCCTCGAAATTTGTTTTATGTGGACATTAAAGGACAAATCCTGATCAAAAACAACTCCAAGATTCTTTACGGTGGAGCTGGAGGCCAGGGTGATCCCGTCTAGAGTAACTAAGTCTCTAGAAAGAGAGTTTCTGAGGTGTTTGGGTCCAATTGCAAGAACTTCAGTTTTGTCTGAATTTCACATTGGAAAATTGTAGGTCATCCAATTTTTATATCCCTAAGGCATGCTTGGAGTTTAGTTAATTGATTTGTTTCATCAGGCTTGATCGATAAATATAATTGGGTGTCGTCAGCATAGCAATGAAAATTGATAGAGTGATTCTAATAATGTTCCCTAAAGGAAGCATATATAAACTAAATAGAAGTGGTCCTAGTACAGAACCTTGTGGGACTCCATGACAAACTTTGGTATGCATGGAGAATTCATCATTGACGTGAACAAACTGAGATCATTTTAGAAATACGACTTAGAACAGCTTAGGGCGGTTCCTTTGATGCCAATTTGATGTTCCAGTCTCTGTAAAAGAATTTGATGGTCAATGGTGTCAAATGCGGCACTAAGATCTAACAGTACAAACACAGAGATGAGTCCTTTGTCTGATGCCATTAGGAGGTCATTTGTCACTTTGACTAATGCGGTCTCTGTGCTATGATGCACTCTAAATCCTGACTGAAAATCCTCGAATAGACTATTGTTATGGAGAAAGTCACGAAGCTGATTGGCTACAGCTTTCTCAAGTATCTTAGAGAGAAAGGGAAGGTTTGATATCGGTCTGTAGTTGGATAAAAACCACTGGATCTAGAGTGGGCTGTTTAAGAAGAGGTTTAATTACAGCTACCTTAAAGGACTGTGGTACATATCCTGATAATAAAGACAGATTAATCATATCCAATAAAGAAGGGCTAACTAGAGGTAAAACATCCTTGAGCAGCCTGGCTGGGATGGGGTCTAAGAGACAGGTTGATGGCTTAGATGCAGAAATGATTAAAGTTATTTGATGAAGGTCGATGGGAGAAAAAGAATACATATCAGGTTTTATAGCTGTTTCCAAAGTTGCTGTATCAGAAAGCAGATCAATGCCTGTTGAGGGCAAGAGGTGATGGATTTTGTCTCTAATAGTTATAATTTTATCATTAAAGAAGCTCATGAAGTCATTACTACTTAGACCTAAAGGAATAGATGGTTCAATAGAGCTGTGGTTCTCTGTTAGCCTGGCTACAATGCTGAAGAGAAACCTAGGGTTGTTCTTATTCTCCTCTCTTAATGATGAGTAATAGGCTGCTCTGGCATTACGGAGAGACTTCCTGTATGTTTTGAGATTATCTTGCCAGACTAGATGAGATTCTTCCAGTTTAGTGGCACGCCATTTGCGTTCAGGTTTACGCGTCTCTTGCTTTAATTTACGAGTCTGCTGGCTATACCATGGTGCTAACCTCCTTTGTTTAATTGTCTTCTTTTTCAGAGGTGCAATCGAGTCTAGAGTTGTCCGTAAAGAGCCTGTAGTACTATCAACAAGATGATCTATTTGTGAGGGGCTAAAGGAAGCAGAGTCCTCTGTTACATTGAGACATGGCATTGAATTCAATGCTGAAGGAATCACTTCCTTAAATTTGGCTACAGCACTATCAGGTAAACATCTGTTGTTAAGAGTTTCTGCAAAAAGGCTTATAGTCCAGTAGTATGAACTCAAAGGTTATTTAAAAAATGGTCAGACAGAAGAGGATTCTGTGGAAAGACTATTAGATGATCAATTTCAATGCCATATGAGAGAACAAATCAAGAGTGTGGTTCAGACAATGAGTCGGTTTATTTACACTCTGACAGAAGCCGATTGAATCTAATAAAGAGATAAACGCAGTACTAAGACTATCAAGGACCTGATATTCAAGAGTCCACATTTAATTCTCTTATTTTGGACTGTTGGAGATGTTGATTTAATTTTTATTAAGTTTTTATGATGAACTCCTCTTCTGTTTGTTTTATCTTTAAATAATGTAGGTGGACGGGGGACAGACACAGTCTCTATACTAAAGGACTGGGTGGGCAGCTGCTCTAATGGAGGCGCAGAGAAGCGTGTAAGACTGCAGCTCTGCTTCCTGGTCTCAACTCTGGGTTGTCACGGCTTTGGTCGTAATAAACTTGGCTATGATTCTAGATATGAGAGCTGCTCCATCCAAAGTAGGATGGATGCCGTCTCTCCTAATCAGACCAGGTTTTCCCCAGAAAGGTGTCCAATTATCTCTGAAGCCCACATCGTTTGCTGGACACCACCTCGACAGCCAGCGGTGGAATTGCGACATGCGGCTATACATGTCATCACTGGTCACATTGGGCAGGGGTCCAGAGAAAACTACGGAGTCCGACATCGTTTTAGCATATTCACACACCGATGAAACATTAATTTTAGTGACCTCCGATTGGCGTAACCGGGTGTCATTACCGGCGTGAATAACAATCTTACTGTATCTCGTTTATCTTTAGCCAGCAGTTTCAAATAAGATTCGATGTCGCCGCTCTGGCCCCGGGATGCATTTAACTATGGCCCCGGTGTCGCTAACTTCACGTTTGGACTATGGAGCTGCCAATGACCAGAGTTGGCCTCTCAGCGGGTGTGTCGCTGAGTGGGGAAAATCTGTTTGAAACGTGGAGCGGTTGGTGGTGTACCGTGGGCTTCAGTTTGGGGCTATGCCTCTTTCGGACAGTCACCCAGCCTCCCGGCTGCTCGGGAACTGCCGGGGGACGGCTAGCTGAAGCTCCCTTCGGTGGTACCGCACCGGCTACAGGGGACTTGCTAACTATAGCAGCTACTGACTGTTCGGTGGTGCGGTACCGTGCCTCTAACTCACTGACCCTCGCCTCCAAAGCTACAAATAAAGTACATTTATTACAAGTACCGTTATCACTAAAGGAGGACGAGGAGTAACTAAACATGTGGCACACAGGGCAGGAGAGAGGAGGAGAGGAGAGAGAAGCCATAGCTATCGGTAGTTAGTGTGACTAACAGAAACTGGTGAAACTAGCAGATTGTGGTCACTATAGTAAAGAGACCTGTTCGCACTCTTGCTGCATGTCATATTAAGATTTTAACCCTCTGAGGACAGATTAGGCGGATCCGCCCAAAATGTTTAACGTTTTACATATCTGTGAATATCTCCGAAACGGTTTATGATACAGAGATGCTTTGGTGATGTTTTTTGCACTGTTTTCCTGAGATTCCGCTGAAGACGGAGATGTGTGGTTTGTGTCTGTCCGACACTTCCTTGATGTTTTATGCCACTGCGTAAAAGACCAATCGAAAAATAGATGTTCGGCCGACTTCCGTACGCACTGGATGAATGGACAACCATTACTAGGTAGACTAGTTTCTCTTTCAACCAATCAGTGGCTGGTATCTATGACGTATTCTAGCCAATCAAAGGACTCTGTGGTCTTGTGGGGGAGGGACAACAGAGAAACAGCAGGCGGTGTAGAACAGAGTGACAGAGGGCCCAAAGTGACTGCAGAGTGACAGAATAACTTCATAAATACTGTTTTTATTGAATGACAGGTTCCCCTCAACTTTCTGGAGGGTCTTTGCTTTGATAAGTGGCATGCCTGAGGAAAATGAGGCAAAAATCATCATAGCTTATTTTTCATTAGGCTATACCTTTTTAATCACGTAGCCTAGCCTATTCACCCATCATCTCTTGTTAAACGTTTCAATAAGAGAATCAGCTGGTTACACGGATTCTATTACTGTAACAGTAATTTATTAATTTAAGTTTAAAATCATAATATGACATGCAGCAAGAGTGCAGCAGCCAGGATGCGAACCAGCATCCCATGGTTCAAAGTACAACAGGTAACAGTGTACTTAACCACTCAACTACCATAACACAGGTATGTTATCAGGCATATTTATAGTATATAAAACATCCCCCTAATATAAAATTAGAAAAAATCTACGATAAACATAATCATACGATATCTAAACTACGATAACTCTTTTTAGGATTACTTAAGATTAATTATACATAAATAAGCTGGCGTCTTAAATAGGTGACGATTCAAATAGCTGGCTAATAAATTAGTAAATTGGTGTATTTTAAGAGAGAAGCAGTTTTACAAACAGACCATATACCAGCCCCTACGGAGTGCTCAAAACGGCGAAGGAACACACCCAAGATTGGTCCATACTCTAGCTATCTCCCTATTGGCTGCTGAAACACACTAATTTAAGCGCAGGGAGGGGCATCCTTCAGTCTGAGCAGACACTTCAACCTGAGACGACGTGCTGTTTTGAGCGCGAGCAGAAAAAATTTGAGAGCGCACAGGACATGTTTTGAGTGCGAGCACATTAGATTTGAGCGAGCACATTAGATCTGAGCGCACACAGGACATATTTGAGTGCGAGCGAAATGTTTGTGTCCAAGAAGAAGAAATGTGAGCACAAGCATGTGATGTTTTGAGTCCAAGCACACATTTTGAACAAAGCAGCAGAAATCTGAGTGCGAGCACAAAATCTGAGCATGAGGAGAATAAATCTGAGCACGAGAAGGAGAAATCATGCTCTCAAACTGAAAATGTACGCTCTGGAATAAAGATAGGATAATTCTTCCATAGTTCAGCAGCTGGACTGGACCTTGGAGATCAACAGGGGATCATGTTACACCACCGAGGTGTTTTACAGACTTTCCTGAGTAGCAAGATAGATACTCACACAAGCTCATAGCACTAGCTGCAAGGCTTAGGTCTCTCCCAAATTCTGGTTTATTAATTATTCGCGTAAATGGAACTTACAGTAGCCTACTTTGAACCTCCCCTCCAGAAGAATATATTCATGCTGCTGGAAACCTAGCATTGAGCTAAGTTTAGCCAAACCTATTTATCTGTCCATCTTTAGTCCTCAAAGTCAAGAGTGAATCTTCCAGCTCAAGTAAACCAAACTAAACTATGACTGAGTGGAACTTGTAGGTTTAAACAAGTAACATTATTCTAAGGAAAAGCAAGTGTTGTGTGGCCTCATGTACTTTTTATTTCAGCTCCCATGTCCCATGGCAGAGCCCCATCTGGGCAGCAGTGACGCTTCATTAGAGAGTGAAGATCTCATCAACCGCTGCATGCACAATTCTCATCAATAGGAGACATGAAAAATGACTTGTTCATAGCCATATCAACATTATAGCAACAACATACACTTTTCACTACAGTTTCAATGTCTGTATCTGTAAAATATGCAAATCTAAATATTTACATCCTGTATCCATTTCAGATTCAAAGCCCTCTTTTTTTGCTGTGCACAGAATCGTGTTCATTTGTTAACAAAGCTTTCATTGTTTATCAAAGGCAAACTCAGTGCAAAAAGATAAGCTGACAGAAGCTGTGCAACGCTGTCTGACTGAACCACAGGTGTGCAAGATGCAGCAGCCAGGTAGACACCGTACACTGCTCGGGTTTGCTGAAGGACATAAGGAAACCTAACATGTCTGTGTCTTGAAGGTTTGATGTAATGATGCTTCTGTGTATCACTTGTGAGTGCACTCTGTTGCCTTGGCCTGGAAGGGGCACAGGTTTGATCAAGGGAAGCCATCTGGAGGAACGGGAGCTTTCCTGGTGGGCTGCTGTGCTATTCAGGCTGATGCAGTGAAAAGAAAAATCACTGTAAGAAACAGACAGGCTGTATGGGTTGTTGTTTATGTGTGTTTTAGTCAAACATCCAGGTCTGTTTTTATTTCCAGTCCGTCTCAGGGTTTGACTCACCCATAGTCACAAAGGCAGACTGGACTCTTGATCACCCAGAAGACATGACGTCCTCCTACAAGGCTAATGGTGATAGGAGCCACCTGGCTGCTCTGTGAGTGGTTCAGGTTTTATTTTAGGGGTAAAAGGGTTGATGGCAAAGATCCCACATTGTTAGCACCAGTGCTATCAGGTGTAAATGCAAGGCGCAGTGACTGGATGCCATTATCCAGATAATATATCAGATACAGATATGCCAGGTTTAACATGGGGTCTACAAATAAGCAAGCTGGGCTGTGCCCGGTGCTAGACAAATTCATCAGTTAAAATATAAAGCAGCTATGGCTGGGAGACACACAGTCACATGTTTTTTGTGTGGATTATCAATAAGTAATTCAAGTTCCTGTCAGAGAGCATGACTCTGCAGTGTGGATGGAGTGCTGCTCTCGCCTGAAAACCTGAAACTTTCGCTGCATGATCACTCCAAATAGATCATGTGACAAGCGCTGTCGTCTCATGCTGGAGGGAGGATGTGTGAGACATAAAGGTTGCAATAAAGAACGCTTTTCTTTAAATGTTGATCATGTGGAAGATTTTAATATTAAAACACGGACACAGTCACAGTTTGTACTTGTCCTGAAGCTTATCATCACATCTGTTTTCTGTCACACTCTCGCCACAGCACGTGGCCTAGCTTTGATCATGAGATTGTATGATGGCATGAAGGGTGGTGGTCATAGTGCTGGTGAGAGTATCGTCTTTCCTCTCCACTGTCGCCAATGGTGGAATTTTTGTTCTCTGTAAATAATATTATAAAGAGCTGCTCTGTATGGAAAGTGTCATGAGATAACTTTTTTTATGATATGGCACTATATAAATGAAATGAAATTGAACTGAATTGAGAGACATTTGACAGGTTGACCATCACCATTTCCTCTAAATTCACTGTTCCAGTTGATTTGATTGAAGCAGGTTTATTCATTTCTCCTCCAAAATAAGAGTTTATGTTGAAGCTGACTGATCTATGTTTTTGCTGTTAGTCATATATACAGTATATACTTTGGATGGAATAGCCTCTGAAACAGCGTCATCTTGGAGCATTCTGGATGAGAAACCTGTGGAGTTTCTAGTGGCTGCTGCCAGAAACGATGTGTCTGTGCTCATGATTATGGTGAGTATTTAACAATAGTTTTGAATGTGGCTCAGACAATTCTAATCAAGAACTATGTATGAGAACTATGTGCAAGAACTACTATGTGTTTTATAATATGACATTAAAATCTGTTCTGAGTTTCAGTCCAAAGAAGAAAGTGATATTAAGCACCCAGCCAAATTTGAATGATTAAAAATATCGACAAGTTGATGAAATTAGGTGTCAAAATCAGGTAAAAATGAATTCTCAGCTCCAGGACTGTGGGGGCGTGTCCTCTGAATGTGCTGAAGCCACGCCCACTCATGGCAGCAGTCCAGCAGCCATTTTGAAACGACTGAAACGTGTCAGATGAGTTCAGAAAATGACATAACTAACTCTGAAACACTCTGAGCGAGATGAATTCATCTCTATCTCTCTGCTAGGGTGCAGGGGTATGCTCAGGGTGGCCTCAGCATCGAGCCACCCTTTAGGACCACCCACAAAATCCTGGACTGAAAAGTGGTGAAAAACAGTTTGAACCTCTAACTCCACATTTCAGTGATATATCGTTCAAAGTCTTTTCACATGTTTTCAGCAACTATTTTCCAACATATTTAATGTGTTTTGAAAGAAATCTCAGAATTGCCTTTACAAGACTTGAATAGCATGTCCAGCCTCATAGAGCAGCTAACATCACTGTTAGTTTGTTTGTATTAAATATCTTTACAATGACTATAAAAGGCTCAAAATACATCTGATCATTCAAACTGCATGAAGAGGCCTACAGTGACTGTCTGATATCTCACTTTTAATTGGAGACCAGTATCACTCTCATTTATTGGTCTAGCCCTTGCTGCCTACTCCTGTGAACCATGGATGACAGGGAATGTGTGGCCAAGGTCTTGACAGGGTGCAGTGGACCTGACTGGGCATGAAGCCATTGCTTGCTCTGAAATGCACCAGAGCCAGAGTGTGGGTCTGGGGTAGCAGTTCTGGTGGCCCAGTGCTAAGCAGCTTATCCTTCAGAAACAATGAAAGACTGATGTACTGTGAAACTGTAACTGCTCCTCATATTGTCCAACATGAGCAGACTGAGAGAGACATGAGAGACTCCTCTTGTCCATGGATCTCTGATGGGTCAGTCTCACACTGAGGTGCAGCCCAGTCTCAGTCCATTTGTCCACAGCAGGGAATTTAAGACCAATATATGAGGCTAAAACAAGACCGAAGCAAATTTGATCTGAGACTGAGACAGGCCTGGGAGGTAATGAATTCACTGCTGAGACTGTTCACACACACACACACACACACTCACACACACACACACATACAAAGGCCTTGGGCAGTGATGAGGGGCTCCAGTTTCTGGGAGGCAGCAGGTAATTCAGTCTCTTTCGTTTCATTGCATTCCTCCTGTTCACACAGGGCTGCTGACAATAAAGCTAATGTTCCCATCAGGCAAAGATTAGCTCTGCTGCTCAGTCACTGTGGACGAATATGTCCTCTGACACACTCCTCACTGACACACTACTCACTGCCGTACAGGTACAACACTGCCTTCCTCTTCAGTAACAGCTCACTACGGTAACCACTTAGTGGAGGGAAATTGCATTCATTCCATTTCGCTCAACTTAGAAAATACTTTTTGTATAATATATATATATATAGAAAGAGATATTTACCTGTGTCTAGCACGTACAGCTATGGACACCATGGCTGCAGAGTTCTGATTGTACTTTCTGGAGTTCACTTGGAGGACATGGTCCACACATAAGATCAGCAGAAGATGTGCCCTTGTAGCATGGCGGCCATGCTGACAGTCGGTGGGGTCACAACAAAATGAAGTTCACAGAGAGCTTTCATCTCACGCTTACACCCTCTGATGACAATATTTACATTATACTCACAGTTGTAGAAAATATAATCATTATATAGTCTGTAGGGTTTCCTAACTTCAGTCATGTGATGATTCTCAGATGCAGAGAATGTGAACAGATAATTTCTGCATGTGTGGTTCCCACCATGAAGCATGGAGGGGGAGGTGTGATGGAGTGGGGGTGCTTTGCTGTTTGAATTATTTAAAATATAAGGCACACTTAACCAGCATGACTACCACAGCATTCTGCAGTGACATGCATGTCTTCAGTGTTAATCTACAATTTAGAAAATAAAACAGAAGGTGTGTCAAAGTGTGTAGACAATCACATTAACTATCATAATTACACAGACGCGCCCAAATTGATTTTGGTCTGTCAAGTGACTACAACTCCATAGATTGTCTCTGCAGGAATTGAACAAATAAATGATTTGACGTGTCTGAACTTTCTTCTGGTAAATGCAGAGAAAACTAAGATCATTGGCTTTGATAGTTAGAGTGCATCTTGTCTCTCTGTCTCAAACAAAAAGAAATCTTTGACTGAGAGTTTAATGTCAAATCAGTTACAAGGTTTTCATTCTACGACGTTAAAAACAACAAGCGTTAGGGTTAGGGTTTCTTGAATTGTTGAACCTATATTTCCGTGGCATCACTTTGTTTCCAGATCTCAGCAAGAATCCCGTCTCCCATAAATCACGTTAGTATAACATATATTGTTTTCATAATTATGGGATGGATTACAGGGCAAATGGCAGGCGTAGAAAGTGCGATGATGCCAGAGGCCAGGGTTCAAGTCCAGACTTCAGTCTCTAGTTAGACAACAAAACCACAAGACTACAACTAAAAACAAAGTATATACATATTGTACATAACAAGAAGAGAATGTGCACTAAACAGAGAAAGGGTTTCTTAAGTTTTGCCAACCTAAGCTAACACACAAAAGTATGTATGAATATGATATATACTCATTTTAATACGATTTCCATGGGTAACAGAAAAACAAGGAAATGTAATTGGGAACATGTGAATATGCTCTTTGTGTGTGTGTGTGTGTGTGTGTGTGTGTGTGATCGGCTTCTCTTCATCCTCCTTGTTCATCCTGCCTCCTTGCTGATGCCTTATTCAAATTCAAAATTTAATTGTATTGCCCAAATTCACAAAACACATTTTGCCTCTGAGGGCTTTACAATCTGTACAGGGAGTGACACCCTCTGTCCTTAGACCCTCGGTTCGAGTGAGGAAAAACTTGCCCACAAAAAACCCTTTTAACAGGGAAAAAGGTGGAAGAAACCTCAGGAAGAGCCACAGAGGAGGGATCCCTCTCCCAGGACGGACAGACGTGCAATAGATGTCACGTGTACAGAACAAATCAACAGAGACATATTGTACAATTACAATGAATGATAAAATGATTACAGTAGCAGTGGAACCTGTGATAGAGATAGAGAGACACAGATGCACAGCAGCAGCAAATCATTAACTAACTATAAACTAACTATAAACTGTAATGGAGATATGGTAACAATAATGACAATAATGCCTTCAGGGTGGATGTGGCTCAGGTGGTAGAGCGGGCCGTCTTGTAATCGAAGGCTCTTTGATTCAGTTCTCCTCCAGTCCAGTCAGAGTGTCCTTGGGCAAAAAACTGATGCCCAAATTGTTTCTGATGGCTGTGCTGTCAGTGTGTGAGTGAGTGTGTGTGTATGGGTGAGTGTCATCATGAGGGTTGTGTATCACTCCTGATGAGCAGTTGGCTCCTTGCATCTGCCATTACTGTGTGAATGTGTGTGTGTTGTAAAGCATAAATACAACTTAATCCACCATTTAACACAAAAGTGAAGCTCTGTGTCGGACCGGTCTGTGCTGCAGCTCTACATCTGGTCATCCGGGCCACTTTGAGCGGAATGGAAGAGCCTCTGTCCCTTTAGAGCTGGCAAGACACTCCAGTACTTTTCCATCCTCTTAACAAAGCCCTGGATGAGAGGAGAGAGAAGAAGGGAGGGGAGGGGGGGGGGGGGGGGGCACAAGGAGACCAAAAAAAGAGGGCTGAATAAGCAGAGGAGGAGGAGATCTGTTCAGTTTGAAACATGCTTGACTCCTTTGCTTGCCTCCCTTTCCTTTCTGTCCTTTTATGAGGAGCAGGCGTCTTTATTTGAGTGTTCTTTACATAATTCCCTATGAGAGTTGCCAGCCTTGATTCTTCATTGTCCCAGCTCAGTTTTCCCAGACAACACATAGCACTCCTTTAAGGAAGGGCACACAATATCACACAAATCTGGCCTTTGGACAATGAACAGGCCCTGCAAGTTGTACCACAGAGCAATTAAACAGGCAGCCAGACAGTAATATTAGCTGCAAAATAACATTGTTTCATCAATTCTTTCAGATTTTGAAGGGAATGACAGCAGTGTGAATAAAGTATTTACAATTTATCCTCCAGTGTCCTAACAGCATTGAGAAGTATTTAAATGGGATTAGGTGTCACGTATGAAACACGTCATAAACTTAGTCTGAGAAAATACGACTCTTTGTATTGGAAATCCTCTATGCAGCTCAATAATCCCAGTGAAAACTGGTAAACATAAATCTGTAACATCTTCCCAGTGTTTTTGTATGGGAAGGGGAAAGAACCCAAACAAGTGTTCAAAATCAAGTGGAGTGATAAGGTTGATGGATACAGCATGAAAAAAAAAGAAGCTTAGATCTAAAGATGTGATGACCACATCGGAAAATACCAAATTTTACCACAAGGCGTCGCATGTGACTAAGACCCTGTAGAACATAATGAGAGACGCTCACATTCTCTGCAAATGTTTCACAATAAAAGCCTTGTTAAATGGTTTCCGAGATGGTTCTCCTACTTTGTTAATGGCTTTACTAGCTGGCTAGCTACCTTGCTAATGTTTATGCTGTGTTTATATGATATAAACTATAAGTAATATGACTGTAATGCTACATGTGATTGATTGATTGATTGATTGATTGAAGTGTTTATTTCGAATATGCAAACAAAAAGAAAAAAAAAATAAGGCAAAACATTTAAACATAGAAATACATATTCGAAAAGGAGTGAGAAGAAGAATAACTTATTAACTCCCACCCCTTCTCTTTAAATAATGAGTGACAATACCAAGCTTCCCTGCAACTTGTTTAGACATACCTGATACTTATAGATAAATAGAATATATCCCTGACTTTGTATTACAAAAAAAACAAACCAAAACAAAAAAAACAAAAAACAAAATCTACACTTAATACAATACACACATACACACATGCACACATACACACATGCACAAAGATAAACAATAAATAAAATAAAAACAAAGGAGACAATAACCTCATAACACTTAGTGCTACCCAACACCTCCTCATCTCTGTACCTCTTAAAAATAGTGTCTTTGTACCTCATTTTAAACTGTTTCATGTTTGGACATTGCTTCAACTCCATGGTGAACCTGTTCCATAGTCTCACCCCACTACCTGAAATACAAAAACCCCTCCTCTTAAAGTTAGATATATATTATATTAATATTATAATTATAACTCCCCTCATGCATAATGAATCATTTCTGTATATTTATTGGTAAAAGATTATTTTTAGCTTTAAACATGATTTGAGCAGTTTGATACTCCACAATGTCTGTAAATTTGAGTGACTTGGACTGTAGAAATAAGGGGTTTGTGTGTTCCTGATAGCCAACGTTGTGTATGATTCGTATTGCTCTTTTTTGAATGGTGGTTAGTGGCTGTAGTGATGTTTTATAGTTGTTGCCCCAAACCTCAGCACAGTATTGAAAGTATGGTGAGACTAGGGAACAGTAAAGAGTGTGCAGTGATTTCTGATCCAAAACCTTTTATGCTTTGTTTATTATTGCAATGCTTCTTGAGACTTTGGTCTGTACATGTTTGATATGTGATTTCCAATTGATTCTGTCATCTATGATTACTCCCAAAAATCTAATTTGGTGAACTCTTTCTATTTTAACTCCCTCTAATTTTATTAATACCTCTGTATTCAATGGGCAATTACCAAATATCATTAATTTAGTTTTGCTCAGATTTAATGATAACCTATTTCTGTTATATTTTTAGTTTGTTCATTTCTGTAGTGATGTCCTTTTGTAATTTTTTTAAGTTTTCCCCAGAACAGAAAATATTTGTGTCATCAGCAAACATGTTTTCTGTCAAAAATACAACAATTCCACAGATTTCACAACATTTATTGAAAAGTAGCTGATAAGTAACGTGACAAAACAGCAGCCAGAACATCCTTGCAGCCTCTTTACTTGACGCACAGGTTGGAACGCTAATTGGCACGTGCGTGCGCTGTAACCTGTGGAAAATAAAAGTGTCCTGTGTCCCTCTTGCAACGGACAACGTGAACAAATATGTTTCATTAAATAAAAAAACAACAAAACCAAACAAGGTCGGCTCAAATATCAAATAGCCTAATTAAAAAATGTGAATGCACATCAGCGACATGGGGAAACAGATCTGTGCTGCTGTATACATTAGTTACGGCAGGTTGCTAGGGCAGGTTGCCTGTTTCATGACAGACGCCAGGAGATGCAGCAGTGGGCCTAATAACAGCACATAGAAGCAAATTAATGTTTTAAATTAAATTAAATGCATTTTTTTTTTAAATAGAAAACCTTTTTTTTCAGTAGGAAAGCATGGTCATGGCCCGCGATGGAATGGAAGAAAAAAAATTGGCCCAGGTCCAAACTTATTTGCCAACCCCTGGTCTAAGAACTGAGATGGATGTTTACATTGAATAGTGAATAGTAATTTTACTGTTAAACTTTGTTTTCTCTCGCTTGTTTGATCATCTGACTTCTTGTGTGTCTTCATCCATCAGATTTCTGTTCAAGCTGTTGCTTCTGTAGCCTGGTGAAATTAGTAGAGATAATACAAAAATAATAAAAAGCTTTTGACCAAGACATGGAATTCTCTTTACTGTCTGTGCTGTTCATTAACAAAATCAGTACTAAGGGCTCTCCTAGTCCAACTGTAACTTATCTAGTCTGCTTAAGTGGTAACACCTATAGGCTCTTCACTGTATTCACAGTAGCAGTAGTAATACTGATGCCAAACACTCACTACTAAACTAAGGACTGTAAAAATAAGTGTGCTAGTACATAAAATTGTAGGTCTCACAGTGTTACAATGAACTTTTAGCATCATCCCTCCCAGAGAGGTGGTGACTACACTCATTACATTGGGGTCCACCAAAGACCATCCAACAAATGCAGACATTACACACACTCAAGGTAGATTAGTATACAACCTTTCATGATATATAGACATTCCGATATCATCCCAGGAAAACACTGTGTCCACATTATGATAAAAGCAAGGTGGCTTCCTCCATCTGTGTCCACGGCCATCTGGCTGTGTTATTAAGTTTTCATACCTAATAACCAAAAAAATTGACATTACCTCCAAAAATGAACCAGTTGAACAATTTCTGATGTAAAGCTACTTGCAAGACATTACAATGTTATAACAAGATGCTATTTAGGCAGAGAATACATTATTAACTCATTATTCACATCGCATTCACCACAGGAGGTGATCTTTTAGACAATCGTCTCACCCTCATATCAGCAATTAACCTGTTGAGTACAATGTTACCATATTTGATTAAAAAAAAAAAAACATGGCCAAATTATAACAAACCAGAAGTAGTTTGTTAACTTTATTTGACATGACAGTTGCTAAATCTCAGCTAAAGAGGATCTCCTGTGTATGTTCTCATGCCAGTTTATATACAACAAAATCCTCTGCTCTGAGGTGATGAGAATAGTCTTTTGGCCCATAAAATTCAGGCCTTGATACACGTGATCCCTGAGCCAGCATGAAATAAACGGCAGTGAAAAAATACACTGTCCAGGTGGAGGATCCCATGCAGGCTCTGGTTTCACACAGAGACCTAATGAGTAGCTGGACCTTTATACGCTGAGACTGTCCTGCTAACCTGTGCCAGATGCCGGCTGATGTGTAACCAAAATGACTTCCTTCATTTGTGGTTGGTTTTAGGTACTCTGTAGGTGTCTGCAGTAAAGTCTTGTGCACTTCTTACTTTGTGTTATTTGTATGAGCAGTAGCTAGTAGATACAGACTGAAAAACTGAAGTACTAAATAAGAGAACTATGCCGGTCTCAGCCTTCTCACTCCGAGTCTTCAGCTCAGAGCTATTTGGCAGAAGTACCCATCACCTGACAGCTGTGCAACCTGACATCCTGTTGCAGTGTAAAAATATTGACTCCAAACCCCCTGAGACACTCTGAAAGAATCCTGCTGCAGCGAGAGAACCACAGAAGTTTGCTTTTGGATGCTGTCACCCTCCGTCTGCAGAGGGTGAGATTAATTAAAACAAAGGTTCACAACGCAACAGGAAATAAAGGATATTATTTGGCTTGAAAAAAATGTTGCACAGCTGCACAGAGCTAAAGGCTAAATGGAAGAACAAAGGGACAGTGTGGGAAAAGGAAATAAGAGCAGGAAAGTAGTGTAAGAGAGTGACAACCATCTGCTGACAGAAACAGATGTTGTTGCAGTGAACACATGGAGAACACAGAGAACCACAACCATGTAACAAACCACATCAACAGCATGACAATGCTGAGGATGATTGTCTACAGAGAGCAGAGGGACACGGACTTTTAACAGCAAGCCACTACAATGCAACCTTTGTCATGTGATGGTAAACGCACCAGCTGATCTTACCGTCAGATCAGTCGCTGTCTCACAGCATGCTGACAGGTTTATTGAGTCACTAATAAGTCAGCAACAACATACACTGAGCCAATTCTGAGTACCTTTTTCTAATAAACAATAAATAAATCAAAAAAAGAAAACTTGTTCTGTAATAGTTGTATTGTAATAATCTAATTTCTGATGTGGTTCTGTAAATTCTTCCACCAAACATGCCTAATACGTGTTCTGGCTGCATCATGGCCACTAAAGCTTCAAGACAATGTTTGTGATTCCAATAGAAGCGTCTCTCTGCTCTGTGGAGAATACACAGCTGGTCTATTTTTGACAGAAGCAGCACAAGATGGCCAGAAGTTAGTGCAGTATAAGGAATCTAAAATAAAGAATCCAGGTCATTTTCAAAATAAAACTGCAACACATAATCCAAGGGAAAATGACCAAATCTGAGGAAGATAACAAAAGTCTGGCAGGCAAATCGCTGCTGGAGGGACATGAAGTTGTGTGGAGAACCAAACTAAAATTCAGGGGTAATAAATATGTTGCTTGAACAGATACAGATACAGACAATGGTGTACTCACCCATTCCTATCAACAAGCATAGGCAGCTTAGCTGTGCTTCACCTATCTTCACCTCTTGTCTTTACAGCGGTAAACCTCTTCCTGAAGGCTCCAACTCACTCTGAGCCAGGCTGTGGCATGTTTAGTTCAGCTCAAGCCAAGACAATGGGGGAGAGAACCTGTGGTCCACAAGAAAGGTAAAACCAGTTCAGCTGTTAGACAGGAAGCTATCACATGGCACATACAAACACACACACTCATACAGAGTGAACTTATCCTGGGAGAGCAGCCAAGGACAGTCGACACACACTTACACACACACAGTGCGAAAAATGATACAAATGAGTTAGAGAAGAGCCGTAACATGACGGCTTGCAGCGCATGACTCTGCTCTTCAAGTGTGTCACTGGTCACCAAGCACATTTAATATTGAATGTAACTGCAGGCAAAACTAAATAAAAGGACACAGCGAGGCCCAAATTATATTTAAAGTTTAAGGAAACACACTATTCCAAAGTCAATAAGAAATCTTGTTAAATAATTATGATTTTTAAATTTTTGCCATAATTAAGCAGCTCTACTGCTATTAAATACAGGCCTGTATACGGTATGTATTTTAATCTACCAAAAAATGAAATATTGAAATTGACATTGGTATTTCTGTAAAAACAGTTGTGACCTGAAAAATATATTGATTTCCATGGATAATAAACTGATGATCGAATATAAACATATTCGATGTAACAGCTTCCTGATGGTAATCAATATAGCACTGATCAATTCTGCAGCTGATATGTAACTGGAAATGGAAAATGTATGAAATTCAGCGGCTTCCTTTTAGATCAGGCGCTATTTGAATGCAAATAAACACTGGGGAATGTGTGGTTATGTTAAAGACGTCTGTCATCAATCCACACTCTCAAATGCATCAGCACACAAATATTTAATCACTTCAAAACTTCATAAATAAAACCAGACACACTGGCTGAGTTGACACTATTTTGTGGGGAGACAAAGCTGTGGCCAAATCATGTATAATTGCCTGGGAATCAAGTGTGTGTCGAAATGTATCGTTTAAACAGCAGCATTTTGCTCTTGATCCCCAACACTTGTTTACACATAGACAAAGTATAATTTTAGGATATATTACCAGCACTTCAAAGAATGCATGACAGCAATTCAAGGGGTTGAATGGGATTTTAGTTTGTCCTTCAGATTGCATTGGATTGTACATGTGTACCTAATTAAGTGGCCACTTAGAAAAAAAGACATGACGCACAAAATAAAGTCCTGCAAAACCTACAGCAACAAATATGTTGTATGTCATAGCCTTTTCAAATATCCTGTATCATCTGTCATCTGTGTGGTTAATACTTGGTTATGTTTAGGCAACTAAAACTTGTTGGTTATAAGGTGTCTAAATGAAAGCACTTGCCAGTTTGATTGCAAATCATCATCTTCCGGTTTGTGCTGGAGTGAGTGTATCTCTAACCTTCACTGACAGCATGAAAAAAAATTCCGCATTCGATGAAATTCAAATCAAATCAAATTTTATTTGTATAGCCCAAAGTCACAAAGTACATTTGCCTCTGAGGGCTTTACAATCTGTACAGGGAGTGACACCCTCTGTCCTTAGACCCTCGGTTCGAGTGAGGAAAAACTTGCCCACAAAAAACCCTTTTAACAGGGAAAAAAGGTGGAAGAAACCTCAGGAAGAGCCACAGAGGAGGGATCCCTCTCCCAGGACAGACAGACGTGCAATAGATGTCACGTGTACAGAACAAGTCAACACAAACATATTGTACAATTACAATGAATGATAAAATCATTACAGTAGCAGTGGAACTTGTGATAGAGATAGAGAAACACAGATGTGTACAGTAATAATATATGTAGTGGACGTCATGCAGGACCACAGCAGCAGCCACGATCCATGAGAACCTGCTGGACGAGAGAGCACAGAAACTCCGGGGAAGAAGTTTAGTTAGTAACATGCATTAACATGCATTAATGAGACATGTATATTTACAGATTTAGAGAGAGAGAGAGAGAGAGAGGAGAGAGGAGAGAGAGATAGAGAGAGAGAGACTCCCCTGGCAGTCTAGTCCTATAGCAGCATAACTAAGAGATGACCTGAGCCAGCCCTAACTATAAGCTCTATCAAAAAGTAAAGTCTTAAGTCTACTCTTAAAAGTGTTGACCGTGTCTGCCTCCCGAACTCAAAATGGTAGTTTTCCACAGAACAGGAACTTGATAGCTGAAAGCTCTGGCTCCCAATCTACTTTTGGAAACTATAGGAACCACAAGGAACCCAGCACCCTGAGAGTGCAGTGTTCTAGAGGGGTAGTAGGGTACTATGAGCTCTTTAAGATATGATGGTGCCTGAAGTAACAAATGCGTGGACTAGTTTTTCTGCATCCGCTTGAGACACGATGCGTCTGATTTTGGCGATGTTACGTAAGTGGAAGAATGCAGTCCTTGAAATTTGGTTTATGTGGACATTAAAGGACAAATCCTGATCTAAAAACTCGACTCAAGAGTTCCACTCAAGATTCTTTACGGTGGAGCTGGAGGCCAGGGTGATCCCGTCTAGAGTAACTAAGTCTCTAGAAAGAGAGTTTCTGAGGTGTTTGGGTCCAATTGCAAGAACTTCAGTTTTGTCTGAATTTAACATCAGAAAATTGTAGGTCATCCAACTTTTTATACCCTTAATGCATGCTTGGAGTTTAGTTAACTGATTGGTTTCATCAGGCTTGATCGATAAATATAATTGGGTGTCATCGGCATAATAATGAAAATTAATGGAGTGAGTCCTAATAATGTTCCTAAAGGAAGCATATATAAACTGAATAGAAGTGATCCTAGTACAGAACCTTGTGGAACTCTGTGACAAACTTTGGTATGCATGGAGGATTCATTATTGACAAACAAACTGAGATCGACGAAGAAGAAATACAACTTAAACCAGCTTAGGGCGGTTCCTTTGGTGCCAATTTGATGTTCCAGTCTCTGGAAGAATTTGATGGTCAATGGTGTCAAATGCAGCAAATGCAAGATCTAACAGGACAAGTACAGAGATGAGTCCTTTGTCTGATGCCATTAGGAGGTCATTTGTAACTTTGACTAGTGCGGTCTCTGTGCTATGATGCACTCTAAATCCTGACTGAAAATCCTCAAATAAACTGTTCTTATGGAGAAAGTCACACAGCTGATTAGCTACAGCTTTCTCAAGTATCTTAGAGAAAGGGAAGGTTTGATATCGGTCTGTAATTGGCTAAAACCTCTGGATCTAGAGTGGGCTTTTTAAGAAGAGGTTTAATTACATTACTTTAAAGGACTGTGGTACATATCCTGATAATACAGACAGATTAATCATATCCAATAAAGAAGGACTAACTAGAGGTAAAACATCCTTGAGCAGCCTGGTTGGGATGGGGTCTAAGAGACAGGTTGACGGCTTAGATGCAGAAATTATTGAAGTTATTTGATGAAGGGAATAGGAGAAAAACACACACACACACACACACACACATATATATACACATATACATATATATATATATATATATATATATATATATATATATATATATATATACACATATACATAAATATATATCAGGTTTTACAGCTGTTTCCAAACTTGCTGTATCAGAATGCAGATCAGTGCCTGTTGAGGGCAAGAGGTGATGGATTTTGTCTCTAACAGTTATAATTGTATCATTAAAGAAGCTCATGAAGTCATTACTACTTAGACCTAAAGGAATAGATGGCTCAATAGACCTGTGGCTCTTTGTTAGCCTGCCTACAGTGCTGAAGAGAAACCTGGGGTTGTTCTTATTTTCCTCTATTAATGAGTAATAGGCTGCTCTGGCATTACGGAGAGCCTTCCTGTATTTATTTATTTTTATTTCAAACAAAAGGAGGCACATAAAAATTTCATAAGAACTGTATAGGAGCTTTATAGACAGTGTTTCTGATAGTAATGACGACACAGGTTCATTTGAATTTCAGATTCAGACTTTCAGATTTTTTTAGGAAATGAGGAAAGACTACTGAGATTAAACCACAGGCACTCATATACACAGAAGACTGAGCTCTGCAGTGTTTACAGACTGTTGATGTGTCTCCGGACTGTGGTGTCCAGTAGGTACCTGGGAGATCAGGAATTAACAGTCAGGAAAACCAGCTGAGTGAAGAAGGTTTTGTGTTTGTTACAGGGGGCTGTTTGTGTGAACTGTCACAATAAAGCTGGTGTTCTGGAAAGGTCTCCAAAAAGAGAAAAAAAAAAATCTGGATTTTGGAGTTAGTTGAACCAATGTTAAAATGATGAAGTGATGGCTTTGTGGCATTAAAGTAAGTTTTCAAGATTTCAAGTTTCAAAGATTTCAAGATTTGCACGTCTTTCCAGTCAGTTTTTGCCCAAAATATGACGCTCTTCTCTCAAATATCAGAATGATTATCCAAAATTATTTTTCAATAGACATATTTTTTGTTTTGTGTTAAAAAAAGGGTGGGTGGTGGCAGTGGGACTCATTGGGTGCTCAGCACCCTAAAGCTCTGACCCTAGAAATGCCCTGGTTAAATTCGGGTCAACAGAATGCAGCAAATAGGGCGAATCATCTGGGCCTCAGTGAGTAGGGCTGGGACAACTTTTTCATTTCATTGAGTGCATTATCCTCCTATATTTGCTTAACCATGATGGCTCTTTTGGCACTCGACAAGCAAGGTTTTTATTTCAATGCATGTTTCCCGCTGCTCCCCTTCCTCTCTAAGAGCGATTGCAATGAAGTCCAGATGCTAGGAGTTTGGATTGGGTATTGGGGATGAGGTTGGTGATGGGGGTGGGGTTGAGACTGTGGCGTCAAAGGTAACATTATTGTTAGATGAGATTCCTTATTAGTCACTGTTTGATCACAGTTCTCATCTGTGCAGTCGCACACTATTTCATTATCTCTGTTCCTGTTTTTAATTAGCGTGCACTTCACTTAATCTTGCACATGCACAAAAACACACAAAAAGTGGAACATATCTTCATGTAATGTAAATGTACTGTAAATGTGGTTTCCAGACCATGAATCCTGATGATCTTGGTCATCATATGGCTTTTCATCTAGCACCATGAGCAGAATGAGATTTTTTGCTTCAAATGAAATATCATGACAACTATCTCAGGAGAGATGGTAATGGAATGGAAGCTCCTGAAACTAAAAAGCTCCGAACTACTAGTAGTACTTTGCCTTAAGTGCTAATTGGGGAATGTTAGGATGCCAACATGCTAAGAAGATGGACATGGTAAACATGATCAGCATGTTAACATTATCATTCTAATGTCAGCATGTTGACATTAACATTTAGCTAAGCTGCTATGTCTAAGTAGCTTCACAGAGCTGCTAACATGGCTGTGCAGACTTTCTTTTTGAGGTTTACAAAAACTGTCCACGTGCCAACCTGTATTTTAGCCAAACAGTGAGAATTAAAGGTACCTCATTAGTGTAAGCCCAGCTTCATAGACACAGCTAGATATGTACATCCATGGACATAGCTAGATATGTAAGCATGTTGCCCTGTGGAGCTTTAAATCTAACTCCCTGAGCTGTTGGTTTCTTGTTTACTCAGTTAATGACACATCGTCTAGTACCCACTGCCTGACCACGTCCGTTGACCTTTCAATGTGGAGACTGCAGTGAGGTGGGGCCCCAGTGGCAACACTTGTTCAAGCCCCACGGTTCTCTGGGAGCCCTGCAGATATGAAGGAGGAGGCTTGTCATGAGTTCACATATGCATGGAGAGCACGGGGTGTGTGCACGCTCTTTGATGTCTCTTTGTGCTGCAGTGGTGTACAGGCAGAGAGGCACACATGGCACACTGATGGTGAGGCGTGCTAGACATTGCATAAGATTTGTCAATGCAGAGGCCCTCTTTCTCTCACTTCATCCATTGATGTACTCTCTCCACCCTCACCCACCCCATTGTCTCTTTTTTCCCACAAGTTCGGTAAATCTTAAGCTTTGTCTTGCCTAAACATCACTAAAATGTCTACACTTGCTTGTGTGGACAACTCTGAGCACAATGTGGTGCTATGATTGTGAACAGATGTTACTGTTTGGTGAGTTATTAGTTGTAGGTCACCCAACAACAGCTTTAATGGAAGATTCTCAGTGCTCCTTTGAAGTCACATTACGTTAAAGTATGGTTCTATATTGCAATCATAACAGAGAAAGCCATATGATCATATCTTCAAATCAAAATCAAAAGGTAACAAAATGTCACTTTGTGGTTTCAGATTGTGTAATTTGTTGTGTTTGACAAAGTTTTTTATTGCTCAGAAATCTTATCTTATCTGGCTGGTTTTCCACTAACTCACTTTCCCACGAACTCCTCACAGCAAATATTCTCCATTGCTCTTTGGAACTGGTATTCACTTCTGTTATGTCTTGAAGACATTAAAGCCTGGATGTCCTTGAACTTTTTAAAATTTAATTAAAGTAAAACGGAAGTGATGGTGTTCAGTCACAGTGGCTCTTGTGAACCACCTCCTGTTGACTTGGGCCCCTTGGTGCATTACAGGAAGCAAACAGTCACAAACTTGGGTTTTAAGATGGACAGTGATTTTAAACTCGACCGGCAAATTGGTGCAATAGTGAAGTCCAGCTTTTTTCATCTTAGGCAGCTGGCAAAGGTGAAGCCTTTCCTTGCACAAAAGCACTTTGAAACAGTAATCCACGCCTTCATTACATCGCGGCTGGATTACTGTAATGCACTTCATCTTGGAGTCAGCCAGTCCTCCCTCGCACGTCTCCAGTTAGTTCAAAATGCTGCCGCTCGCCTCCTAACTGGAACATGTAAGAGGGGCACATTACTCCCATTTTAGCCTCTCTCCACTGGCTGCCTGTGCATTTTAGAGTTCATTTTAAAATTCTTTTATTTGTTTTTAAATCTTTAAATGGTCTCGCCCGCCTTACCTCTCCATCCATACACTCCTGCCCGGTGCCTCAGGTCAGCTGATCAGCTGCTCCTGGAGGTACCAAGGGCTAACGGAAGCTCAGAGGGGATAGAGCCTGAGGAGCCGGTCCTAAATTATGGAATGACCTCCCTCTACACATTAGACAAGCCCCTTCACTGTCCATTTTTAAAACGCGTCTTAAGACCCATTTTTATTCCTTGGCTTTTAACCCAGCATGAGACTCTGTTTCTGTTTTGCTTTATTATTATTATTTTAATATTGTTTATCGTTTATTATTGTTTTTATATTGTTCTTATTGTTCTTCTTTTATATTGTTCGTTTTATGTCTTATATTTCATGTTCTATTTCATGTACAGCACTTTGTGTCAGCCGCGGCTGTCTTTAAAGGGTTTTATAAATAAAGTTGAGTTGAGTTGAGTTGAGTTGGTATTCCGTAATTTTAGATTATTGTTATGCTATTCTTAAAAATGCATAAATGCATGGTCCACATTCCGGAGTCATTTCTGGTATCTATCTATATCTTATTTTCTTCAAATTCAAAGGCAGATAATGAAGTAATTAGTGAACATATACCTCACCTTCTTTCTTCCCTCACTCAGCCATTTATTTCTGTCCTCTCTGGCTCCTCTCTCCCCTATGCTGTCCTGCTGTGGGGTCAGCCTGATAAACCCCATCCATGAGAGTGTCCACATTGGGATTAATCTCCCTCTCACACAATACCCTGCTGTAGATCAAACCACCTTCAGATGGACTTGTTGGCCCTTTGGAGGATAGGAGGAGAAATAAAGAGGGCTAAGCTGCATTCTATGTCAGCAAGAACGGCCTCTCGCCTGAGATTTCCAAGGCTTTGAAGTTTCATATAGTCACACACACACACACACACACACACACACACACACACACACACACACACACACACACACACAGGCACATACACATAGTGTCCTACATAGTGTTACTTTCACTGTCATTTCCTACAGTCTCCTGAGCCTCCGAGAACCATTGTATGGCTGTAGAGGACAGCAGAGAAGGTGAGGATATGGAGCCTTGTGTAAAGTTTGGGTGTCACACAAAGTTAACCACAGTCTAATTAGCATCTTTAGTGGAATTTTATGGGATTCCTCAAGAGCCAAGCTGACAGGTCCAGACCCACCAGATGAGAACTTCTGGGTGACACAGACTTTTTAACAAAATTCTTTTTTATTTTCTGCTGTATGATTTCCAAGATGTACAACAGTGAACAGATCATGTGCTGCCCACCCTCTGATCCATCAGCGTCAGCCAACAGCTTTTAGTAAATACACCAGGGCTGGGTTATAAACACGAAACACATGCAATCTGTCAGATCGTCAGAAATCTGAGTCAATTGTTATTGATGTCAAACCCACTGGCCTGTGTCACGCTGACCTTTTGATGTATGTTTGTGTGCAAGAGATGGGTGGTGGTGGCATGGTGAGGGATTGGGTGATGTAGGGGAAAAAAAAGGAGGAGGAACAGGAAGAGTATAAAAGTTGGCTGTCATCCAACACTGTGGAGCCCCAAGACACACAGAGTGTAGAGTAAACAAAGAAGAGAAGCAGTACCTATTTACAAGTAAGAAGGGAAGGTCCTCAATAAATAAATAAATAAATTCTAATGAGATATTTGTAGAGATTTTTCATGTTTTAGCCCTTATGCCAAATTCTCTGAAATACATTTAATAACAACATTTTATTTTCAATATCTTAAAGGGGAACCCCAACAGTTTATCAGTCCTATCAGTCCTATAAGTCCTTTTACAAATCATTTGAACTAAAATAAGCAAATGGACATGTTCTTCTGGTCCATGTTCCATATTCTGTGTTGACTCATTTTGTACATTTACATTTAACTCAAGAGGATGTCTTTATCCTCTTACATAGACATATAATAATGAGGGAGAACTTCTGCTGCAGCCTGACCTCCAGCTCACATCTAGATCTGCAGCACCTTCACTGTTAAACCTTCTTGATTACAGTCAGCGAGTAGACAAGGCTGACTGAAACAACAGATAAACCTCCTTACTGGACTGATTCTGTTCACCAAAGAACAGTCTTTTTGGTGACAGTGACCCGGTCACGTCTGTGGTTTTCTGAATTAAGAGCACCCTCTAGTGAATATGAAAGTCACTGACCACTCTCAAAGGTTGTCACCTTCCCCTCTGTCATATGAGTTCTGTTATACAACCACAGAGTGAGCTTAATTTCAAATGATAGAGCACTCTTGAGCAGTGTCAAGTGTCTCATCTGTTAGCTCACCCACACCAGTTGAACAGAATTCTCTTTGTTTCAACATGAACCATTCTGTCATAACACTTCTGAGGAAAAGCATACAATTCTACACATGTTCTGTGACGTAGAGAGAATATTCAGACAGCAGACACAAAGTAGCCTCTTTGACCGAATTCTCACAGACATTTTCATCCCTAAGTTTTCAAGTATGCACATTTTTTCTCAACAATGAACAGAAGAAAAACTGAGCTGAAACTGAATTACACTTCCCACAAAGAGATCCTAGCTGAGGAGAGAAAGTGCTGCTGGTATCTCTCTCAGAGGATGTCGGAAGACAAAAGCTGCCACGATGCAGGCGTTTCCAATCCCCTTCATTTACACATGGGATAAGTAATGACTGCCATAAACTTCAATAGGAAATTCACCTAGCTCCACCCTGTGAATCTCCAATATCAAAAGACCCTGGCAAGAAAGAGACTCTGGTGTTTCAGAGAGGAAACACCAAGGAAAGTCTTCAACACAAATTGAAAAAGCTGCTGCATCTGGTTGTGATTCTCCCAGAGAGGCTTTTTCATATCAAATCAAATCAAATCAAATTTTATTTGTATAGCCCAAAGTCACAAAGTACATTTGCCTCAGAGGGCTTTACAATCTGTACAGGAGTGACACCCTCTGTCCTTAGACCCTCGGTTTAAGTAAGAAAAACTTGCCCACAAAAAACCCTTTTAACAGGGAAAAAAGGTGGAAGAAACCTCAGGAAGAGCCACAGAGGAGGGATCCCTCTCCCAGGACGGACAGACGTGCAATAGATGTCACATGTGTACAGAACAAATCAACACAAACATATTGTGCAATTACAATGAATGATAAATTGACAATGAATTACAATGAATGATAAAATGATTACAGTAGCAGTGGAACCTGTGGTAGAGATAGAGAGACACAGATGCACAGCAGCAGCAAATCATAAACTAACTATCAACTGTAATGGAGATATGGTAGCAATAATGACAGTAGTAATATATGTAGTGGACATTGTGCAGGACCACAGCAGCAGCCACGATTCATGAGAACCTGCTGGACGAGAGAGCACAGAAACTCTGGGGAAGAAGTTTAGTTAGTAACATGCATTAATGAGACATGGAGACATGTATGTTTACAGATGGTGGTGGTGATGGAGAGAGAGAGGAGAGAGAGAGAGAGAGAGAGAGGGAGTTTTCAGTAAAGGGAGATGTGACTACATTTTCAACCAATACCGTGCCTGACTAGGCATAACCCTGAAAGAAACAGACAGAGACAGAGACAGACAGAGAGAGAGACACAGAGGGGGCGGAGTCCCCGGCAGTCTAGTCCTATGGCAGCATAACTAAGGGATGACTTGAGCCAGCCTAACTATAAGCTCTATCAGTAAGGGTAGTAGGGTACTATGAGCTCTTTTAGATATGATGGCGCCTGACCATGAAGAGCTTTGTATGTAAGGAGAAGAATTTTAAATTCTATTCTAGATTTAACAGGTAGCCAGTGCAAGGAAGCCAAAATGGGAGAGATGTGATCTGATCTTGGTTCCTGTCTTCAGTTTTGTCTGAATTTAACATCAGAAAATTGTAGGTCATCCAACTTTTTATATCCTTAAGGCATGCTTGGAGTTTAGTTAACTGATTGGTTTCATCAGGCTTGATCGATAAATATAACTGGGTGTCGTCAGCATAACAATGAAAATTAATAATTAACTAATAATTTTCCCTAGAGGAAGCATATATAAACTGAATAGAAGTGGTCCTATAATACCTATTATAACTTTCAACAGCTGAAGTTTTCCTCTTTGGTGTTTGCTCACATTAGGGAAAGAATAGCATCACAGTAGCAGCAGATTACAGATGCTGTAGTGAAATGTGCAGGACATGCAAAGGTCAACTCAAAGGTCACCTCCATAGGTGAATGTTGTTTGTGCGTTGGCAGAGGTGTCTGAACCTCCATTTACAATTAATGATCTTCATTTCAAAGACAAGCTTCTGAGGCTGAGTGGAATTGGAAATGTTCATAAAATCATTTCACTGATTAAAAACAAGGTTCTCTATGTGGAATTGGATCAAAAATACATGTTGTAGGTTTCAACTGGGAGATTTACCAAGCATTTCAGCATTAACCAGGACATATTTCTCTAGTGTTTCCTCACATAAGGTTCTTGGGTGTTTTTATACATAGGCTGAAACTCAATCTTCAAATTCAATTTAACCTGTCTTTTTGTTTCTGAAGTGGACCGGTTTGGAACAGCATTGTAACTCTATATAACTCTTCCTGTCTCTCTATCTAGAATCTTCTATCTCTTTTATTTACTACATACCTGCTTGACCTCATATTATTTCCACTCAATCATTCTTCATGTCCTAAACGTCTCTGTCATGTATCATTGCATTAGTCTTTGTATCTGTCCTATGTGTAATCACTTCATCGCACAAATAAATATCAAAAATAAATAAACAGTCGATAGTTAAAAAAAGTATTTTAAGTGCTGATATTGAACCATGTGTGTGTGTGCCTTGCTGTTGTGTGTACTGCTTTCAACCTATCACACATAAATGCAACTCATTTGTGTTTAGTTTGCATGAAGTGCATTCAACATGTGTATGAAGAGACTTTTGGAGATATTTGATCAAACAACATGAAGTAATAATGAGTCGTCTAGTCTTTTTACTATTCATTCGACATAATTGGTCTGCAGTAAGTACACAGATAAACAGATACGCTCTAATGTTAATCTATGCAGCAGTTTGTACCGGCTCTGTGCAGGCTCACATCTCAGCTGTGGCTTGCTCTTAACTGAGACCTGGTCATTTTTTCATGTTACATGCAAACAGGAGGTTGATGCCGGATAAAAAAGGCACTGAATAAAATATAATTAAATATTTATGTACATTTTGGGGTCTAGGCAGAGCAGAGAGCCAGAGAGCTCAGACTATAGCCAATAACAAATCTAAACTCATCGTTTTTTGGTTACAAACAGGAGCCTGTTTGTCTGTCCTCTTGATTGCTCCTCTTTCTTGATTGCTGTCCTCTTCACTCAGACTTCATCAGTGTCATGTGGAGGCTGCACGCCTCCTCCCTGCCCAGTGTTTTTCCTGTTGTTTCCTCCTCCCCTTGTGTTTCCGTCTGTCTCTGTGTCTGTGTGTGTGTGTGTGTGTTCCTGGGCGTGGCCTCTGGTTTCCCTCTTACTTGCCAGATCACCCCACCACCTGTTCCTCATCTGCCATTCAACCTATTCTGCTTAAAAGACTCATCCTCAGAAAGGTCACACTGATTATGAATGATGGACTAAGCTTTTGCTGTTTTTTATTTTTTCTTGGGATTTATCAAAATATGCAATATCATAAACTTTATTTAAACTTTATAACTTTATCTTATATCATTTTATCTTATCTTATCTTATCATCATCGTATCTATATATATCTTATACCACAAACTAAGACTTAAAATTGACTTTCCTTTCATTTCCAGTTTTCTATAGTTCTAAATATTTGCATCTCTTTATCAATGTTGTACATAAAAAAAGAAAACATTGGCAGCCCAGACACATTTCCCGCTGTCCTGTTTTTTTTTACAACCTAAAAATGCAGTGTTAAATATATCTGTCTTCTGGCACATAACTGATGTTGTGTGCTTTACAAAAGACCTGAATGATATCCTAATAAATCTCACACTGCGATACTGCCACACAAAAATTAGCAGACTCTGCATACTCACTCTGATACTGATCCTTCTTACATCTCGTCGTATTCCCTCTATACACATGTGATAAACCTGTCAGGGAGGCCTATAATCGTCCCAGACTGGTGATATTTAAGCCACAACTCGAGGCTCTGAGAGCTTACTTCCTCCTGCTGCGAGAGCTCCCAGCTGCAGGCATGGTGGAGTCTGATTCACAGGGTTTATGAGGACCTGCAGACATGATACATGTTAACATCAGAATCAAGTATGTGTACACTGCAATGAATACACAGAGGAATACACATACAAGGTTTTAAGTTGCACTTAATGTACCATATTTTTACAGTGTAAAACATCAGTTCGGTCCATGGGAACTTGACTTGGGGAGTAGTAGGCCTATTTTTATTTTCTACTTGCTGGTGCTGGTGGAGCCAAAAATTGACAATAATAAGTAAATGGATATAGACAAACATATCAAATCAAATCAAATCAAATTTTATTTGTATAGCCCAAAGTCACAAAGTACATTTGCCTCGGAGGGCTTTACAATCTGTACAGGGAGTGACACCCTCTGTCCTTAGACCCTCGGTTCGAGTGAGGAAAAACTTGCCCACAAAAAACCCTTTTAACAGGGAAAAAAGGTGGAAGAAACCTCAGGAAGAGCCACAGAGGAGGGATCCCTCTCCCAGGACGGACAGACATGCAATAGATGTCACGTGTACAGAACAAATCAACACAAACATATTGTACAGTTACAATGAATGATAAAATGACAATGAATCACAATGAATGATAAAATGATTACAGTAGCAGATATGGTAGCAATAATGACAGTAATAATATATGTAGTGGACGCTGCGCAGGATCACAGCAGCAGCCACGATCCACGAGAACCTGCTGGACGACAGAGCACAAAAACTCAGGAAGTTCGGTTAGTAGCATGCATTAATGAGACATGTATGTCCACTGATGGTGAGAGAGAGAGAGAGAGAGGAGAGGGAGGGAGAGAGGGGAGAGGGAGAGAGACATATCCATTCACGTCAATATTAGAAGTTGGCTAAGGTCCTTTAAATGGTAAATGGACTGTACTTATGGAGCGCCTTTCTTGTCTTCTGACCACTCAAAGCGCTTTACACTACATATCCCAGTACCCCATTCACACACATTCATACACTGATGGCACTGGCTGCCATGCAAGGTGCCAACTGCTCATCATCGTTTGAGGAGCTAACCTTTCGAATTAAACAAAGAAGCTTGTGAAGCTTACGTGAATTCAATCACAACACAGCAAATAAAATGCTGATTAATTTTCAACATTGCTGCTAAATTGAAAAATAAATTCAGGTGAATTTGAAGAGAAAACAAATCCAAAGGAAAATAGGTAGAGGCTGAATCCTCAGAGGAACCTGCACTGTTTCCAAACACATTTTAATGGGTACTCTAAAAGCCTGGAGACTATTCTGCCACCAATGACACAGCCTGCATACAATTACCATTAATGTGGCTGGATCTCTCCAACAATGTGAATGTGTGTGCGTGTACTCCCAACATTGGTTTGTGTGTGAATTTGCAATGCAATTGAACGCTGTGACGATGAAAAATGGGTAATATGGGGTGATGTTACCTCACACAGTGAGGGGAGGGGGGATGCAGAATCTAATAGAGAAGAGAAAGAGGCTGGAGCTGAGGTGCTGCCAGTCCGCACGTAGGCCAGCAGACATGGGGGAGGGAAGGAGGGTGGTGAGGAAGGGGGGTGCCAGCCTGGGCTCCGCTTGGCAGAAAATCTGATGGGGAGTAGTCTGTAGCTTGTCGCTTGCTGGCACACAGCGATCTGAATGGATCACGTCACAGGACAGGCATGAATGCTCATTGTGGGATATGATGAATGTAATCATTCATGTCGTCTTCAATATGAGCGGGCTGCATTTGAACTGATGAGGAAAAGGAGGCGTGATGCTGAAAAAAGGCTATTTTTTGGTCAAGGAAGTCACCAAGTGTGGTGTGGTGAATTCATCCCGCCATTGTCCTGGACTCTCCCGGAAGGTATTTAAAGTGACAGTGTCCTGTCAATATCTCGGTAGTCTACAAAGCTACATTTTGTCCAAGCACTTACCAGCTTGTCTGGGTTTCTTCATGAGTTCTTCAATCACATGTTCTTCAATCACTTTGGAGCAGTGTTAGAATTCATTATAACCGCTGTGACATACCTGTGACCTGGTTCAAAGATGGGAAATGTAACAATCTGTTTTATCAAAGGTGGTGTTGACATGGCACCACCACACCACATCCAGTAAGGCGGAGCCAGTTCCAAACTTCACACACATTCCCTTATACCGTGACATTCGAACCAACATGCTTGCATTGTTCCCCACCACTTTCACTCTGAAATGTCAGGGCCTCTCTGTTCTTGTGGCAGAAATTCCTTTGGAGTTCTCCAAGGTCCCACAATCGCAGGCCCTGTTAGTGCGGCACCATGTATCATTTGAATATCAAAGAGAGTAAGAAGGTGGCCAGACAATCTAGACCCACATCTCTTGGCCAGTGAAATGTGACTGCTGGTGGAGAAGTTGAAGGAACAGCACACACTTTATCAGAGGATAGGCTGAATTTAGGTTTCCCATGTTTGTAAAAAGCTTTGAAATCTTGCAGAGCATTGTTTCACTACAAAGCACAGTCCACTATTATCTTACCAGACAGTTAAAGCTGTACCAACAGTGGCAAGAAAAAAAAAAACTTCCTTTAAGAGGCAGAAACCTTAAGTGAACCTGGCTCATGGTGGATGGTCATCTGCTGATTCCACAGGAAAGAAGCTTGATAGCTGAAGGCTTAAATGAAAGGGCTGAATGGTGTGTGTCATGTTAATCTCAGGTGTCAGACCCTACATTCTGTCCTTGCTTAATTCGCTTTTCTTGGATCCCCAAGACCCCAGTGAATGGCCAGGGGTGAAATACCTTGATATTTGGTCATTATTCAGTCAAAGATCAAAACCAGACGTGGCATAGCTTATTTAGCTTCAATATCTACAGCACTGATCTTCAACTGGTGGCCCATGGGCTACATCCGGCCTGGCAAAGCTTCCTATAAGGCCTGCAGAATGGCCACTGATCAAAGTATTTTAGTATTTAGACATGTTCACTATTACAAACTGGGCCTCTGTGGCAATAAAAGAGCTGTATTAAGTCACTGCTAATGCAAAACAAACATTCAGACTTTTATTATGTAGTAACCACAGGAAATGCAGTTTGTTTGTCAGTGAGCTTGACACTGTTGCTGACCGCTATCGTTCATTGAAAATGATTAAACAAAACAAGATAACTGTCATTTTGGGCATTTTTTGACAGATCAGTTATTATTGCCTGACCTGATTAAAATAACAATAGTTTGTTTTGCTGCCCCCAGAATTCAGTGGCCTGAAGTATCAACCAGGTGTCACATGCACAATAATGACCTGTTCCTTGATCTCTGGTTAGTTTATTAGTATCCAGACCTGAAGGAGGTGTTCACTAAGGTTTGTGCATCCTCCTTACTTCCTCATCACATCTTCTCCTTTTTCATCCCAGAAACCAAGGCCATTTGGTTCATATGTTACTGATAGCTGTAGGCATCATCTCTTTAATTCAATTTAATTCACAAAATGTCTCCAGATCATAAGAAAAGTGGCAAGGCACTTTTCAAATAGACAAGACAAGGAAACGCAAAACCTTGGGAAAGATGCAATAATACTGGTAATATGCAATAATAGGACATGAACGTGATCCAACCCAACAGTTCCCAGGCCAGTATTACCTTGCCTTTAGAGGGGAAGGTACAAGGACAAGCAGGCTAATTCTCAGTCCTAGTGCTTGCCCACATAACCGTCTCTTTGTCCTAGCTAAATTTCATTTTCAGGTTCGACAATGGAGATATTCTTCACTCATGGCCTGTCATCCTAGTGTCACTTAGGTAACATTCCTCAAGCAACAGTTATGGTGAGCTTGTCACCATCTCTTCGGTTTTCTCCCAGCATAAGACCCCTTGCCAAGTCCCTGCCAGCCTGCTACAACTGCAAACAGCTCCTCAGCAACCAGTCATCACCAGTAACATGTGCCATGCTCACTGTATTTGTGCTAAAATATATTAAATATAATATTATGGTTTTCTGTCCAAGATGTGCCAGAAAGCTGGCTCCATTGTTTGCGGATGTCTTTCCTTTACCTTTTTATCAGCTTGCAGCAGTTGGCCTCCCTTATTGCATGAGTATCCATCACACATTCTATATTTCTTGCTTTAAGCATATTAAGTATGTGCTTGTTTGCCTGATCTGCCTGATCTACCTGCCTGGTTTTCTCTCCTGCCATTTTCTGAACTTCAGATATTTGATCGAACACCAGAAAAATTCACTTGATTCTGGACATTACCTTACTGCCTCAAAGTTTTCCTTTTGCGCTCAATCCTTGTTTTCTGTGGTGTTACACATTAACAACTATAATTTCAAATGATCATCTTCAGAGTTTTGAATCAGGATCTGAACTATTTGTAGCATGAGATAAAATATTTAGCAGTCTTCAGCTGCTGTAGAAATGTATCAGTGTATGTAATACATTAATCAACTTCTGCATTTCGACTTTCTGCTGCTCATCTCATTTACAGTGTGAAGCTAAGGTGAAAACATTAATTAGGTGGTCACTTAAAGTCGCAGTGTCTTCACAGCCAACAAAAGGTGGGAATGGACTGTACAAGTTTCTGCCCGAAGTAAATGAGTGCAAGTATCTCGGTGTCTTCTTCACAAGTCATAGGGACATGGAGCATGAGATAGGCCATTGGGTTGGTGTGGCATCGATAGTACTATGGACGTGGTACCGGACCATTATGGGGAAGGGGAAGCTGAGCCACAAGGAGAAGATCTCGATTTGTCTAGTTCATCTATGTTCCAACCCTCACCTATGGTCACTTATGAGTTTTGGGTAGTGATGGAAAGAATGAGATCGTGGATACAAGTGGCTGAAATGAGCTTCCTTCGCTGGGTGGACGGGATCAGGTAGGGTAAGCTTGGACATCCGGGGGGAGCTCAGTGTAGAGCTGCTGCTCCTTCATGTCTCCATCGTGGTTCAGGCATCTGATTAGGATGACCCCTGGGCACCTCCCTTTGGAGGTGTGACCCCCGGGCTGACCCAGAACCCACTGAAGGGACATATAGCCTATCTAAGTGGAAGAAATGGATGGATGTTCATCACTAGTAAGATGTGGTTAAAAGCCCTGGGAAAAGAAATCAAATGGACTTTGACTTAAAAGAGGGTTTTTGGGTTCTCTACAAATTTAGCATTGGATTCTCATAACATTGCCAGAATATTTGACATTTTGAAAAATAATTTAATAGAAACATTAACTTTTATATTTTAAACAGTCATCTTCCTTGTCAAAAGGACCTACTGACACCTATACTGTACATTACTCACACTCAGCCTCCAACAGTTAGGTCAGATGAGGTGAGAAAATACACCCTGCAGTGGAAAAGTGGTGGAGTTTTCCCTTTAAATTTTGGTTAGTTTTTCATAGTTAAGAATTGATTTTCACTCTGATTAGATAATACATTTGAAAAGCTTCAGATCAGATACACTGAACAAAAATATAAATGCAACACATGCAAAATGCATTTTCATGAGATGAACTCAAAGATCTAAAACATTTTCTATATACACAAAATAACCATTTCTCTCAAATATTGTTCACAAATCTGTCTAAATCTGTGATAGCGAGCACTTCTCTTTTGCCAAGATAATCCATCCCACCTCACAGGTGTGGCATATCAAGATTCTGATTAGACAGCATGAATATTGCACAGGTGTGCCTTACGCTGGCCACAATAAAGGCCACTCTAAAATGTTCAGTTTATCACACAGCACAATGCCACAGATGTCACAAGTTTTGAGGGTGCATGCAATTGGCATGCTGACAGCAGGAATGTCCACCAGAGCTGTTGCCCATGAATTGAATGTTCATTTCTCTACCATAAGCCGTCTCCAGAGGCGTTTCAGAGAATTTGGCAGTACATCCAACCAGCCTCACAACCGCAGACCACGTGTAACCACACCAGCCCAGGACCTCCACATCCAGCATGTTCACCTCCAAGATCGTCTGAGACCAGCCACTCGGACAGCTGCTGCAACAATCGGTTTGCATAACCAAAGAATTTCTGCACAAACTGTCAGAAACCGTCTCAGGAAGCTCATCTGCATGCTCGCGTCCTCATCGGGTCTCGACCTGACTCCAGTTTGTCATTGTAACTGACTTGAGTGGGCAAATGCTCACATTCGATGGTGTCTGGCACGTTGGAGAGGTGTTCTCTTCACGGATGAATCCGGTTTTCATTGTTCAGGGCAGACAGCGTGTGTGGCATCGTGTGGGTGAGTGGTTTTCTGATGTCAGTGTTGTGGATCGAGTGGCCCATGGTGGCGGTGGGGTTATGGTATGGGCAGGCGTATGTTACAGACAACAAACAGGTGCATTTTAATGATGGCATTGTGAATGCACAGAGATACCATGACGAGATCCAGAGGCCCATTGTTGTGCCATTCATCCACGACCATCACCTCATGTTGCAGCATGATAATGCACGGCCCCATGTTGCAAGGATCTGTACACAATTCATGGAAGCTGAACCTGAACTCTATGCGAAGGAGATGTGTTGCTCTGTGTGAGGAGGCAAATGGTGGCCACACCAGATACTGACTGGTTTTCTGACCCCCAGACCCCCAATAAAACAAAACTGCTGCACTGTTTCAGAGTGGCCTTTTATTGTGGCCAGCCTAAGGCACACCTGTGCAATATTCATGCTGTCTAATCAGCATCTTGATATGCCACACCTGTGAGGTGGGATGGATTATCTCGGCAAAGGAGAAGTGCTCACTATCACAGATTTACACAGATTTGTGAACAATATTTGAGAGAAATGGTTATTTTGTGTATATAGAAAATGTTTTAGATCTTTGAGTTCATCTCATGAAAAATGGGAGCAAAAACAAAAGTGTTGCGTTTTATATTTTTGTTCAGTGTAGTGAGCTCACTGTTTTGGTTTTCTAGCCCATGAACTCACCTCTAGTGGTTTCCAGCAGTAGCATTACACTAGTATGTGTGGGCAGTGGGCAGTAAATCGCTTAATGCAGCTTTAAAAACTGTGTCAAATTTTACAATGACCTATTCATTTCCACCACATTGAAAAGTTTCTAAAGTGATCATTTTGAGTCTTTTGCTCTAAAGATGTCTCTGAGGAAATGCTGTCCCTGTCCTTCCCCTTTATTTTCTGCTTTTATGTCACAGCAACCAGAATCAAGGATTCAAGGAGTCTGTAAGGGAGCTCGAGAGGGAGAGTGAAAATGAAAATGAGACGAGCAAGGTTTCAAAGGACAAACACAGGGGGAGTGACCTGACATTTACAGGACAAGTACATTAAGAGCATCAGTGAGTGCTGTGAGTATCAGGTAGCATGAGAAAGCAACTTTGGCAGTCATTTTTTCTTGGGAGAGGTGGTTGGTGTGCTCAGTATCAGTGCAGTAGAAGTGTGCAATGCCTCCTCTGCTCTTGTTAGAGCCATAACCTGCCCTCATTCTCCTCTGTCACAAAGCAAGTCCATAATTTACTTCCATTATGTAGTGCTAAAAATGTCAAACCAAAAAACGGATGTAAATAAAATGTCATCATCAATGTTAGCATGAAAAACTGTCTTCCATGGCGAAGTGAGTGTGAGCCACGACCTCACAGCCAAACACAGCACACAACAGCACTGAAAAACTAAAAGTGTCACACATGTTCAGATGTATTTACATCAATCCTTAAAATACATTATTATACATTTAATAAGAAATATCATTGTCCTTCACAGGTGATATAGGGAAGCGCTTAGTCTTATACTCAGGTTAGAATACTTGACTGTCATCTACAAAGCGGAATTGATCTCCAGTGTATCAGTCTGTCAGAGAGATGTTTACATTTAACCAAATCATCAGATCTCAGTGTTTTGCACATCATCTTATTTTGTTTTTCTTTACATTGTAGTGATGGGAATTCCGTTTCTTTTTAGTGAGCCGGATCATTTGGCTCAGCTCACCAACAAGAGCCGGCTCTTTCGGCTCCCAAACGGCTCTTCATTTTACCACTTATACCTTTTATAATTCAGCCAAATTTAGCGCTGTTTTGACTTGTGATTTGTATTTGAACACATTATATCACTTCAATTTCAATAAATTGCTGTAGCCAATTGCATTTACAGTTGTAAAATCCCTTGTAACTCTGAAACCACCCAATGAATGCACTAACTTGTTTGAAGAACCACTCTGCTACACAATGCAGATAGAAACGGCTATAAAAACCTAAGCATAGAAATTTAAAAAGGACAGCTATTGACATTTTCGCAACCGACACTTCACTATTACATTTTACACAGTGTGCCAACTTTTTGGAAAATGGGGTTGTATACAACATTGATTCTGTGCGTGTGCATTGTATTTATGTATTTTTTGATAATCTGATAATCAACTAAACACAAATATGATTTCCTTTTGCCAAACTACATCTGCTGCTTTGCTGGGCTCTAACACAAGCATTAATTGACGTTAATACACGTACCCTGATGTGAATTGCAACATTCATCAGTACAGAAAAAAAAATCCACAGCTAAATCACAATCATCATCTCACAGTTAAATCATCACAAGAGGATGATATAAAGTCACTGTTTTACATGCAGTACACTTACAGAAGGTACTGCATTTAATATTTTACACAGGAAGGCTGCTGGACGGCACATCTGAAACTCATGGAGAAATCCCAACATGGATCTACTCCACATCCTGATTGAGTGGGCCTTGGGAATTCCCTCTTTGAAAAGGAATTCAGACAGGCGTTCACACACAAAATAAGACCCATAAAAATACAGTCTTAAACATGCACTACAATAAATTCTGATTATTCTGTCCCTTCCCAGACCTTCCTTAATTCAATTCAATTGTATTTACATAGCACCAATTTATAACACAAGTTACCTCATGACACTTTCCATATAGAGCAGGTCTAGACTGTACTTATTATTATAATTATTATTTACAAAGACCAACAATTCCACCATGAGCAAGCACATGAGCAAGTTCATTTAAAAAAACAATTTAAATGACATTTCTTTAATCTTGTACATATCTTATAGTTATGTCTATGATGATTATGACAGTGCCGCATAAGCAATACACCCTATTCCCAGACTGATTACAAGGATCATATTTAACTGTTCTTGATACTCACATATTCGGCTGTAGCTCTGGAGGTAGAGCCACTAACCACTAATCGGCGGTTCGATCCTCGGCTCCTCCAGTCTGCATGTCGAAGTGTCCTTGGTCAAGCTACTGTATCCCAAATTGCTCCTGTAGGCTGTGCCATCGGTGTGTGAATGTGTATGAATGGTTAGCTCCTCAAACTGATGAGCAGTTGGCACCTTGCATGGCAGCTAATGCCATCAGTGTATGAATGTGTGTGAATGTGTGAATGAGATATGCCCTGTAAAGAGCTTTGAGTGGTCAGAAGACTAGAAAGGAGATATAAGTACAGTCCATTTACCGTATTCTGCATCATTATCATTGTCAACTGTAATATTGTCTACATCACTACTCAAATACTGTTCTAGTTTATAGTTAATTATTGATTTGAGTACGGTCTAGACTGCTCTGTATGGAAAGTGTCATGAGATAACTTTTGTTATAATTTGGCGCTATATAAATAAAATTGAATTGAATTAATATGAGGTACTTGTACTTTACTGTTGCCATTTTAAGCATCTTTCTTCTAGTTTATACTTAATTATCCACTACATTTATTTAACAGTTATAGATTATTATATATAGATATATTAAAATATAGATGTCAACTCAACTAGTCTCGGCCGATGGCCGTCCACCAATGAGCTTGGGTCTGCTCGAGGTTTCTGCCTGTTAAAAGGAAGTTTTTCCTCGCCACCGTCACCAAGTGCTTGCTCACAGTGGAACTGTTGGTCTCTGTAAATAATATTATAAAGAGTCTAGACCTGCTCCATACTATATGATTTGGTGCTATATAAATAAAATGAAAAAATGAATTCCAAATATACTACTTACTTGCACAGTATGTAAAAAGAAAAACACATTCCAAGGTTTTAAAAGTGCAGAACAGTCACAATATTCAGATCCAAATTAATTTAGAAACTATGTCATCCCGTGATAGTTAGAATTTTAATGTTTCTTTGGAATGATTCTTTGGAACTATGTCTCATAGTGTTAAAAACTACAGTACATTGCTGTGTTTTGTTACTCTATAACCATTGACAAAGTGGTAAACAGGACTTATAGCTTGTATTTCATCTTCTCACCTCTACCTGTATCAACATGCGACATGAACCTGGACTCAGTGATTTTTTCAGCCTCAGGGGACCATCACTCATCACTGATTCATTTTCAAGCATGTGGTGGGTTGTGTATAGGAAATAAAAACATATATGTTTAAAACAGACAGTATATGAGAGACAGCACTTTGTTTCCTCATATTTCAACATATTTTAGTGTCCTTGTTTAATTTTCTGGTGCTGTGATTTGTTGTTCCCTAAATTGACAATAATGTACATTCAATGTAAATTTTGGTGTTTTGGGAAACAGCTACTGTCCACCACAGCACTTCATGCACAGATATTTAACATTAAAGCCTCCCAGTGCTTGGGGAGGTGTTTAGCTCAGTTGGTAGAGCAGCCGCCCATGTACGAAGGCTCAGTCCTTGCTGTGGAAGCCCAGGGTTCGAATCCAACCTGTGGCTCTTTCCTGCATGTCATTCCCCATCTCTCTCTCCCCACGTTCCTGTCACTCTTCAGTTGTCGCTATCAAAATAAAGCTTGAAAAAGGCCAAAAAAAAAGCCTCCCAGTGCTCAATTGTCATAATACCTTCCTTTCTTTTACAGTCTGCTGCAAGTGCTGAGTTTTTTTGACTGTTTCCATGGAGCTTTCAATCACACATCACAGTGAAGTGATGATTATAACATGACTGTTGTACTGATGAAATTAGTGAAATTAGTGAGAGAAGTTACCACGTGAGACACTGTAGACAGGCCCCAAACAACAAACTTTATTCTTTCCCTTTCATGAATCATTATTTATTACCATAATTACTCTCTTTTATTTGAGGGACATGACTGAATTATTTTTTACTTATTCACATCAACACATAAAGTATTTAATGTGAAACCTAAATATTGTTACATTGGTGAGGACAACATCTCCACTGTCCACTTTGTGTTCATGCATCCTCTGAAATAGTGTTCATGTTAATTCTAATCAGTCACAGGCAGTCAAACTAAGGAGGCGTTCACTTCTCATTGAGTTGTTCAGAGCATGAATGCACAAACTCACAAACTGATGATATAGTCACTGAATAAATCTGTAGCTATTTGCGTTGGAGCTCCCCTTACTGGTGACTGGAAAGGCCATCGTCAGCTGAGCAGTGACATACAGCACATTGCTCCTCTGTCTTTGGTCGTCTTTCATATGGTTCCATAAAGGAAGTATGCCTAAAAAAATAATGCAATCTAATACACTGAGCTTAAAACCTCATCTATCAATGCAATCTATCTATCTATCTATCTATCTATCTATCTATCTATCTATCTATCTATCTATCTATCTATCTATCTATCTATCTATCTATCTATCTATCTATCTATCTATCTATCTATCTATCTATCTATCTATCTAACTAACTAACTGAATTATGACCAAGAAGAAAAAGAAGCGGGGGTGGCCAGATCAGGTTCAAACACTGCATTCATGGCAGCAGTTACCTTGGTGGTTCCACTAGTTCATATGTGTCACCTGCACAGATGGTTTTAGGGATTGCGGTCCATCTCTTGTCAGGAGCACTGCTCGGTTAAGGGACTTCATACATACATACATTACAGAATTCATAGAGAACAGAAGCCTGATGTGGAGCACTGGTCGGCTGGTATGTGGCCTAAACCATCACATAAACATCATAATCCTTCAATATGGTTCTATCTTTTGGACATGTCAGGCTTTTTTTCAGGGTCTGTTCTTGCAGGAGGGACATGTGACAAGGGTGGTGGGTGTGTCATTTCCTCTGACCACCCCGTGAGTGATATACACCTTCATTCTTTGTGCTCCAGGACTCATGGAATGAGGTGTGCAGGGTATCTACTGTATAGTGATAGAGCTGTGAGGTTAGGCCATGGTACTAACTGGTTTAATGAGCAGATTATTTGGATTGGGCCCCCAACTTCTCTGCTGTAGCAGGCTAAGATGCAAAGAGGACTTGAGTTCAGTGGGGCTGGGGTTGTTGATTTATT